>VDFB02105785.1:177029138-177056641 GCA_007258455.2 Sequoia sempervirens
TAAGCATCTCATAAATCATCCATTGCATAATCACAGCATATCACATCATCCATTTCATCCATCTCATACATCATATCATCATTTAAGTTGTTTAAGATAATATAGATTTGTTATTCTAAACATCTTACAACCTTCTCATTTGCATCATCATCCATAACCATCCATTTTGAACCTCTTTATTGGGAGATCGACCTCAAATCAAATCTTTTCGCTCGATCTCTTGAGGGGGCAATGTACCAGTGTACTTCGTTCCATTGGGGCATCCGAAAAAAATCATAAATTTTTTGAATTTCAATCGTGGCAATTTTATTCTTTGAACCAACGCAACAAGTACATTGCTTCAAAGAGGGGAAAAATGTAGACACGTGAAATTAGCATCGTGCACTCAATTCACGTTCATCTGCTCATTAAATAAATCAAATGCAGCAAATCCATTCACCAAGTAAATCAGGTCTTTAGTCCTAAGGTTATTCATTTAAATAAATCAAGCATCATCCCTCTAATTAAATAAATCAAACATTCATTAAATTGAAATCCAAATGCATATTCCATCCTTTTCTGATTTAAATAAATCAAATATTTAAGTCATAAAAGTCAAAAGCATCCTAATCATCATTAAGCTAACCTAATCCTAATTAGCCTAACCTAACCACCCATCGCATCCTCTAGATTTTGCCACTTGCACCAATAAATCAATTTATTGATTTATTAAAATCAGCATTTTCCATCAACATGGCATCTTTAAGGAATATTCCCTCAAATTTGAATTCAAAAACAAGTGGACATGTACATCCAACAAGTCATTTATGAGATCTTACATGGCTCTTACATGTCCCTTGCACAAGTCAAACTCATCATTTACTCTCAAATTCAAATTTGAATTTCCCCCTCTTGGGCACATTTCCCAAATCTTCCACACTCCTCAACCACTCACAAGTTGACAAGTGGCCTCTTTTCATTGGCTTTTTCTTTATCCCACATTCATCCATTTGGCTATTCTCTCATCAAAATAATCTATAAATAAGAGGCTTCATCCTTCATCAAATCCTCCTCAATTTCATCCACAAATCCTATGCAAAGTCACTCTCCTCATTTGAGAACTGATTTTTCCCATTCATCATCTTGATCATCAACATATCATTTTCATATCATGGAGCTTAAGCAAGGATTGGGAAAGGGCTTCTTTCCATAGAAGCACCAATCCAATATGAGATATTATTTACTTCATGATTTATTGTATGCTTTCATCTAGTTTATCTAATATTTTGTTGTTTTGATTGCATCATTAAAGCATGTTGATTTATTTCATATGGATGTGAATGTTTGCTTTGTTTCTAATGATGTATGTTTAAATTTTTAGCCATTTTCATATTTAGCATCCACAACTACCAACAAATAAACTATATATTCTACCCAAAATTGGACCAAAAACTAGGGTCATCACTCCCCCCAACTTAACATTTTGTTGGTCCTCCAACAAGGGAAGGGTTGTTCTGCTGCTTGGTCAAAGCTCTAAAATTTGCAACTAATAGTTGTCCAACATGAGTGTCTACTGAGCGTGAATCAAGCTCCCAATAGAAACCTCCTAATATGTCAAATATGCCCCATCTCCATTTTTGTGCAGTAATGTCATACTGGTAGAACCTAAAGTTTGGCATGGGCCACATGAGAATGGGTGGCTAGAAAGTTAGGGGAAGCCAAAATCACCCCTTCATTCTCCCAATCTAAATATACCCGTCAATCCTTTTTAGTGCTACAACATAATTGTGGATGGAATGAGGTTCAACCTATTTCAACTCATCAGTTATGCTATTCCATCTTTGTGATAGGTATCCTCTCATAATTTCCTCCTTTGCTGCTACCTTTACGTCATACTCACTATAAACTGCATCAATCCAAGGCATAATCCTATTACCATAACTAGGACTGAGAAGCATTTTGTGCCATTCTCTATAAATATCCCTTTGGTTGCTTGATTCAGCCTTAATGGGCAGAGGGATGTTAGACTCCAATTGCTTATAAGCCCCATGTTGTTGTCCCCAACTAATATCATTTTGTACCCAAGACATAAATTCCCTTAATTGGACATCCCCAACATACAACAATAGATTCCAATCATGGTCTTTAGTTATAGCATAATTATGCAAGTAAAACTCACATAAAAAATTCTTCATTTCAGGGGAGGCAATCCTATAAGCATTGAAAAATTCATTAGGATTATCATTAGAAGGATTCAAACCTGAGACAATCCTTGACAGCTTAAAAGAGAGATATTTCTCTTTCAGGTGTAGAGCATAGACCCTTAGAGGGATCCTACATTCCAAAATTTGTGGTACCAAGGCTGCCATATCATCCATCCTTCTTCAAGGTGGAAATTTTTGCATCTTTATCTTCAATTTCCTCATCTCTCTTTTGAATTTCCTTCTTCAATAAGTGCTTTTCCTCCTTCCATTCCTCTTCTCTTCTTTGCATCTCTTTCCATAAATTCAAATTTTCCATATGTACTGTAAAATCAGAAGGATTATGAATTCCTACCAATATTTTTGTCAATGGTTGCTCCCCATATAGTACTATTTGCATGGACTCAGGTTGTCTAGTTGTCTCTAGTTGCGTGGGTACTGTTTCTTCTCCCACTTATTGTTGCAGGGTCTCTTGTTCTTGTTCTTGCTATGGTTGTAGGAACTCCTACTCTGGCTCTGGTTGTTGCTACAAGACCTCTTGCTATAGGACTTCTTGCTCATGCTGTGGGAAATCTTGATTTTCCTCAAACTCTTGGTTTTCAACTTGTTCTGCAATATTGGCAAGGTTAGCCAATGTTATGTTTAATGTTGCCATGAATATATGTTCCTCCTCAACATTCTCCTACCCCACTGGATTTTCTATATCCTCCTATGGTATTTATCTAGACCTAGGGCTTTCCTATGGAGGCGTACCAAATGCTAGCCCAGCTAGTCTTGATTTCCTGGGAGGGTTCTCACATTTTTCTTCAGCTGCAGGATGAACAATGTCAACCTTCCTCTTCTTAGAACTCAACACCTCTTTTTTTGTTGGCTTCCTTTTGGCCTTTCCTTTTCTTGTGTTTACTTCACTCTTTTGTGCCCTAGTTTTCATTTGGGTGCCAAGTGGAACGTCCTCATTAGAATTTGAGGAGCTTTCTTTTTCTAAGTGCTCTATTCCAAAAGAACTAATTTCTATGGTTTCTTCTATTGCAGGAGGGTTTACACTAGGGCTTGTGCTAAAGGTAGAAGCACCAAGAGTGGCTTCAGTCGTGCTCAAACTCCTGCAAGACCTACAAGGTTGAGGAAAAACCCTAGGTTGCAAGTGCTCAGGTCTAATTTGATCAAAATTTATAAATTTTTTGCAAGTCATTCCAGACACATCATGCAGAGACTTCTCAACTAGCAATATAATCATAAAATGGTGGGAAATAGAATTGTCCCTACCTTTTTGGGTCTTGGCTGCCATGATTGAGAGAAGATTCTATAGCACGTTAGGCACATTCATCCTCCTCCCATGCCTCATGTGACTCAAGAGTTTGAAATGTACTGAATGGAGGTTTGACAGAAGACCTTCACAGATGAGATACCTTATAATGTAGATGGTTGTCTATTTCCATGGTTCGGGCAGAGAGGTTATTTTTGTGCCCTGTTTATCCACGCTGATTGGAGGGTCACCATGTACTGTAAATTTGGCCCTAGTTGACCCGGTGCCTCTGGAGGTAGGGTAATGTTCACCATCAGTAGGTAACCCTGTAACCTTTGCAATTCTTTCCTCAGTTGCCACAACCTCCAATCCTTTTACTGTGGCTTTTCCTTCAGAAAATGTCTGGGTGAATTCTAGTGCAATGCTTTCATCAAGCCCATCTAGCTTTAGGAAGTAATCTAAATTTGACTAGGAATTGTGCATCCTAGAATAAAACATCATGAACCGAGGGCTCATTTTGAATTATCCCTCCGCCCATTTTCCTCAATCAACTATCACTCTGCAAAATTTCCTTCATGTAATTCCTATCTGAAAGCCAAACACCTTCTTGCAATACCTACTAAATTTTCAATGCCAATATTAATTGAATTTTCCCTTTCTTTTTGTTTACCTTTTTGTTTGCAACCCAGGATTACGATAGGATTTCTAGGGTCCTCGCACTTAGATTTCAAAACGACTCATTTTAAATTTTCTGATGTAGCCTAGCATGAATTGGCACATGGTCAATATATTCACATCTTTTTATTTCCCCCCTCAACCTAAATTTGGACATGTGTCCACACATGTAAGATGGGAGTGGTGATTTCATAGGGAATAATGAAATGTTATGCGAATGTCCTATAAGAGAGGGGGACCACCGCGTGCAAGACCCTAGGTCACGGAGGGTCAAGATGTGAGAGGCTTCCCTAACTTACCTCAGCTAAGTGCAATGTTTGTGGTATGAGGATGAGAGTGATGAGGACTATGAAGTCCAACCACTCTGTAAACCTGAGTTTCAAAGTGGGGCTAGGCGAGCTAGTTTTTAGGTTCAACATTGTGCCTCACGAATCTCTCTGCCCAAGGAAGTAAGCACGGTCTCTGGATGACAGCGTGGCACACTACAATCTCTAAAATGCACTGACATCTGTACAACCAGACAACAGTAGAGACAAGGTCAAACCTATCAAAATGACTAATGGCCCAGCCGACTAACTAAAGGGCTAGAATGACGCAAGTAAGTAAAAGAAGTACTCTCTAATATTGTAAAGTAGAAAAGAAAGATTAAAGAGAGAAAGGAGGATCTCATCAAGGAATTCATTCACCAGCTGATCTTCCGAGAAGCATGTCCACCTACAAAAAAAGAGGGAAAATTTTGGGTGGCTATATAGGAGCCTACCTCAGTCAAACCCCTATTTAGGTGTCTCCACCTCCACGGACAGCTGAGGAAATGAGATAAAGAAATAGTATAATGAAGAGAATACAAACACTACAAATTAGTACTATGCTACTCAACCAATTGATAGAGGAGAGGAGAGGGAAGCTTATGACCTCCACCAAGAGCACTCAAGGCTGCTTGGGGGAGAAATGAGAGTACTCAAGCCTCTGCTACAATGGCATGGTACCAAACATGCTCTACCAAAGTGATAAAGTGTTGAATTGGCTGCAATGGAATGCTTGAATTCTTGGAGTGACCAAAAGTGAGCTTGAAAGTGAGCGTGAGAGTGCAAGAATGGAAGCTTGAATTGATGAAGAGTTGGAATGCAAGTTGGAAGAATGAAAGAAAATAAACATATTTGGGTTGGTCGGCCAAAGGGGGTGTTACAACTTCACTGTCAATTAGAAGAGTAATGCCTCTACACACTCAGTCGCATAAATATGCTAGGGACGTAAGTGCACCGTGCAAACTTCTACATAGTGTGTGGGCATCCCCCATAGAAATGCATCCATTGACGCTCAAAATAGGTGCCAAGTGGGATGCCAACAATGGGATTAGGTGGAATTAAGCCTCTGAACTTGGTTATCTAAGGTGGATAAAGGAAAACAAGGGATTTGCACATGGGGTGCAAGTTTTCCCTTATACATTTTTCCCCCACTTTAGTGAGCACGAATATTGATGAGTTCTTGGTAAAGTAGATCAACAAGAATGTAAGCTTAGAAATGTATACCTAAACCATCGAGGAAGCAAACCACGATCAGGTAAACCTAAAGGTGTAGGAAAAGCAAAGGACTCTACAGCTGCTCAGAACTATGAAGTTGGAAGAGCAAAAGCATCTTACAGTCCCACAGACATGCAAGGAGGCAACCCCCAAGATCTCTCACATGAAGGAAGCCATTTGAAGCACCCTATAGGCTCTTAGTCCCATAAGGAAGGTATTCTGCACAAACTCAAGCATGAAGAACACCAAAAGAAGCACCCTATAGGCTCTAAGTCCTATAGGGAAGGTATTCTCTAGGAACTCAAGCATGAAGAACACCCAAAGAAGCGCCCTACAGGCTTTAGTCCAACATAGGAGCCACCCCCAAGATCTCTCACATGGAGGAAACCCAAGAAAGGGGACTCCGCAAAGTCAGGAAGCGGTGACACATCTACCCATAGATAAAGCATGCCAAACGCGGTAATGTAGGAAAATAAGTGAACAATCACGCAGACCGTAATAAGTAAAAATTTCAAAGGGGTCCCTCGGGAACCCTTCAAAAGGAGAGGGGTCCACTCAAGGGATGCACTGTTTGAAAGGTAAGTTCTAGTCATGGTTCCCCCAAGCTAGATGCAAAAAGGAAAATGGAATGAGTCTAGTCAGGTTACCCCCAGGCTAGACGTGAAAGAATTCCATCGGAAATAGAGATTTTGAAAGAAGGGTCCCTTAGGAACCCACCGTGAGGAAGAAGGGGGGTCCACTCAAGGGACACACAATTAAAAAGCATTTGTTCTTTCTTAGAGAAATTCGTCATCAAGGAATCCTTTTGAAAGATGTTCACTTCATCAAGCAGTTTGAAAGGAAGGATATGCCCCCACACGAGGGGAAAGTAAAATCTATTTCCACTTTAAAGGAAGGTCTTCAAGTCCTTTCCTTACTAACCCATGATGACGTAAACATGTTCCATTAGGGTTCTATGTTGAGAATGTGATTCACGAAAAAAATTGCGAAGAATTTCAAGAAAAGATTCATTGTCAACGAATTCATTTTCTAAAAATCAAAATGTTGAAGAAGAGTGTTGTCACACATAGAAGGGACAACTCAAGAAAGAAGAGAGAAAGATAAAGAGAAAGAAAAAAAGAAAAGAAAAATAAAAACAAAGGACACAAGGGGATCTAGTTTAGCAGTGTCAGATTTTTCTGAGCTCATATAATAATAGGTAACTGCAATGCAAGGCAAAATATCATCAATCCCCAACCAGATCAGGAAGAATGCATGGAAAACAAAGTAAAAATATTTGGGTCAACATGGAAGGGGAGCCTAAATTCCCCCAACACTTTGAATTGTCCCCAATTTGATAAAAATCAAGCACAAACATGGAAGAATGATGATGCAAATAGAAGAAGGTTTACAACACAAAAAATCATGCATGTATCCAAGCACCAACGGGGGTGATAAGGGTCATCCAAGCACACTTAGCACAAGCATTGGGGAAACACATCACAAAACACACACACACATACACAAGATCAAGAGAGGGCCTCCTCCTAACATTGATTGACCAAGAGGTCATCCACTTCCCAATATAAATCCTCATAAGGGGAAGGAGAATGAGCCTGCAATGGTGGGATGTTAAGAGGAGGAGCCTTCAGCCCTCCTGCAATAAGGACTAAGGAAGAGGGCCCCTCAAAGTCCTCTCCACCAAGGTCTTGTGAAGTCAAAGTTAGCAACTTTGTAAAGATTTCCGATAAGGCTAGGACTTAATCCACAAAATTAAACATGCACCCCACAAGGGCACCATGCCTAATTTCAGCAAGCAGAATGGGCTATGCCCGAGGTTCACTGCTAAGCTCGCCGAATGACTCAGGAGTGGTGATGAACTCAAGGGAAGCCAGGACTAGTTTTGTCACAAGGACAAGACTGGTTCTATCACAAGGATAGAACAAGTAATCACAAGACCACCTTGTGAAGAAGGCGGGGTCCTCTTAATTCCTTCATCTCTAGAAGGACCACCCTTCAAATCTTCCTTCATTGGAGGAGATGAACTCCCCACAAACGAAGCTAGGGGTGTAGAGGAAGAGGAAGAAATAACCACAATGGATACAACCAAAGTATTAACCATATCCATTGGTTTCAGGAAGGGTTGGATATCCGAAACGGACATCACCAAAGGTGGCTCCTCCGAAGGAACGATGAACACCTACACCTATTTAGGGTTAGGTGTGTTCATGCTAGCAATGGAAGCCAAGAGTGGACTAGACTGGAGAGAAGTAGAAGGAAGGGAGGAAGAAAATGTTGCAAGAGGTTCTAAAGAAGGAGCGGTCATTCCTTCCTCCTTCTATTGCAAGGTTGCCTACTCGGCCAGGAGATCCTTTCATTGGCACTTGCATTCACGTGCAAGGCGATTTCTACGAATCTTGGAGTTAGAGGCTGGAATTTTCAAAGGGACAAGAGGTTCCTACTCAACCCTAGGAACATCCACTATGGCCATTTTAGGTGGAGGAACAGGTTCCTGTATGGGAGTAGGAGGAACAGGCTAAGGAACGATAGGAAGAGTCAACTCGAGAGCCTTGGTAGCAGGTCTCTTTCTGCTCACTGCCTTAGGAGCAGGAACAATAGGAGGCCGCAAAGATCAAGACAAAAAGGACTCTCCTCGGGAGACTCTCTTCCTATCATACTGAACGGGTCTAGGCTTCTTCAGCATAATAGGAAGCTCGAATGTGGGATGTTTTGACTTCCATCAAGTAGGCACCGAAGGGTTCTCCTGCAAACGAGGAGCAAAACTTGATGGTACCATAGCTGAGCGAGAAGAAGCATCAAACTAGGCAGTAGAAGAGGAAGAACTAGGATCAAATGACCACTTCTCTTCTTTCTTCTTCCAAGCCTTAGCGACATCGTTGTCAGCCTTCAAGCAAGCCCTATGTGAGATAGCATAAGGTGAGGGAGGGTACCTCACTTTAAGCCTCAAACACCCTTTCTTATAATTTTTATATGTCTTGTGCAAAAGGTTTGTCCTAGGTGGGAGAGGACCTTGCTGGAATTGTGTGTCTCAATCCCACTAGCCTTTACTTCTATACCGCTAGGTGATGGTGAGAGAGATGTGGTAGTGTGGTGGCATGGTTACTGCCATACCGCAGGCATCTCTCAGCTATGTAGCGATAGCACGGTGTACTGCCATATTATAGGAACCTTTTAGTAGAGGTGTGGTAGTGTAGAATACCACCATACTATGGGATGCTTCCTACTACCTGGTGGTAGTGTAGTGATACCACTATACTGTGGGTGTTTTCATCTTGTCGAGTGGTAGTGTGGTGGATGGTGACAACTATCAGGAAAATCTGACAAGTGACGATGATGTGGAGGACATATGGCATGTGGGCCCATGTGCTCAATGGTTAACTAAGGTGCGGTAGTGCGGGGTACTGCCATACCTTGGGGGTCCTTTAGCTGTCTGGCGGTAGTGCGGTTACCGCCACCCCACGGCAATGTTGGAAACCTCCTGTGATGGTGCAGTGTAGTCACCACCACACCATGATAGGAATTGGAGGAGCTTGTGGTGGTGCGGTATAGTCACTACCACACTGTGAGGGTGTTGTGTCTTGGTTGCAGAAGAGTGGTGGGCATTTTGGTGAACCCTAAGCTCGATGATAGAGATTTGTTTGACTAACTATCTGATGACCAACATTTGACGATGGCGTATGGCTTGAGGTGAAACCTTAAGGGGAATAGTAGTTGAATGGTCTGCGAGCAATAGAGAAGAAGAATCTATTGGGGGGAGTTTTGAGTCTCTTGCAGAAGCTCTGTCGAAGTGGAGGTTAACCTTGGTCAAGCCGAGCTACATAGTGAAGGGCTAGATGCAGCGAAGGTTGAGGGGACTCTCCCGAATCTCGATGCTTGGAGCAGAGAGAGTGGTGACAACTATGAGCAATGACAACCAGGAGGTGTGCCTGCTAGGTGCGAGGTCGAAGAGACAAGTACTGGCTGAGGCTACTAGGTGGAGACCAAGATGATGTACAGAGGCAGAGAGGCTACGTGGAGGTTAGTTGGTAGGGTGCCAAATAAGCTAGAGAGGCCGAGATGTTGGATGCAGGCCGAGAGGCCAAATGCAAGCCAAGAGGCTAAGATGTTGGATGCGGACTAGCTAAGAACCTGAGTGTTTATAGAGTGGTTGTGACATCGTGGTAGAGACAGATCTTATAGAAGGTGAAGGCTAGATTTTCTCCAAAATGAAACAAGATGGAAACTTTGTAAAGGATATGAGCCTGATATTGTATTGTAACCATTTTGTTGTTGAATAATACAATGGCGATCTGGGCTTTTGGAGTGTGGAGTTTTTTACCCAAAAGGGTTTTCCCCACATATATCTGTGTGTTCATGTTTTTTGTCTCATCTTTCAGGGTGTTGGTTATGTTTGCTGAATTTGTTAATGGTTTTGTTGAAACTGGATAAGGATGAATTTCTCTCTAAGGGTCAATGTGGGAAACGAACTATGCCTATTTCCGCTTTGTGTCATAGTTGTACATGTCTTTTAGGGAATTTAATGAAATTAAAAGTTACCAAAGGCACTACTGTTCTTAGATGTTTCATTCTAAGATGACTCAATTTTTCCCAACAAGTGGTATCAGAGTGGTGTGATTGCAGGAAGAATGGAGTCTAGGACTTGTTGATACCAACAAGTGGTATCAGAGCCTTCTTCAGGCATGTGTTTTTCTTCTTGGTGTGTTGTTGTTTTGGTAATTCCTTTTGTGAATATTTCTTAGTCTTGGGATTGAGGAAAACTGAAGGAATCGGCTAATGTTTTGATCCTTTGATGAGTGAAATTTCTTGCTTTAGTTTCTGAGACAACACGCAGCATGGAAGACATTGAAGATGGAGAAATTGCAGTTGATCATATTGTAATGATGTGGTCTGAGGCTCTTGGTTGGCAGCGAATGATCCTGATGCAAGGGGTGTGAGTTTATGCTTATGGTTGTGTTGCAACATAGTGTGATTCATACTAGGTTTTTGTGTGAGGGGCTCCCTAATGATATGGAGATGCTTGGGTTGTTTTTTTAGCCATGGTGTATTGTGCTTGTGCTAGGTGTTTTTGACCTAGTATTGAAGGCATTGTTCTTTGTACCTTGATTGCAAGAAGGTTATGGAGTTGATCATTGGATGATCTAGAAGCTTCTATAATAGCTTGTCTCTAAGATGCATGTGCATGTGGTTGGTTTTGGAGTTGGCTTGAAATGGGCCTAGAGTTCTTCAACTACTATTTGTACTTGCATGGTTCTATGGTTTTGTAGGTTTTACACGGTCAAGCAAAATTTGCGATTATGTGGAGCTGTTGTAAAGCTATTTTCTAGACCCTAGTTTTTGGGTGTGACTAGATGAGATAGTTATAGTTCAGCATGGTTTGAGGAGGTGTGATGTCTTCTCTGCATGAGAGTGTTGGTATGTGACTTGTCACTCACCATTCTTGTGGTGGTGCTTGTGGGTTCCTTGAATATGGTGCTCGAGTAGCGGATGTGATTGGAAAATCAGATCTAGGCTTGATCTAGTGTTTGAGTCATGTAGTCTACGTGTTAGGAATTGTATGCAAAAAATATCAATTACATGCAAATAAAGATTAAACAAAGGAATGAAAAACACATAAATAATAATAGCAAGAGACAATATTTAATGTGGTTCACCCAAACTTGGGCTACGTCCACCAACAAAGAGTCTAATATTATTATCCAGTAAATCAAACCGATTACAACCAATAATCCTTGCAACTCAATACCACTGCAAATACTACAATACAATGTCAACATAACCCAAACCCTTTGCCTTTTATCAAGACTAATGTCAGTTACAAAATAGGGTTTTTTATGTCAGCCAATAGAAAAGTAACACCCGACACCTTTATAAAATAATTCCATAGGAACCTTCTAGCAGAGGTACCACGGTAGCGCAGTGTACTGCCATACTGCAGGAACCTTCTAATAGAGGTACGGTAGCGTGGTATACTGCCATACCTCGGGATGCTTCCTACTGCCTGGCGATAGTGTAGTGATATCGCTATACTACAGGTGTTTTCATCTTGTCGAGTAGTAGCATGATGGATGGTGATGACCACAGGGAAACGCCGATAGGTGGCAATGATGTGGAGGACAGATGGCATGTGGGCCCATGTGCTTGATGGTTAAGTGAGGTGTGATAGTGTGGGGTACCACCATACCTCGAGAGTCCTTTAGTTGTCTAGCGGTAGTGTGGTTACTACCACCCCACGGCTATGTTGTAAACCTCTTGTGGTGGTGCAGTGTAGTCACTGCCACACTACGATAGGACTTGGAGGAGCCTGTGGTGGTGCGGTATAGTCACTGCCACACCACAAGGGTGTTGTGTCTTGGCTGTGGTAGAGCAGTGGGAATTTTGGTGAACCCTAAGCTCAATGATGGAGATTTGGTTGACTACCTATCTGATGGCTAACATTTGGCGATGGTGTATGGCTCAAGGTGAAACCCTAAGGGGCATGGTTGTTGAATGGTTTGGGAGTGATAGAGAAGAAGAATCTCTCAAGGGGAGTCTCTAGTCTCTTGTAAAAGCTTTGTCAAAGCGAAGGTTGACCCTAGTCAAGCTAAGCGACAGGTCGAAAGGCCAGATTCAACAAAGGTTGAGGGGACTCTCTTGGATCTCGATGCTTGGAGCAGAGAGAGTAGCGATGACTATGAGCGGCGGTGATTGTGAGTTGCGGTAACTAGGAGGTGTGGTTGTTGGGTGCAAGGCTGAAGGGATGAGTACTAGTTGAGGCTACCAAGTGGAGACCATGATGATGTGCAGAGGTTGAGAGGCTACATGGAGGTCAGTTGGCTGCGCACCAAATAAGCCAAGGAGGCCAAGATGTTGGATGGAGGCTGAGAGAACGAATGCAAGCCAAGAGGCTGAGATACTAGGTGCAAGCTTGCTGAGAACCTGAGTGTTTTCTAAGTGGTTGTGACATCATGGCAGAGATGGATCTTTCAAAAGGTGAAGGTCAAGTGAATTTACAATAGAAAGGCTGAGAGGCCGATGGTCGAGTCGTGTGGTTGTGTATTCGTGAGATGTCTCCCGCTTAGAGAGATGGTCATAAGGGTTTCAGTTGCCAAATTTTCTCCAGAATGAAACAAGATGTAAACTCTATAAAGGCTATAAACTTGATATTGTATTGTAACCGTTTTTGTTGTTGAATAATACAATGGCGATTTGGGCTTTTGGAGTGTGGGGTTTTTTACCCGAAAGGGTTTTCCCCACGTATATCTTTTTTTTCATGTTTTTTATCTCATCTTTCATGGTGTTGGTTCTGTTTGCTAAATCCATTAGTGGTTTTGTTGAAATTAGATAACGATGAATTTCTCTCTAAGGGTCAATGTGGGAAATGAATTGTGCCTATTTCCTCTTTGTGTCACAGTTGAATGTGTCTTTGAGGGAATTTAATGAAATTAAAAGTTACCAAAGGTACTACTATTCTTAGATGTTTCATTCTAAGATGACTATATTTTTCCCAACAGACCCATGGACACAGGCCATGGGTGATCCAAGGAGTAGCTACCATGTGCAACTGGTGTCATGGATTATGTGCATAGAGCCTCCATGGATAAATTTTAAACATTTATGCATGACGAAGGATACCACTTTCATCGCCACCAACTAGGGGATACCCAATTTCACCCTAAAGAGTTTATACCTAGGGATGATATTAAACAGGAGCTTCACGGACTTAGGTCCAACCAAGACCAATAAGATAATACTACCCAAAGGGGGTACAAAAAGCCCGTCATGTGTGCAGATGAAACTCATAGGAGCATCGTATCCATCCTTTTGTAAATAGTTTATTAGCATAATCTCCTTTGTTATTATGTTCACTTGTGCTGTCAGATCAATGAGAACACCAACTACGATGTTTCCATTGATCTGTGCAAGAATGTAAAGAGGAGATGGTTCCCTGTTAAAGCCCATTCACACGTCCTATGAAGTGATAGTTATACCGGTACCACTATCAATAGGATGCACAAAGGGGATGGGTTGATATAGGAAGGAGGCCATTACACACACTAGACAGTGCTTTCACAGAGTCCCTAAGGGTTGTCAGATAAGACAGTGACCCAATTAAGCTTTCGTCATACAATACCTTTGGAACCTTCCAAATACGCCAACTAGGAGTCATAGGTTGGGTTGTAAGGAAACAAACTTACAACACTCACACCTACAACACTCCTAGAGTACGAGGAAAGGAACTGTTAGTATTGCAAGAATAGAACCAAAATGGTTCATGTCAGGTTCACCAAAAAGGGGACTACTACATGCAAGACCCCAGGTCACAGAGGTTCAAGATGCGATAGGCTACCCTAACTTACCTTAACTAAGTGCAATGTTTAGGGTATGAGGATAAGAGTGATGAGAAATATGAAGTCCTTCAACCACTTTGCAATCCTAAGTTTCAAAGTGGGCCTAGGTGATTTGGTTTTCAACTTCAACACTGTGCCTCAGGAAGCTCTCTACCCGACAACATAAGTGCGGTCTCTGGATGATAACGCCACATGCTAGCATCTCTAAAGTTCCCTGGCATCCATAAGGCTAGACAACAGTAGAGACAAGGTCAAACCTATCAAAATGACTAATGACCTAGTTGACTAACTAAAGGACCAGAATGACGCTAGAAAGTAAATGAAGTACTCTCTAATATTGTAAAGTAGAAAAGAAAGAGAAAATAGAGCAAGGAGGATCTCACCAAGGAATTCGTTTGCCAGCTAATCTTTTGAGAAGCATTTCCACCTACACATAGAAAGAGGGAAAATGTTGGGTAGATGTATAGGGGCCTACCTCAGTCACACCCCCATTTAGGTGTTTCCACCTCCACTGACAGCCGAGGAAATGAGATAAAGAAATAGTATAATGAAAAGAATACAAACACTACAAAGCAATACTATACTACTCAACGAAGTGATAGAGGAGAGGAGAGGGAAGCTTACCACCTCCACCAAGAGCACTCAAGGTTGCTTGGGGGAGAAATAAGAGTACTCAAGCCTCTACTGCAATGGTGTGGTCCCAAATGTGCTCTATCAAAGTGATGGAGTGTTGCTTTGGCTGCAATGGAATGCTTGAATGCTTGGAGTGAGTGTGAGAGTGCAAGAATGGAAGCTTGAAGTGATGAAGAGTTGGAATGCAAGTTGGAAGAGTGAATTTGAAGGAAGAATGGAATAAAATTGCCATATTTGGTTTGGTCAACTGAAGGGGGCATTACAACTTCACGCCAATGAGAAGAGTAACACCTCTAGAAGCTCATATGTAGGAATCTTTCAGGGATGTAAGCATGTCATGCAAACGTCTACACATTGTGCGGTTGTCCTTGATAGAAACACCTCCACTGACACTCAAAACAAGTGCCAAGTGGGATGCCAACAATGGGCTTAGGTTGAATTAAGCCTATGAACTTCATTTTCTAAGGTGGATAAAGGTAAAAATGGGATTTGCACATGGGGTGAAAATTTTCCCTTATACACGTCTCTACTAATGTATAGTGATTAAACGAATGCACTTAAAAGATGATTACAAGATAGAAATTAATGTACACATACCTGAGTGTGTGGAGGATTTGTTTCAAAGATTGTGAAGAAATTATCATTCACCTTTTTAGGGAATAAATTGAGTAATTAATGAAAATGAAGTGGAATGAGGTGAGGTGGAATGAAGTGATGGGAGAGAGAGAAAGGTGGTGATGGATGGGTGAATGGGCGGATGGGTGAAGAAATAGACTTCCACAAGAGTGAAAGTCTTTATTATGACAATTACATACCTTAATTAGCCAGAAGGAGGGACAGTAGGTCCACTTCCTTCGGTTGCAGGAAGCTTGGGTACTGAATGTTGGGTGAAATGCTGAAGGAACTCTTCTTTAGAAGCTTTCTTGTGATATAATCTAAGGCGATGACTGTAGATAGGGAAAAATCAATCAGATTTAGTGTAATGAAAACAATAAACTAATTAAATCCTATCAAGCACAATAGAGTACGAAACAATATGAAAATCAAAATAAGAAGAAAAATGCAAATCGATCTCCACGCTAAACTCGATTTATCTCCATTTCTCTTCTCCACCTGCACAAGGATGCAAGATTTTGAAGGTTGATAATAGAGGAATGTTGGATGCTCATTCCTACAGCATAACGACTTGACGATGAAGAATGATAGAGACGGATTGAAGAATTATTTTGATAGAGTCAGGATGCTCGATGAACATTCGATCCAAATGGTCTGTGAAATGTTAGATTTATAGATTTTCGATGTGGACAGAGATAAGATTTGATAAGATTGATAAGGATTTGATTTTTGACAAAAGAGGAAATACAACAAGATGAGATAAGATGTCAAAAAAGATAGAAAGATTTCATTTCTTGTTTTAAAGGAAATAAATCTTGAAAAAGACGAGAAGGATAATTGATGAATTATCTAATTAAATAAATTAATTAGATACACATGAGTTCAATTTTGGAAAGAAAACGAGAAGATCTTCTTAGGATTTTATTAATTAAATAAATTTTGGATTTATTTAATTAACGTTGAATTTATGATTTCATTAATTAAATAATATAAATTATTTAATTAACATTAGAAGAATTAATAGAAATGATTTAATTAATTAAATAATATAAATTATTTAATTAACATTAGAGGAATGGATGGAAATGATTTAATTAATTAAATAATATAAATTATTTAATTAACATTAGAGGAATGGATGAAAATTATTTAATTAACATTAGAGGAATTGATGAAAATGATTTAATTAATTAAATAATATAAATTATTTAATTAACATTAGAAGAATTGATGAATTATGCATAGGAAGGGAATAAATGAAATTAGTCAAATAAATCAGATTTATTTAACTAATTAGATGATGACATGGGTCCCTAGGGAAAAACATGATATAAGGTGTCTAAATGATGCAATGTTGTGACAAGGTATCATAAGAGGACAATTTTTTGATGTCTACATTTTTCCCCTCTTTGAGATGATGTTCGAGATGATGAGATTTGTGTTGAGTAACATCATTTCAAAGAAGTTAAGGTATGGATAGAGGAAAAATGGATAATGATATAAAGATAGGATGATGATGGAATGATGATACCCCCTTGAGAGGATAGGCGGGTTGAACAAACACAGGTAGGCTCTCGAAATGAAATGATAAAGGGAGGGATAAGATGAATGATGCAAGATAGAAAGTGGATGAAGGAGAGGAATGATATGTTATGATGCAATGAAGGTGAGCAACCATGATGTTTGATATAGCACTAGACGTTATGCACCAAGATATAAGGACCAAGGTGATAATGTGTCTCATGCCCCAGCATAATACAACCTTGTCTAGACGTATGAGGAAGTAAACTTAGAGCATTAAAGTCCTAATGCACAAAAGGTATGATGTGACCTTAGATGCAAAGGATAGTGCAAAAATCTACTCCAACATACACAAGATATGAATATTAGCTGGAATGATATGGATTTGATACAAATGCAAGATAAAATGATAACACACACAAGAAAGCATGCATGCATGCACAAATGATACAAAAATAAAAAAGGTATTGCCCCTGTCAAGCTATGAACCGATGATTGATTGATTGATTGATTGATGATGATGATAGTGTTGTTATTGTGGGGAGTGACATGTCCCTAGAGCAACACAAGGATGATGATAATTGATTGGTTGATTTGGTTTACAACAAGATTAGGATCAATACCAAAGGATGTGATTGGATAATTTGACAAGATTGATTGACTTGATTGGTATGGATTAAGGATTGACTTGCATTTGGATTATTGCTTGGATTGATTCAATTGAGTTGATTGGATGCAATGGTTTTGATGAAGATGATTGATTTGGTTGAATGGTTGAATGATTGGATTGAGGCGAGGGATTGAATTGATGAAATTGGAAGAATTAATTGGATGGATTGATTGTATTGCTTGGATTTTTGTTGGATATTTGATTTTTTTGTATTTTTGGGGATATTTTGATTTTTTTGGACTTTTGAAATATTTTGATTTTTTTGGACTTTTTGAAATGTTTTGATTTTTTTTGGATTTTTGAGAATATTTGGAGGTGTCAAAGGATGAAAAATTGAGTAGCCTTTGTGCTAGATACCAATGACAAGGGGAAAACCAAGTCTAGGTGCAAGGAGATAAATGAGATTGATGGATGAAGGGGTGGGTGATGGGAAAAACGCTCATGATATATGGATGGATGGTATGGATGTATGCATCATAAGAGAGCAAGGATGTGATCTCCAAAGACTATGTCACATAGGAATAACATGCCCCATTCTAGGTACAATACTTAGGATTTTTCATGACAAAGCTTATGACAATAGGATAATGATAGGCTTGTTTGGAAGGATGAGGTATATCAAGAGATACCCAAGACATGTTTCAACATTTTTCCCCTATATCTTCATCAAGATCAAAAAGAAGAAGGGTGGATGAATGGACTCGATATGATAGGTATGTATGAATAGACTCCATATGATGGCTAAAGATGGCAGGTAGGATGGAAATGATATGATATGAAAATGATAGGTTGGACAGATAAGACATTGTGCCCCCAAGTGTAAGTGACATAGAAGATAAACCTACAGATGATGCCTATTTGCTAGGTTTTCATCATGGTACTTATCCAGGGCGCCTGTTTACCAGGTTTTCACCGTTGGACAAAGGGATTTCTCTTTACTTTTTTTTTTTTTGTCTTTTTTGATAGGAGAAGGGGAATATGGATAGGAGGGACTCAAGTGTCTAGTTTCATGAAAGGTGATAGTCCCACTAGATATGGATGTCATTGCATGGACCATGTCAAATGTCATTATGCTCATAGACATTGGTAAGGGATGACATGAAAGGGATGGATTAGGTAGGTGACGGATTATGAAAGTCTTATGTAAGAATTGATGGGGAATAGTGGATGATATGTGGATTGAATAGGACTTGTGCAAAAGGATAGATGAAAGGTTTATGAAAAATCATGGACCATAGGAAGATGGCGGGGGAGATATGTAGGATAATGTGTGAAGGATGGGGAGAAGGAGGTATGTGGAATTGTTGTGAAATGGAAGGGAACCATGACCAATGGTTGCACACACTATGATAAATGTTGAAGCTTTTGATGTAGATGGGGTGTAGGAAGCAATGGAGATGTTTTCTTAGGAGGTGAAGGATGTAGTGCTTTTGGTACCCACGTAGACTTAGTATTTTTATGATTTTTATTTTGCTTGTGGGTTTTAGGAATTTGAGATTTTTGAATGGAATGTGCATTTTGGATGGAAGGGGATGGTTGGGATTGTTGTGATGTAGATTCCTCATTTGACTTGCTTTCCTTTCTCTTAGGGATCCAAACCATTTTAGTTTTGGCCTTTTCTTTTGGAGGAATGGGATTATATAGCTTGTTTGGCTTTGACTTTGTGTAATTGTATGCTAAGGCATTAGGACCTTTAGAATTTTTAACTTTATGTGTAGAGGCATCCAAATTTTTATTTTTGAATCCCTGGGAGTTGGTGAGATGAGTGGAAGCTTTATGTTTAGACAATGTGTGCATTTTTTGGTCATGATTAGGAATGTTAGGGTATTGATGGATAAATGGATAAAAGGATTGGATGGTAGGGATATTAGGTGTTGGAAGTAATGGTGGTAAAGTCAATGGAGGGATATTAGGAGTTGGAAGCAATGGTGGTAGAGTGGATTGAGGGATATTAGGAGTTGGAAGCAATGGTGGTAGAGTGGATGGTGGAAGGTGTATGGTCACATGCTTTTGAAATTTGTAGGATGATGGAGGTGGAATGGAAACATATGTTTTAGGTGTATGATAGGCTTCATGATGGAATGTGGACTTAGGAGGCATGGAGGAAATACCAACATCTTTAGGTTGTTGTCCTTGGGGTGTAGGTCCAAGGCCATAAGAGCGTGGAGGGACTTTGACATGTATAGGCTCCAAAATATCTTGTTCATGAAGGTCTAGACCTTTACCTTGGTGGTTCATGTTTTGGAGTGTGCAATGGACAATGGGAATAGGTGTAGGTGGAACACTAGACATGAGTTCCTTATTGGATGGAGAAGATAATGGTTGTTGTTCTAAGGAGGAACATTCATGAATGAGGGTGGAGAGACCAATAGGATAGGATGGAGGACTTGCAATGGGGTCCATAGTGGGTGATGGAGGATCATTAGGATCTTGATGAGCATTGTGTTCACTTAGATCCAAGGTATTTGTTTGATCTTCTATGTGTGTTGGGGAGGCATAGTTCTCATCATGGGAAGTGGGTTTTTGTGTATCATGGATGGGTGAGGTGGAAAGCTCTTGACCATGGAATGCATAAAGTTGGCTAAGGGGATCATCATGGTCTTCTTGATCATAAATGGGGTCTTGATCAAAGGTGAAAGATTGATCAAGAATAGTATTAGGTGTGTTATGAACATAATCATTAGGAGGATTTTGATCTTTATGTGGATGAGGGGGTAATGTTTCCTCATGTTTAGGGTTGTGCTCTTTACATGCCTCATGACTTATTTGAATGGAGGTGGAAGGGGATTTCTCATGGAGAGACTTGGCATGTTCTTGATGGTCAACAATATAGGAGCATGACAAAGGGTGACTTGGACTTAAGAGGGGAGACTCTTGAATTGACTCAAGGGGTTGTGGATGACATGATTGGATTGAAGGGCTTGGCATGATGTTTGAGGACTCTTTTGTATGTTCAAGTATATGTGTTGAATGACATGGCAAAAATTGATTCCTTGCTTGTAGCCCTTGTGTCACATCCTTTGGAGGTGTAGGGGTGGAAGGTGTTGGCTTAGGGTTTTGATTTTGATTGGATGATGGTATGATAAAGTTATAGGGTGCATGTGCTAGATTGGTATACCCCTTGTCAATGGTTGCATTAGAACATGAGGAAGTTTGTCCTTGTTGCAAAGTAGAACTTAAAGTCACATGTGTTTTCCGTGACTTGGCTTGATAGGTTGATGTGGCATTCACATGTAAAGAAGTGGATGGATTAGATTGGTATGAGGTGGAAGGAGATGGAACATTAGGTTGAGGTGGCATTGGTTTATAATAAATGGATGGGGGATGATGTTTTGGTTGTTGGGTTTGAAAAGTGGAAATGAATTGATTGGCTTGAGCTAGGAGGCATTGGATTTGAGGTGATTTAATTTATTGAAAATTTTGGAAGAGGGTTTGAAAGCTTTGTATGGTTTGGTGGTCTAGGGGTTGGGATATTTGGTGAAGTGTCTGAAGGAGGTTTTGAAGTTGTGATGCTAGGTATTTGTGTTTGAATGTGGGCATGGTGTCACACATGTGTGTAAGCCCTTGCACATCGATTTTTTCCTCAAAGTATGCGACATTGTTCATGTCATTATTAGTGGTGGTAGGAGAAGCCCCTCAAAGTATGATTTTAGGTTTTGGTTTTGTTTCATGATTTGAACTAGAGAAAAAGACTCCTTGAATTGTGACTTCGGGCTTAGGTTTTGTCTCATGATTTGGCCTAGAGGGATAGCCCCCTTGGATTATGATTTTGGGCTTATGATTAGGATTGGGCTTTTTTATGTTTATGACCATTTTGACAAGTGGTGACTAGGACTAGGTTGGTGATGGTGATGATGTGGAATGATAAGATTTGATGACTTGATTGATTAGGATGAAATGGATAGGATGTGAATGTGTTGGAAGAATGTGTAGAGTGACTTGTATTTATGTGTTTGGTGTTTAGCTTGATTTTGCAATATTTAAATGAATGATCACACATGTACACACATAAATCACTCACACAAGACACATAAGAAAGTTTGAATTTTTAAATCTAAAGAACGTAATGATGATTATTAAACAAACACACATGGAAGACACATCAACAAGCCCTGTGACTAGTCAAGTGGGGTATGGACAATTAGGTCTCAAGCTAGTCTGCACAAGGTTGACTAAAGAATGATTTGAAAGAAAAATCCTGCCACACAGCTGGGAGAAATGGGTAACCCACCCTTCACCTTCACTTCCCAAAGGTATAAAGTTCTTTGGGGCTTAACCAAGAGTGACAAGATTTTAACTCCCAAACAAGTGTGTCTTTCAATTCACACTTCGATTGAGGTCATCCCCAGGGGTGATGAAATCCCCTAGCAGGTCTCCTAGAAAGGGTTTGAAAAAAGCAAACCAAGTGAGGTGTTTGTGATCACACACACAATTGTTAATTGACCCTTAGAAAGGAAATGTGTGCAAGAAAGCAATGAAGCACTCGTTATTTTTAGATCCCAAATCAAATGTGTAGGAATACAGTGGTTAATTTTAGACCTGATTTTTGATATGTGATTGAAGACAAGATTCGTTTAAAACCAATTGCAATGATGTGATCAAACAAGATTTGATTTTATGTCCCAAATTGAAAGGTGTGACAAACAATATTAATGAGATTAAAAAATGGAATGTGTGCACCTGATTATTCACTTTCCAGATTGTTGTTGTGATTAATCCCAATGCTTTTCTAGCTCCATATGATTCACCAACAAGTCACCAAGACAAAAAGAAACAAATTACCAATGTGCTGGAACAAAAGTTATATGTGCCAAAGAATATATGAGAATTTGAGAACTTTAACTCTTTCAAAGTTGATAAACATGTACACCATTGGATAGCTTATGAAATTCTACCCCAAATCAAAAAAATAATCGCTGAAAAAGACCAAAAAATGACCCAAATATAGTTGTTTTAAGATTTACTATTAAAAATCTAAAACAACGGCATATGCGCTAAAACAGTCATCGTATGCGCTAAAAGAACTGCCAAATAAGCTAAAACAGCCCCATATGCACTAAAATAATCATCGTATGCGCTAAAAGAAGCACAAAATGTGTTAAAACAATGTTATATGTGCCAAAGAAAGCCTTAAATGCACTAAATTAACCCTTAAATGCGCTAATCTAGGAAAAACAGATTTTAAATTCTAAAACTAGTGAAGATAAATGCAATAATTTGTTCCTTAGATGCACTAAAATAACCATCAGATGCACTGAAATAGTCCCTAGATGCGCCAAAAGACCTGCAGAAGAATCATTAAAGCCCTGTATGCACTACGAAAACCCTCAGATGCACTAAAATGAGAATTTTTGTCAAAAAGCTGAATTCCATAATGTAAAACCTGTCAGAAAACCTGCAAGTAGATGTTAAAAATGGGGCAAGGCCCCACGGTGGGAGCCAAATGTAGATAGGGAAAAATAAATCAGATTTAGTGTAATGAAAACAATAAGTTAATTAAATCCTATCAAGCACAATAGAGTACGAGACAATATGAAAATCAAAATAAGAAGCACAATGCAAACCAATCTCCATGCTAAACTCGATTTATCTCCATTTCTCTTCTCCACCTGCACAAGGATGCAAGATTTCAAAGGTTGATAATAGAGGAATGTTGGATGCTCATTCCTGCAGCATAACGACTTGACGATGAAGAATGATAGAGATGGATTGAAGAATTATTTTGACAGAGTCAGGATGCTCGATGAAGATTTGATCCAAATGGTCTGTGAAATATTAAATTTATAGATTTTCGATGTGGACAGAGATAATATTTCATAAGATTGATAAGGATTTGATTTTTGACAAAAGAGGAAATACAACAAGATGAGATAAGATGTCAAAAAAGATAGAAAGATTTCATTTCTTGTTTTAAAGGAAATAAATCTTGAAAAGGCGAGAAGGATGATTGATGAATTATCTAATTAAATAAATTAATTAGATACACATGAGTTCAGTTTTGGAAAGAAAGCAAGAAGATCTTTTTAGGGTTTTATTAATTAAATAAATTTTGGATTTATTTAATTAATGTTGAATTTATGATTTCATTAATTAAATAATATAAATTATTTAATTAACATTAGAAGAATTAATAGAAATGATTTAATTAACCAAATAATATAAATTATTTAATTAACAAGAGGAATGGATGGAAATGATTTAATTAATTAAATAATATAAATTATTTAATTAACATTAGAGGAATGGATGAAAATGATTTAATTAATTAAATAATATAAATTATTTAATTAACATTAGAGGAATTGATGAAAATAATTTAATTAACATTAGAAGAATTGATGAATTATGCATAGGAAGGGAATAAATGAAATTAGTCAAATAAAGAAGATTTATTTAACTGATTAGATGATGACATGGGTCCCTAGGGCAAAACATGATACAAGGTATCTAAATGATGCAATGTTGTGACAAGGTATCGTAAGAGGACAACTTTTTGATGTCTACAATGACCATTGACAAGTAACTTGAATTTGACAAGTTCAATGGTAATAAGCTAAACAACTCCATTAGGAAAGACCTCAGCGACTTCATATGGTCCGAGCCACCTTGTCTATAATTTTCCTACATTGTCCTAATATTGTGAGTCATAGAGCAAGGCCCAATCACCTGGTTGGAATTTCTTGTCCTTGATAAATTTTTCATGCCACTTGATTCTCTGATTCTGCACTACCTCTGTATGATACAGGGCTACTCTTCCCATCTCATCCAAAGCATTTAGCTGCATGATTCTTCTCTCTGTGCCTCATAAATATCCATCCCCAAATCTACTATAGTCTTAAGAGTCTTATATTCAAATTCAATGGCCATCACGGTTGTCTTTCCATATAGCAACTCAAATGGAGTGAAGCTTGAAGTTGTTTTCCAGGTTGTCCTATAGGCCCAAATAGCTTCAGGTAATCTATTTTCCCAATCCTTTCTATGAATAGCTACCATTTTGGTCAAAATGGCTTCAATTTCTTTGTTGGTCACCTCAACTTGTCCATTAGCCTAGGGTGATAAGGAGTAGAATTTTTGTGTCTTATATTGTACTCATTAACTAGTGCTACAACAAGGGTTGATGTGAATTGATCCCCTTGATCAATCACTATTTCTCTTGGAACTCCATATCTTGTGAAAATCTCCTCATAAAGAAATTATGCAACCTTGTTATCTGTTGCATGCTTCATGGTCTTAACTTCTACCCACTTTGTCACATAACCAGAGCATACCAAAATATAAGACTTACCATTTGATGGGGGGTCAATGGGTCCTACAAAATAAAATGCCCACTTGTCAAAGGGGGTGATTACTATCTGAGGGAAAAGTGGCGTCTCATCAGATCTGGTTAGTCTACCCATTCTTTGACATCTATCACATTTTATGGTATACCTTCCTGCATCCTTGTGGAGTGTTGGCTAGTAATATCATGTGTTCAAAATCTTCATCACTGTCTTCTTGGCTACAAAATTTCTTCCACATGGTTCGTTGTGGAATGCATGCAAAATTTCAAGTGTCTCATCTACTCTCACACATCTCCTCATAGCATGGTCTAGTTCAGTATAGAAAAAACATCTAGCAATCCAGGAGAAAGGAAAAGAATTTTCAATGAGTGCCCTTTTCTCTTTTGGAGAGAAGTGAGAAGGAACTCTACCTGTGACCAAATAATTGGCTATGTCAGCATACCAGGGTGTTTGTATACTAAGGGAGAATAGATGCTTATCAGGAAAAGAGTCGTCTATGGGTTGATTGTCTTCTGATGTAGTCAGCCTTGATAGGAAATTTGTAACAACATTGACCTTCCCTAGCTTATCCACAATGGTTATATCAAACTCCTGCATTAACAATAACTATCTTTCCAATCTTCCTGTGATCATAGGTTTATTCATGAGATATCTAATGGATTCATGATTAGTGTACATAAAGATTTGGTATCCTATTATGTAATGTCTAAATTTGTTCAGTGAATAGATTACTACCAGCATTTCTTTCTCTATCACTGTATAATTGAATTTAGCTCCTTATAAAAATTTTCTGACAAAGTAAATGGCATTTTCAACAGCTCCTATGGCATAATTTGATGCATTAGTATGGATGTGGAAGGGAAGTTCCCAATTAGGCCCTTTGATTATATAAGCATGAGTCAAAGTTGCCTTCAAGTCATAAAATGCCTTGTCACAAGCTTCAATCCACTAGAATTCAACATCTTTACTGAGAAGAGTATACAATGGTGTTGCTACCTTGCTGAAATCCTTGATGAAATGCCTATAATATCCTGCATGACCCAAGAAACTCCTAACATCCTTTTGTTTTATAGGTGTGGGCAGATTTGTGATTACCTCAATCTTTGTTACAAGATCTACTTGAATTCCCTTGTGGGAGATGTAGTGGCCAAGAACTACACCTTCCTACATCATCATGAAGCACTTTTCATTGTTTAAGGACAATTTTTTGTCTTAACATCTTTGTAGGACTCTCCTGAGATTTTCCAACACTTGATTAAAATCAACACCATAAGTGGTAAAGTCATCCATATAAATTTCCATGCAATCATGAGAAGTTTCTGAGAAAATGCTAACGACTGCCCTCTGAAAGGTTGAAGGTGCATTGCATAAGCCAAATGGGAGTATCGAGTAGGAATAGGTCCCCCAAGGTAAATATGGTCTTCTCTTAGTCCTCTGGTGCAATTTGGATCTGATTGTAGCCAATGAATCTATCTAGAAAAGAAAAGTATCACTTTCCTACAAGTGTGTCCAAAACTTGATTGATGAAGGGTAAGGGAAAGTGGTCCTTCTTGGTGGCAGCATTAAGTTTCCTGTAATCAACACAAACTCACTATTTCCCTCCTTTCTTGGGCACAATCACAAATGGAGATGTCCAATGAATATCTGAGATGGGGTAGATAAATCCTACATCTAGTAATTTTTGTTGTTCTCTTTTTACAGTTTCTCTTAGTGTAGAGTTAATTCTTCTTTGTGACTGTCTTACTAGGGTGCAATCATGGGTAAGTGCACCAAGATGGTTCCCAAAAAAGGGGCTTAAGTGGCCACTTTTTTTCTGAAATCAAGAAATACTGACCTTGGACATGAAATTGAGGATAGCTACACTCAAAAAATTTGATGGAACAAAAACAAGGACCGGGCTCCGAAGTCTACTTTCTAAACTACTAATTTATTTTGAAAATGGTTGAGATTAAGGGTTCAAAAGAGGGACACACACAAATTGTTGTTGTTTCGGAAAAACATAACATAGCAACTCTTGTGTGACCCGAACACGGTGGACTTTTTAGTATTTTAAAATCGCTCCGGTCAAAAGTTAGATAACAGTATGTAGTAAGGACCTGGATATTTTCTAATAATTTTTTAATGAATATTTGATTTTTTATTAATTCTCTAAGTGGGCACTTTCTAAAAAGCATAATTTTGGCCGTGCTCCCCCTCAAATTTTTTGAAACTAAAATATTTTTCTAAAATTTTATTTTTTTTAAATTGTAGAATGGAGTTTAGTTTCTAAAAATATAATTTATTTCAAATTTTGATGAACGGTTAATTTATAGCGAAAAAAATACCAAACACTTCTTTTTGAAAAACGGACATACAATCAAAAGAAATTATGGATGAAAAGTTTAACATTGTTAGAAAGTGAAAAATTACATCGTTGGAAAGCTAATAAAGAACCTAACATTACCCATGTCTTCGATTTTCTTGATATTGAACCAGATACAATCTTGATGGTGAGCACGAACCTGATTATGTGAAAATTTGTTGAATTTGGAAAAAAACACGTCTTTGGTCTTTGGGAATGCCCTCCAAGCCTTTGGGTTGGTATTCCAAGGAAAATAGCAAAGCTAAGGCTCAGTGATTTCCAATGCAAGATATAACATGAGCGCGTTATAACGTGCATGCGTTATGTCTTCCTTTTCACATTTTCTAAAGAGCATTACTAGCAACAAAGGTGGGAAAGGGTCGGAGAGGGTAGGGAAGGTAGGAAAGGGTGGGGAAGGGTGAGAGAGGGCGGGAGAGTGTTGGAGAGGATGGTAGAGGGTGGGAGAGGATTGGAGAGAGTGGGAGAGGGTAGGGAAGG
>VDFB02105785.1:177056741-177139724 GCA_007258455.2 Sequoia sempervirens
AATTTTGATCACTCAACCTACTAATAAGATCCTCAACTTCTTTTCTATTGTTTTCAATTTCACTCCTCAAATTTTCTTGAGTTCCAGGAGGGTATTGAGAGAATGGTGGGGGAGGTTGATTTTGTGGTTGAGGTTGATTTGGTTGAGGTTGATTTGGTTGAGGATTTTCCTCCTCTTGTTGACGATTTCCTACAAATTAAAAAAAAAACATTCATTTCTAAACTAAAACAAACAAAATCAATTTAAAACTAACAAATTCAAAACAAATACCAAACAATACTTACCTCTTGCATCTTTTCATCATCGTGGCGCCATATTTGTGAAGAAATCCAATTGTTCTTGATGAATTTTGACCTCTCCAAAAACGCGAGCGCATATGATAGGGTTTTTGGCCATGGGCGGAGCTAAAACACAACAAAAAGGAAATGAGAAATGATTTTGAGTTTGCTTTTTTTTTTTTCTTTTAAAAGCTCAAAACGTGTTCGCGTTATAACGTGTTCGTGTTATAATGCGAACGCGTTATAACGCGAACGCGTTATAACGCGAACGCGTTATAACGCGAACGCGTTTTGAGCTTTTCTTTTCTTTTTTGGCCACAAAAGTGCGACCGTCTTGGTGCACTTACCCTCATCTCTAATGTAAATTTTGTGTGTACAAAGTTTAGGGTCCAATCCCTTCATATCATGATAATCCCATGCAAATTCATGTTTATGGGTCCTTAATAAGTGTTCCAACAACAATTGTTGTTCTTCACTTAATTTACTATTAACATTCAAATAGTTTCCTTCTGACACTTGTACTTGTGTAGTTAACTCTATCATGGCTACTTCATTAACACATGGTACCTTTAGTTCATATGGAAGCAATGTATGGGACATACCTATTACTATAGGAAGTTTTTCTATAGGAATAGTGGCTGCAAGAATAGTAGCTATAGGAAGAATGTCTGTAGGAATAGTGGCTGCAAGAAGAGTAGGTAGAAGTGTCTTGACTAGAGTAGTAGAATGAGAAAATGATGATTCCTCTACTTCATAATGGTTCTGAATGATGTTAGCCAATACTTCATCCTCATCTTGGAGCTGCATGAAAGAGCTTCTTCCTAATGTCATAAGTTTTGCCACAAAATTAACTTCCTCGGCCTCTTCACCAACATGTGGCCATACAAGATTATCTTCATCGTGAGATGGTTGAGCAAGAGGATAAAGAACAATTTTTTTTGTGTTCTTCCCATATAAAATGGTCATGTTACCTAATCGATATCCAATGTATGCATCTGCAGTTGCTAACCATGGTCTTCCCAGAATAATAGGATACCTACCTAGTGTAGCTTTAAGAGAAAGAATCATAAAGTTTGTTGGGTACTCCCATGAGTCTAAAACTACCATAATATCCTCCACTACACCATCAGGCTTAACAATAGAGCTATTAGCAAGCTATAGGAAGGTAGGAGTAGATCTCATGCTTGCAACATTTAGTTGTTGTAGGATGTCCTTGGTCATTACATTTATTGCTACCACTAAATCAATTAGAGCATTCTTTACTTGGATTCCATTTATAACAACTGCTACCACAGGACTACCTAGGTCATTATACTTGGGGATAGTTACTTTTCCAAGCATGATGTCAGCTAGTTGTCCCACCACATGAACTGTAGTTGGGTCTTTCTTTTTTCTACCTAGTTTCTTGAGGCATGCTTCCTTGATTGCATTTCTGTAGATTGGAACATCCTTTATGGCCTGAAATAGAGGTATCTAGACACATATATGCTTCAGCTAATCCAAGATGTCAAAATTTGTATCCTCATTTTCTTCCTTTTTCTTGGCAACTTCCAATCTCTGATGAAATGGTGGTTCTTATTTAGTCTACTTGACTTGGATTGGTTAAGGATTTCTAGGTACACTTGGCTGAATGGAATCATTCAGAGGTTCCTCCTCCTCTTCCAAATGAAGCTCAGTGATAATGGCCTTGGAAGGGGCTGGTAGACTACTTCCTGAATGCAAGTGGAGGTCCCTTACACTCATAGCATATGAAGGGAATTTATTTGAATCAGCAAAGTATGCAGGCTACTTTTGTGGTTTGTTATTTGGATTGGGTGTGGGTTGAGCTAGTAGTTGAGTAGGTTTAGGTGAATTTGAGCTTGGATTAGTAGGTGGAGGAATTATAGTAGGTTGCTGGGGCTGAGAAGGTGGCCACATGATGTAGGAGTATCCTTGGTTCTTGGCAATCTTGCATCAACCAAAAAAATATTTTCTTTCATTTTTTGTTGTTGTTATGTTCTTGCTCAATTCATATTGGTGGATTCATCATATTTTCTCACGATACCCAGTGAGTCTTTTTGTATATCATGGACATGTTCATTTCCATTATTCCAAGATTTGAGCATGATTGGACCTTTTTCTGGCAAGTTATCACTTCCATATTTCATGGTTGTTTCTTGAGCTGGCACCAAAATAATTTTCTAAGCTAACTGCTAGTGTGATCGCTCATGGATCATTCCCGTAACCTACGAATCTCGACGGTGTGATTTTAATTGTTCTGTGGAGTTTCCCTGACATTCATTATAGGTCCACACTTCATCTTATGCACCTGTCAAAGAGAAATTCAAATTTGAGGTCAACCTATTCATGCGCACATTACATTTTCTTTCCTTAGATAATGTGATGATCTTTGGTCAACGCGGATGATTCCAAAATTGTTAATATGATATAAAGCTTGTAATCGATCATAAGAGTAGTAGTAGTTGATTGAGTAGATTAAGATAGATCTGATTTGTAATATTTTAGCTTGCATATAGGAGCATATTGGAATGTTGTACTTTTGAACACGTTATATCAGGCATGTGAGCTAAATCTACAAGCCTGAATGTTGTCGGCTGATTATAACTAAGATTTTTGTTAATAAGAATATTTGCATCTACATTTGCCTCCATATTTTTTGTTGCTTTCATTGTGTTACTCTTAGTGCATGGTTCCAATTGTTCTCTTTGAGGACCCTCCTACTATGGTTGCACTAGATTGGTATCAGAGTGAGATTAAATCCATGTGAGGTCATCAGAATTTGTAGAGTCCTGTTGAAGATTTGTTGTGGGGTGGAGGATTGAGGATTTGACCTGTAGCTGCAGAGGACTTGTGTAAAGATGGCGAGAATAAGAAATGTTGGAGGAAATGGAGCACGTGGAAATGCAAACCCTGCTTTAATGGAGATGTTGAGAGGAATTGCTGCTAGATTAGATGCAGTCAAAATGGCCCACAGGAGAGGGCGACCAATTGATGATGTGAGTGATGAAGAGGTAGAAGTACAAGAAGAAAGAGGAAGAAAAGAGAAACTTGGCCTAGATCAGGGAGAAGAGAGGTTCATAAGATCCCTAACTAGATCAAATACAAAACCACATTTCAATCCACTAGATTATAATGGTAAGTTGGATTCAAAAGAGTTGCTTGATTAGATAACAAAGATAGAAAATTATTTTGAATTTGAAGGTACCACTGAAGATAAGAAGGTGAAGTTTGCTTGTACAAAGGTGAAAGGACATGCACCCCTTTGGTGGGAACATTTGTAGATAGATAGGTAAAGAAGAGGAAAGGAGAAAATCAAATCATGGGATCAGAAGGTGAATAAGTTGAAGAAAAAGTTTATGCCTGCAGATTATCAAATCAATTTTTTCTAAAAATTGTAGAATTTGAAGTAGAAAGATTCAAGTGTGACAAAGTATACTAAAGAGTTCTATAAGTTGAATATCAGATCTGGACATTCGGAGGATGAGATTGAAAAATTATCCAGATATGTGAATGGCTTGAGGTCATCTATATAGGATGAGATCAATTTGATTAAGTTGCAGAGTGTGAAAGAGGCATATCAGTGTGCCCTAAAGACATAAGAGAAGTTGAATAAAAGAAATGAACAGAGACAGAGAGGAAGAGGTTGAAGATTTCAAAGAGGGAGAAATTTTATTGGAGGAGGAAGAGGATCTTTTATAGATCAGAGTAAAGATAAGGAGGTAATTAAGAATGACAATCTGTGCCCTAGAAATGATGGAAAATCTTACATAAGAGGAGGATGTGGTGGTTACCGGAATGAAGGTTATAGAAAATATGACAGAGGACAAGAGAAAGGAGTATTCAAAGGAACTTGCTTTAAATGTGGTGAAGGACATAGAGCATTTGAATGTAATCAGGGAGAGACAAAAAGAAAGATAGAGAACAATAGAAGAACAACCTATTCTAAGGAAGATCATGTCGGATCATCTAACAAACCGGAAGATGGAGAAGTGTTGGTGAAGAGAAGGGTATTATGTCAAAGTGAGATGGAGAAGGAACTATTGTAGAGAAAGAATTTATTTTGGACCAAATGCAAGGTAGTTGGTAAATGTTGCAAAGTGATTGTTGATAGTGGAAGTTATGAGAACCTCATTTTTTAAGAGATGATGACCAAATTGAAGTTGGAAAGGTTGAAACACCTGAAGCCCTATCAGATAGTGTGGATTCAAGATGAGCATAAGATACTGGTAAGTGAACAATGTTTAGTGAAATTGAAAATAGGAAACTACCATGATGAAGTTTTGTGTGATATAATTCATATGGATGTATGCCATGTTTTTTTGGGAAGACCTTAGTAGTATGATAGACAGGCTATTCATGATGGAAAGAAGAACACATATACCATTGTTGCTAATGGGATGAAGCAGACTTTATTGCCATTAGATGTTCCTATAGTTGAAGTTTTTATGAGTGCTAGAGTTTGTTTGGTTGATGGAAGGAGATTTCTAGATGGATTGAGACATGAGAATATGTGCTATGCCTTGGTTCCTAAGAAGGCTAAAGATTTGAAGCATGTAGAGGAACAATTGAATGAGATAAAGTAGTTGCTGAAAGAGTATGAAGAGATCATTTCAGATAATATACCTGATGGATTACCACCTGTGAGGAGTATTAGCCATTGCATGGATCTGATTCATGGATCTAGTTTTCCTAATAAAGTAGCACACTGGATGACACCAATAGAGAATGAAGAGTTGAATGGACAAGTGCGAGAATTGTTGAGGAAGGGTTTGATCAGAGAAAGCTTAAGTCCATGTGCAGTACCTATTATGCTAGCACCTAAGAAGGATGGAGAATGGAGAATGTGTACAGATCTAGAGTGATAAATAAGATCACGGTGAAGTATAGATTTCCTTTGCCCTAGATGGATGACATTATGATTGTTTGAGTGGAACTAAATACTTTAAAAAGATTGATTTGAAGAGTGGATATCATCATATCATAATTAGAGAAGGAGATGAGTCAAAAATCGCATTCAAGACAAATAAAGGATTGTATGAGTGGTTGGTGATGCCTTTTGGACTAACAAATGCACCGAGTACTTTCATGAGGTTGATGAGTGAGGTATTGAAGAAATTATTGGGTAAGTTTGTGATTGATTACTTGGATGACATCTTGATTTTCAGTAAGACTAGAGAAGAACATTTGTTGCATATAAGACAATTTTTGTAGAGGTTGAGAGAGGAGCAGTTGTTGATAAACATTAAGAAGTGTAGTTTCATGAAGGAAGAATTGGTATATCTGGGATTTGTGATCTTTGTGGATGGGTTGAAGATGGATCCTGAGAAGGTAAGAGAAATTTTTGAGTGGCCTATACCTGATAGTATTGGAGAGGTAAGATCATTTCATGGATTGGCTAGTTTCTACCGAAAGTTCATTAGAAATTTTAGTTCTATTTGCAGTCTTATGACAAAAACAATGAGAGGAGATAAGATGGATTTTAGATGGACGACTGGAGCAGACCGAAGTTTTGAGTTATTGAAACAAAAGGTGACTGAGCATCTTATGTTGGCTTTACCATATTTCAATAAGGTATTTCAAGTAGACTATGATGCAAGTGGAAATGCAATTGGAGCAGTACTAAGTCAAGAAGGAAGACTAGTAATTTATTTCAGTAATAAATTGAATGATGCTAGGAGAATATATTTAGTGTATGATCAGGAGTTTTATGCTATAGTTCAATCCTTGAAGAAGTGGAGACATTACTTGTTTCCTAAGGAGTTTTTGTTGTATACAGATCATCAAGCATTGCAATATTTGAATAGTCAAGGTAAGTTGAATTAGAGACACATGAGATGGGTAGAGTTCTTACATAGTTATACTTTTGTTTTGAAGCATTGGAGTGGAAAGTCAAATGGAGTTGTTGACGCTTTGAGTAGGAGAAGGAATCTACTAGTAGAGATGAGAGTGGAGGTATTAGGCTTTGATGAATTGAAGAACTTGTATGAGGAAGACCTGGATTTTGTAGAACCTTGCAGAGCTTATAAAGAACCAGTCTTAGAGGATAGGATTCAATGGTTGGATTATTTCATTTAGGAGGATATGTTGTTTGGAGGTAATCAGTTGTGTATACCCCAAAGTTCAATGAGGGATAACTTGGTGAAAGAAAAGCATAGTAGAGGTTTGTCAGGACACTTTGGAATTGATAGAATAGTAGCATTAGTGAGTGAGAATTACTTCTGGCCACAGATTCATAAGGATGTCAAGAAATTTGTGTAGAGTTACAGAGTTTGTCAAATTGCAAAAGGGAGTAGTTAGAATATTGGATTGTATACACCTTTGACAGTTCCAGAGAGACCTTGGGAAGATATCAACATGGATTTCATACTTGGTTTTCTGAAGACACAAAGAGGTAATGATTATGTATTTGTGGTGGGTGATAGATTTTCTAAAATGGCACATTTCATACCTTGTAAGAAGACAAAAAATGTAGTACATGTAGCAGACTTTTTTTTCAATGAAGTGGTCAGACTGAATGGATTACCTAGGAGTATTGTTTCAGACAGGGATACAAAATTTGTTGGTTACTTTTGGAGGACACTTTGGAAAAAGCTGAAGATAGATTTGAAGTTTAGTTCTACATTTCACCCATAGACTAATGGACAGATAGAGGTAGTAAACAAGAGTTTGGGAAATTTGTTGAGATATTTGGTTGGAGAGAAGACCAGAAGTTGGGATTTAGTCCTTGCATAAGCAGAGTTTGCTTACAACAATTTAGTGAACAGGAGTATAGGAAATATGCCTTTTGAGATTGTTATTGGAGTTTATCCTAGAGGTATATAAGAATCGAGAGACATTAGTATGGAAGGTAAAAGGAGTGCAGAAGTAGAGGAGTTTTTAGAACATATGAAGAAAGTACATACTCAAGTGAAACAACAATTGGAAGATATGAACAAGAAGTATAAGGAGAAAGAAGATGAAAAGAGGAGACATAAGGAGTTTAAAGTTGGAGATGAAGTGATGGTATATTTGAGGAAGGAGATATTTCTAGTTGGGACATACAATAAGCTCAAGATGAGGAATTTTGGACATTGTAAGATTTTAAGGAAATTTGATTCAAGAAATGCATATGAAGTAGAGTTACCAGATAACATGGGTATATCGCCTATATTCAACTTTGCAGACCTACATCAATACCATGAAGTAGAATTTAGTGAAGATAGTAAAGAAAAATTGGAGAATTAGTTTCCTAAACAACACTCAAATGAGATTGAAAAGATTTTGGACATCAGAGATGGGAGGAAAAACTTGTGGAAGATAGTACAAAGAATATCTTGTGAAGTGGAAGGACAAACTAGTGGAGGATTCTTCTTGGATTTCTCAGGCTAAGGTAGACCATCTTGGTTTTCCTTTAGCCCCCAAAAAGTGAGGGACTCACTTTTCAATAACCATAGATGTCTGATGCAGGAGCATACTTGGTTCTTGGCAATCTTGCATCAACCAAAAAAAAAAATTCTTTTAGTTTTTATTCTTGTTCTATTCTTCCTCAATTCATATTGGTGGATTCATCATGTTTTCTCACCAGACCTAGTGGATCTTTGGGTATATTTTGGAAATGTTCATTTCCCTTATTCCAATATTTGAGCATGATTGGACCTTTTTATGACAAGTTATCACTTTCAAATTTCATGGTGGTTTCTTGAACTTGCACAAGAATCATTTTCTAAGCTAACAGCGAGTGTGACCGCTCGTGGATCATTCCCACAACCTGTGGATCTCAACGGTGTGATTTTAATTGTTTTGTGGAGTGTCCCCGACCTTCATTATAGGTCCACACTTCATCTTATGAACCTTTCAAAGAGTAATTCAAATTTGAGGCCCACCTATTTATGCGCACATTATATTTTCTTTCCTTGGATAATGTGATGATCTTTGGCCGACGCAGATGATTCCAGAATTGTGGATATGATATAAAGCTTGTAATCGATCATTAGAATAGTAGTAGTTAATTGAGTAGATTAAGATAGATATGATTTGTAAGATTTCAGCTCGCATATAAGAGCATATTGGAATGTTGTACTTTTGAACATGTTATATCAGGCCTATGAGCTGAATCTGCAAGCCTGGATATTGTCGGTCGATTGTAACTAGGATTTCTATTAATAAGAATATTTGCATCTACATTTTCCTCCATATTTTGTGTTGTTTTCATTGTGTTACTCTTGCTGCACGGTTCAGCTTGTTCTCTTTGAGGACCCTCCTACCATGGCTGTGCCACTTCACATAACTAGTTGTCTGGGCAGGCCATTGTTGTCCTATGCTCCATTGATTTGTTTGTTGCCAATTTCCTGGGGGTGGTTGCCAGTTCCCTTGAAATTGCTTCCAATTCCCTTGAGGTTGCTGCCACTGGGGTGGAGAGTTTTGATGATTGAGCCAAGCATTTGGAGGGTTACTCCAAGGTTGTGGTGGATATCCTCCATAGTTGGATGAATATGGGGGCTACCATTGGTTACCAGATGAATAGGAATTAAAATATGGCCCAACATAAGATAGTGGATCCTGTGGCATACCTTGTCTTGGATCCCAAGGCTTCCTTTGTGCAACATAGTAGACTTGGTCTTCAATCTAGATTGGTTTGAACTCAAGTGGAATATTCTTGTTTTCAATATTAGCTACCATATTGCATCTATAGTCCCTCTTCTTTTGTCTGCAATAGGGGCAATACTCTATCAACATTGCCTCTACCTCCTTTTATTAGGAATTGTATGTAGAAAATATCAATTACATGCAAATGAAGATTAAATAGAGGAATGAAAAACACATAAATAATAATAGCAAGAGACAATATTTAATGTGGTTCACCCAAAATTGGGCTACGTTCACCAACAGAGTCCAATATTATTAAATCCAGTAAATCAAACCGATTACAAAGAGTAATCCTTACAACTCAATACCGCTGCAAATGCTATAATACAATGTCAACAAAACCCAAACCCTCAGCCTTTTATCAAGACTTATGTTGGTTACAAAATTAGAGTTTTTAATGTCAGCCAATAGAAAAAATAACACCCGATTCCTTTACACTGTCTTGGGGGCACTGCCCCTTGACCCTGGTAAATAATAGGGTGGAAAGTGCGTCAATAAAAGTGGAGAAAATTTAACCTCCAAGTCTAATTAGGCTCCATATACCAACAATCTCCCACTTGGAGACTGATCAGACTCCACCCCATATTACCTCCCACATCAAGATTGATCATAACACTGCTAACCCTATAGTTCCCACTACAAATATGCACCTTGGACCCTGCTGTTATGATTTTATGGTTTTCAGTCTTGAAGAACAACCAACGCTGAAGAGGAGCTTAGCTTCTCCCTTGGCACTACCTTGGTAAACATATCCGCTAGATTTTCATCTGTATGTATCTTTTCTAGCTGTAACTATCCATCATCCAACACTAACTGGATGACGTGATGCCTCAACTATATGTGTTTGGTCTTTGAATGCAAGGCAAAATTGTTTGCAAGATGTATGACACTCTGGCTATCTATAAACAAATAACTATTGGCCTATTTTTTTCCCAATTCTTCCATGAAAGATTTCAACCATATCATCTCCTTGCTTGCCTCTGTTGTAGCTACATACTCTACCTCCATGGTGGATAAAGCAACCACCTTTTGCAACCATGAGATCCAACTTACTACTGTCCCACCTAGTAAAGACATAACCTATAGTACCCCGCCTGGTAACAATATCCCCTACCAAATCTGAGTCTACATAACCTACTAAATCATTATTAGATCCCCCAAAACATAAATATTTATTGGATCTACCTCTCAAATACCTAAGAACCCATTTTACTGCATTCCAATGCTCCAATCTGGGATTACTCATATACCTGCTCACGACTCCAACATCAAATATCTGGTCTTGTGCATAACATGGCATACATTAAACTACCTACAACTGAAGCATATGGTACCTTGTACAATTTATCTACCTCCTCTTGTGTCTTTGGACACATCTCCTTAGTAAATTTCAAATGACTAGGCAAAGGTGTGCTAACAACTTTTTCATTCTCCATGTGGAATCTCTGCAACACCCTTTCAACATAACCAACCTGAGATAGAATCCTTTTCTATTCTTCCTATCTCTACAAATTTGCATACCAAGGATTTGTTTTGCTGCCCCCAAATCCTTCATAGCAAATGATTTTGCTAACTATTATTTTAACTCACTTATGTGATCCATGTTAGACCCCACTACAAGCATGTCATCAACATATAAACATAAAATAATGTAGCTTTCATTATCCAACCTCTTCAAATAAATACAATGGTCAAAATAACACTTGTTGTAGCCTTGCTCAGCCATAAAACTATCAAATTTCAAGTACCATCGTTGAGGTGCTTGTTTCAAGCCATATAAACTCTTCTTCAATCTGCAAACCGATTTCTCCTTTCCTTTGACCTCAAATCCTTGGGGTTGTTCCATATATATCTCCTCCTCCAAATCACCATGGAGAAAGGCAGTTTTCACATCTATCTATTCCAAATGCAAATCTTCAATAGCCACAATACTTAAAATAGTACGAATAGAGGTCATCTTAACAACTGGAGAAAAATTCTTAGCAAAATCAATGCCCTTTTTCTATGCAAATCCTTTTACAACTAACATGGCTTTAAATATTTTCTTACCTCCATCTTCCTCTTTCAGCCTGTAAACCCATTTTTTTGTTAAATACTTTTTACCTATAGGCAACTTGCATAATTCCCAAGTCTCATTTTTCAGCAAGGAGTCCATTTCTTCTTCCATTGCATGCTCCCACTAAACCTTTGTATCCACCTGCATAGCTTCATCATACTCTTTAGGTTCACCAGCATCTATTAACAAAATAGAATACAAAGAGGGAGAAAATATTTCTGGAGGTCTACTTATCCTTGAAGATTCTCTAACATTCACTGGAATGTGTGGTATTTGTTGTTGTTCTTACAGAGCATGAGGAACCACTGGAACATTGCTATTTGGTGTATCATCCAACACTACATAATCATTTTCTTTCTTCTCATGTTGCTGCAACTGATCTTTGTACAACACTTTCTCATTGAATATGACATCCCTGCTTCTCACAATTTTTTTATTTTCACAATACCAAAGCCTATAACCAAATTCATCAATGCCATATCCAACAAATATACATTTCTTTGATTTTGCATCCAGCTTGGTTCTATTTTTAGAATCTACATGTGCAAATTCTTCACAACCAAAGGTCTTGAGAAAAGAATAACTCACCTTCTTACCTGTTGGAATACCACAACCCAAGGGAACTAAATGACCTCTATTAATTAAATAAACATCAGTATTTTCAGCCTCTACCCACATGTTTAAAGGCAACTCAACATGCAATCTCATAGTCTATGCACACTCCATTATTATTTTGTGCATGCACTTAGCCACTCCATTTTCCTTTGGAGTCCTTGGAACCATTTTCTACCTACGAATACCATTAGATGAACAATAATCTTCAAACTCTTTGTTGCAATACTCACCACCATTATCAGATCTGAGACATTTTAAATTTTTACCTATCTCATTCTCAACCAAGCTTCTCCATTTCTTAAAAGTTTTAGATACATCATATTTCTGCCTAAGGAAATAAATCCATACCTTCCTTGTTGCATCATCAATAAAAGTGACATAGTACTGAGAGCCACTGAGAGAAGATACATGAGCTGGTCCCCATACATCCATATGCACAAGCTCCAATTTCTCATTTTTCTTTTGCTTCCCATCCTTGAGAAAACTAACTCTATTTTGTTTTCCATACAACTTTCACAGAAATTCATATTAACACATTTCAAACCTGGTAAAACATTCTTTGAATGAAGTAATTTCATACCTATTGCACTCAAATTCCCAAGTCTATTATGCCATAGTTTTGATTCAGAATCCATAGCAACTGTCTAATTTCTTGCTTGTTGAACCGCAACAACTGTTCTTGAACATTGATTTTTATCTGCAATAGCTAAAGTAGAAGGAACAACATGACCTATACAAAGATATAAGGTGCCTACTTTCACACCTTTTTCTACCACTAAGGCACCTTTTGTAACCTTCCATTTTTTTATCACTAAATGTAACAACACAACCTTCATCATCTAGTTGCCCTATTGAAATTAAAAAAAAAATCAACTTTGGAACATGCCTTACCTCATGTAGTAGCCAATGATTCCCATTTTGCAACTTAATCTTGATTATTCCCTTTCCAACAATATGACAGGGTTCATTATCTCCCAAATAAATCAGCCCAAAATCCCCTTGGACATAATCAAGAAAATAACTTCTATGGGGCGTAGCATGAAATGAAGCCCCTAAATCTAACACCCAAGAATCATCAACATTATCAAAGGAAAAAATCAAATCATCCTCATCAGATTTATTACTTACCACATTTGCCTCTTTATTTCCTTCCTTTTTGTCTCCTTTATTTTTCTAAGACCAACAATCTTTCTTCAAATGACCCAGCTTACCACAATACCAGCAATCCCTCTTATCTCTAGATTAGGATCTTTTGTCCTTTGATTTTCCTCTTGACTTCCCATGACTTCCAAAATTGTTTCCTCTCTCCTTTGTTTTGCCCCTAGTTTCTGCATTCAAAACACTGCTTGATGTGGATGTTCCACCTGAGCTTTTCCTATGAATTTCCTCGCTCAAAATAACACCAATAACATCATCAAATTTCAATGTATTAGAACCAAAAATAGAATTACTAATAGCCATGACCAAGCTATTCCATCTTTCAGGCAAAGAACATAGAATCAAAAGAGCGCTAACTTCATCAAAGTTTACATTTACAGAAGTTAATTGATTGATAAATGTATTAAACTCATTTAAATGATTAGCAACTGACCCACCTTCTACCATTTTCATATTAAACAAACACTTCATGAGAAATACCTTATTCAAAGTGGAAGGCTTTTCATATAACTTCGCTAGGGTTTCCATCAACTCTTTAGTTGTCTTTATTGTTGTAATATTGAATTCCACCGATTGTGCTAGGCATAATGAATGGCTCCCAGTACCTTTTTGTCCAACATATTCAATTCCTCATCATTCATTCTTTTCGATTTCTTAGTTGTTCCTCCCAACAGCCTCCATAAATCATTCTAATAGAGATAATCCTCCATCTGCATCTTCCATAATTGATAATTCTTCCCATTTAATTTATTTACCTTCAATTTACCCTCATCTACCATTTCTCCCACTTAACCATGAGACTCCCATTCAACCATGAGACTTTCTTGCAAATGATAATCGAACACAACCTTGCTCTAATACCACTTGTTAGGAATTGTATGCAGAAAATATCAATTACATGCAAATGAATATTAAAAAAAGGAATGAAAAACATAGAAATAATAATAGCAAGAGACAATATTTAACGTGGTTCACCCAAACTTGTGCTATTTCCACCAACAAAGAGTCCAATATTATCTAGTAAATCAAAATGATTACAACCAGTAATCCCTGCAACTCAATACCATTGCAAATGCTACAATACAATGTCAACAAAACCCAAACCCTTAGCCTTTTATCAAGACTTATGTCAGTTACAAAATTAGGTTTTTTTATCTCTGCCAATAGAAAAAATAACACCTACTACCCCTTGACCCCATCTTGGGGGTGTTGCCCCCAAACACCCTCAAGGGGCACTACCCCTTGACCTTGGTAAATAATAGGGGGAAACCGTACCGATAAAAGTGGGGAAAATTTAACCTCTAAGTCTAATTAGGCTCCATATACCAACACCTCTTACTTCTTCTTGGCCTGAAGTGTATCTAGCTAAGTGGCTAGATTATTTATAATTTCTTGGTTGAAGTATGCCAACAAATGAGTAATCTTCACTCTTGAAACTCCACCAGTAGTTGACTTACCCATAGAAGATTGGTAAGCTCTCCCTTTCTTTGAAGCTACCCTAGAGTAGTTCTAGCATATTTTCTTGATATCTTCCCAAGGAACTTGGGAGATATCTCCTCCTCCCATGAGGTCCAAGGCATTAGTGCAACTATCATTGATTCCTCTAAGGAAAAGAAACTTTTGTGAGTCTTCATTGAGTGTATGGTGTAGATATTTTTGTAGGAAAAACAAAAACCTTGCAATATAGTCTTTTAGGCTCTCATCTTCTTTTTTTTGCATCCTAAAAATGTCACCTCCTCTCATGCCGTTGCCCCTGCAATATTCCTTGTACTTCTCAAGGAATTTTGTCTTCACGTCTTCCCAAGTTTCCATAGTATCTCTTCCTAGGCTCATGAACCATCTTAATGCAGCCTCTTTTAGAGTGGTAGGAAATAGCTTAAGCCTATGGGCATCAGTGGTATAATCATAACTCCTGCAAAGTATGTCAAACTCAAATAAAAAGGTATCAGGATCTTCTGTGACAAGTCCATAAAACTTGGAGAGTGCTGAAGCAGAAATTTTCTTGATGTTGTCAACTTCATTCTGATGGGAAATGGGGAAAGGAAAAATTGGTTGGTTAGGTCTATTCCTATTTGCATCGCCGATTCCTGCTTGATGTAGTTCCAAGGAAAAAGGGTTCCCACGCTGATTTTGGTCTTCAGAGGAGACTTTAGAGCTAGTCAGTTTAGGAAATGCATCAGCAAAGGGGTGTGGATCTTCTTCTTCTTCTTCTCTTGGTAAGTTTTGATATTCAACTAGCTGGAATGGATTAGGATTGTTAGGAAGAAATCTCCCATAAGCATCCCTTCTTCTCCCTCTATGCATGTGGTATCACTCACTATCAGCCAACTCACACAAAGAATTGGTAAAGAAGAAGGGGGGTCATTACTTCCCAAATGAAGGTATACTAAGAACAACTTCCAAAAACACTACAACAAAAAAAACTACCAATGACTTCAAAGAACTCCCTAGTTTGACACCATCCCTGGCAATGGCACCAAAAATGTTGGCCTCCTAGAATGACTTAATAACTAAGCCCTTACAACCATGATTCAGAGATTGAACATTTAACCTGAATAGCTATTTCAATCATCATGAAGGTGCATTTAACTTGTCAACCCAGGGACGTGAATTTGAAAAGGGTCAGCACAGTATGTGCACTAGGAACCCAAAGTAGCCATTTTCATTCTATAGCTAAGGAACACACAATGTTGAAAGTAAAATATTTCTTAGAAGGGAATACCATAAATTAAAATCATCAATCAACAACTACATCAAACTACAATGCATAATAGAAATGAAAATCTGAGCAACAAACAGGGCATTTCCCTATTTGTTTTAGTTGCAGGAACAATCACATAATGGAATTCTAGTGGTTGCAAGAACAATCAGTGCCATATTTCTAACTAGTTACTAAATAATAAGTAATACTAAACTAATACTAAACTAAGAGGACGGATTACTCACCAAGTGGGCCCCCTTGGATAAGTATCCTCTAAAACTAATGAGAACTCATATGCTCAAACTCTCAACTTTTTTTTATTCACTGTAAATCATGAGTACAAAACAGTAATGTATCTGTATTACTAAAAACTTGAGAGTGCAAGTATAATATCAAATCATGCAACTCCTAAGAAGGAGCATCATATCTTTATTTATACTATCAACTAAATAAGATAGTCAACTCCACAATTGGGAGGATGAGATTTAGGGAAAATAGAGAAAGTGGAGTGGTGGCGGTTACGCGTGCATGGAATTTGGTCAGACATGCAAGTCCAAACACATATTTAGCACAATAGTAATGCCCACATCTGCTCAACCAACATTAAACTCCACTACAAGGTGGTTACATTCAGTTTGCATGAGGAATCTTATATCATCGACCTCCTTTGACGTTTGAGCAATTCCTTTGCTAGATGTTATGGTGCATGCCTAGCTAGCAGTGCCTTCCTCAACTTAGCATCCTCAAATTAAATATGCATGGAAATTTTAGTACACAAAATAATTGCATATCTATAACCACCTTAAGGAACATTTATTAACCACATGTAAAATCAATATAGATAATCCACATAATATGCCAATGTCATTAAAACTTGCAGAAATAGGATTAAGTCCAATGCCTATGTTTTGAGGGAAACATTAAGAAAATATCAACATTTAGCATCAAAGTTCATGACAAATTCCAAAAAATAAACTATAGATTCTACCCAAAATTGGACCAAAAGCTAGGCTCATCAGCAAGAAAACAAGTTATCCAACGCAAATTTGACACTAACAGGAAACACCAAAGTATCAAGGGAAACCCACTTTAAATTCACACCTCACATCCCATCCACCTTCTACACATAATCAGGCACCCTACAACCATTCTTTTGTATTACTTTAGTTAACCAGTCCCTAGTACCCACCAAGTCTGCAATGGAAGGGTGACCATTCCAGGAGTCCATCCAGAAATTAGCTAAACAACTACCTCCATTCCTCCATGTGAGGTGCTCAACAATTAGTGGCTTGCATTCACACAAACATTCCAAATAGGAGACCCACCACAGGAGTTTGTGAGGGTCAAAATCCTACCTGAGTCAAGATCATCGATATATTTTCTCTTCATTATCTTGTACCATTGACACTAAGGATTCCTATATAACTTCTAGTATAGTTTCACCCATAGAGCCTTGTTTTATATATCAATTTTTTGAAGACCCGCACCACAAAAGTTCTTATCCAAATAGGTAGTCTCCCAACTCAAGAGATGGATTCTCTTTCCATCTTTTTCTCCTTCACACAGGAAATGTTTTAAGAAACCTTCAAGATATTTTGAGTCTTTATGTGTCAACCTGAAGCAAGAAATTACAAAAATTGGAACTGTTGCTAGGACTGACTTAATCATCGGTATCCTACCAGCTAAAGTAATCCATTTGTTCTTCCATGCCTCAGCCTTTTTTCTGCAACCACTGACCACCTTCTGCCAATGAATTGATCTACACATACTTTGGAATAAAGGTACCTCATGTTGTTGTATGGAGCCTAATCATACTTGGAGATTAAATTTCCCCACTTTTATCGATGCAATTTCCCCCAAATTATTTAACTGGGGTTTTGGGGCAACGCCCCCAAGACAGGGTCAAGGGGTAGCATAAAAAGGTGTCATGAGCTTTTTTATTGGCTGACATAAAAAAACCCTATTTTGTAAATGACATAAGTCTTGATAAGATGGCTAAGGGTTAAGGTTTTCATTGATATTGTATTGTAGCATTTGTAGAGGTATTGAGTTGCAAGGATTGTTGGTTGTAATCGGTTCGATTTACTAGATAATAATATTGGACTCTATGTTGGTGGATATAGCCCGAGTTTGGGTGAACCACATTAAAAATTATATCTCTCTATTTTTATTTATGTGTTTTTCATTCCCCTGTTTAATATTTATTTGCATATAATTGATATTTTCTACATGCAATTCCTAACAAGTGGTATCAGAGCGAGTTGTGTTTGATTATCATCTGCAGGAAAGTCTCACAGTTGAGTGGGAGTCTCATAGTTAAGTGGGAGCAATGGATGACGAGGGTAAATTGAAGGTAGATAAATTCAATGGGAAGAACTATCAGTTATGGAAGATGCAGATGGAGGATTATCTCTATCAAAAGTATTTATGGAGGCCATTGGAAGGAATAGCCAAGAAACTAGAAAAAATAACTAATGAGGATTGGAATCTTCTGGATAGAAAGGCACTGGGATCCATTGATTTATGCTTGGCACAATCGGTGGTGTTCAATATTACAATAGGAAAGACAACTCAAGAGTCGATGGAAACCCTAGCGAAGTTATATGAAAATCCTTCCACTTCAAATAAGGTATTTCTCATGAATCGTTTATTTAATATGAAAATGGTAGAAGGTGGGTCAATTTCTGATCATTTAAATGAGTTTAATACAGTTACCAGTCAATTAACTTCTGTAAATGTAAACTTCGATGAAGAAGTTAGGGATCTTTTGATTCTTTTTTCTTTGCCTAAAAGCTAGAATAGCTTGGTAATGGCTATTAAGAATTTTTTTTCTGGTTCAAATATATTAAAATTTGACGATGTTGTTGGTGTTATTTTAAGCAAGGAAATTCATAGGAAAAGCTCAAGTGGAACATCCACATTAGGAAATATTTTGAATGTAGAAAGTAGGGACAGAATAAAGGAGAGAGGAAATAATTCTGGAAGTTGTGGGAAGTCACAAGGAAAATCAAATGACAAAAAGGTCACAATCTAGAGACAAGAGGGATTGTTGGTATTGTGGTAAGTCAAGTCATTTAAAGAAAGATTATTGGTCTCAGAAAAATAAAGGAGATAAAAATGAAGGAAGTAAAGAGGAAAATTTGGTAAGTAACAAATATGATGAGGATGCTTTGATTCTTTCCCTTGATAATGCTAATGATTCATGGGTTTTATATTCAGGGGCCTCATTTCATGCTATTCCCCATAGAAGTTATTTTCTTGATTATGTCCAAGGGGATTTAGGGTTGGTTTATTTGGGAGATAACAAACCCTATCAGATTGTTGGAAAGGAAGAATCAATATTAAGTTGCAAAATGGGAATCATTGGCTACTACAAGAGGTAAGGCACATTCCAAGGCTAAGTAGGAATTTAATTTCAGCAGGGCAGCTAGGTGATGAAGGTTGTACATATACTTTTAATGATATTTATTGGAAGGTTTCAAGAGGCACCTTAATAGTAGAAAAAGGTGTGAAAGTAGGCATCTTATATCTTTGTATAGGTCATACTATTCCTTCTACTTTAGTTTTTGCAGAGAAAACACAAAGAAGTTTAGGAACAGTTGTTGTGGGTTCACAGGAAGAGACTAAAAAAATTGTTGCAAGTTCTGAGACAACATTGTGGCATAACAAACTTGAGCATATGAGTGAAAAAGGTATGAAGGTACTTCATTCTAAGAAAATTTTACCAGGTATGAAATGCATTAATATGGATTTATGTGAAAGTTGTGTGTATGGAAAATAAAAGAAAGTTAGTTTTCTCAAGGATGGGAAGCAAAAGAAAGATGAAAAGTTGGAACTTGTGCATACAAATGTATGGGGGCTAGCTCAAGTATCTTCTCTCGGTGGCTCTCACTATTATGTTACATTCATAGATGATAGAACTAGGAAGCTTTAGATTTATTTCCTTAAGTAGAAATCTAATGTATTTGAAACATTTAAGAAATGGATTAGCTTGGTTGAGAATGATATGGGTAAAAAATTAAAATGTCTCAAATATGATAATGGTGGTGAGTATTGCAGCAAAGAATTTGAGGATTATTGTTCCTTTAATGGAACTCGTAGGTAGAAAATGGTTCCAAGGACTCCACAAGAAAATGGAGTGGTTGAGCACATGAATAGGATAATAATGGAGTGTGCAAGGAGCATGAGATTGCATGTTGGGCTCCCTTTAAACATGTGGGAAGAGGTTGTCAATACCACTGTATATTTAACTAATAGAGGTCCTTCATCTCCTTTGGGTTGTGGTATTCTAGAGGAAGCATGGACATGTAAGAAGGTGAGTTATTATTTTTTCAAAACCTTCAGATGTGAAGCATTTGGACATGTAGATTTTGAAAATTGAACTAAGCTGGATGCAAAATCAAAAAGGTATATCTCTTTTGGATATGGCATTGATGAATTTGGTTATAGGCTTTGGGATGTTGAAAATCTAAAAAATTGTGAGAAGCGGGGATGTATTCAATGAGAAGGTGTTGTACAAAGATCACTTACAGCAGCATGAGAAGAAAGAAAAGGAGTTTATGGTGTTGGATGATACTCCAAATAGTGATGCTCTAGTGGTTCCTCATGCTTCGCAACAACAACAAGAAATAACACAAACTCTAGTGAATGTTAGATGGTCAACACAGCTAACTGGACCTCCTGAAAGGTTTTCTCCCTCGTTGTATTAAATTTTGTTAATAGGTGTTGGTGAACCTAAAGGGTATGATGAAGCTATGTAGGTGGATAAAAAGGTTTAGTGGGAGCATGTAATGGAAGAAGAAATGGACTCCTTGCTAAAAAATTAGACTTGGGAATTATGCAAGTTGTCTGCAGGTAAAAAGGATTTACCAAACAAATGGATTTATAGGTTGAAAGAGGAAGATGGAGGTAAGAATAGATTTAAAGCTAGGTTAGTTGTCAAAGGATTTGAATAGAAAAAGGAATTGATTTTGTTGAAATTTTTTCTCCAGTTGTTAAGATGAATTCTATTTGTACTTTTTTAAGTATTGTGGTTGTTGAACATTTGAATTTTGAATAGTTGGATGTGAAAACCGCCTTTCTCCATGGTGATTTGGAGGAGGAGATATATATAGAACAACCCTAAGGATTTGAGGCCAAAGGTAAGGAGAAATTGGTGTGCAGATTGAAGAAGATTTTATATGGCTTGAAACAAGAACATTTGGGGGCAGCAAAAAAGATCCTTGGTATGAGAACTTACAAAGATAGGAAGAATAGAAAATTGACTCTATTTCAGGCTGGTTATGTTGAAAAGGTGTTGTAGAGATTCCACATGGAGAATGCAAAAGTTTTTAGAACACCTTTCCTTAGTCATTATAAATTGACTAAGGAGGTGTGTCCAAAGACACAAGAGGAGGAAGAAAAAATGTCTAAGGTACCATATGCTTCAGCTATAGGAAGTTTAATGTATATCATGGTATGCATGATACTGGATATTGCACATGTTGTTGGAGTCATAAGTAGGTATATTAGTAATCTAGGATTGGAGCATTGGAATGCAGTAAAATGGGTTCTCAAGTATTTGAGATGTACTGTTGGCCTCTTACAATGATTCAATAACTAAGCCTTTACAGCCTTGATTTAGAGATTGGACATCTAACTTGAATAGCTATCTCAATCATCATGAAGGTGCATTTAACTTGTCAACCCAGGGAAATGAACTTGAAATGGGTTAGCACAGTATGTGTACTAGGGGCTCAAGTAGCTATTGTGTTCTATAGCTAAGAAACACAATACTAAAATTAAATTGCTTGAAAAGAAATAAATCAAATATAGATCAAGAACAAAAATATGAGTGACAAATAGGAAACTACTTTGTCTTCTTTGGTTGTAGGAACAGTCACAAAATGGAATTCTAGTGGTTGTAGGAACAATAGATGCTAGATTTCTAACTAAGCACTAAACAACAAGTAATACTAAACTAATGCTAAACAAAGAAGATGGATTACTCACCAAGTGGGCCCCTTTGGATAAATATCCTCTAAACTAACAAGAACTTAGATGCTCAAACTCAAAACTCTATTTTATTCACTATAAATTATGCATACAAGAAAAAGTAATGTATCTATATCACTGAAATTAGAGAATGAGAGTATAATGTCAAATCATGCAACCTTCTGAAGGAGCATCAAATCATTATTTATACTACAACTAAATAAGGTAGTCAACTCCACAACTGGGAGGATGCCATTTAGGGAAAATAGGTGAAAGTGGAGTGATGGCGGTTACGCATGCATGGAATCTAGTCAGACATGCAAGTCAAGCACATATCTAGCACAACATTAATTCCCATGCATGCTTGATCATTAAGGTCCACTACGAGGTGGTTACGTTTAGTTGCATGAAGAATCTTTGCTTCCAGCTACCTTTGACTTGGAGTGATTTCTTAGTTGGACATTATCGTGTATGCCCAGCTGGCAGTGTCTTCCTCAACTTGGGGTATTAAATATGCATGTCAAGGTTAGTACATATAATAACTGCACATCAATAACCACTCTAAGAAATATTCATTAATCACATGCAAAATCAATATCGATAACCCACATATTATGCCAAATATCATTAAACCCTGTAGAGATAGGATAATGTCAAATGTTAATGGTTTGAGGGAAACATTATGCCAATACCAACACTTAAGCATTAAATTCCATGACATCTATGAGAAAATAGATTATATATTCTACCCAAAACTAGACCAAAAACTAGGCTTGTCACCCCCCAACCTAATGTCTTGTTGGTCCTCCAAAAGGGGAAGAGTTGTTCTTCTGCTTGGTCAAGGCTCTAAAATTTGTAACTGAGAGTTGTCTGACATCAGTGGATGTAGTACGTGAGTCAGGATCTCAATAGAATCCTCCTAATCTATCAAACATGTTCCATCTCTTCCTCTTTGCAGCAATGTCATACTGGAAGAATCTAAAATTTGGCACAAGCCACATCAGCATGGGTGGCTAAAAATTTGGGGGAAGCCAAGACCGTCCCTAAGTTCTCCTAATCTGAATATGCCTCTAAATTATTTTCTTGATTTCCACAACTTCTAACCCTTTCACTGTGGCTTTTCCTTCTAAAAACGTCTAGGAAAATTCAAGGGAAATGCCTTCATTAAAACCATCCAACAAAAATTAATCTATCCATCCACAATTTTGAAATTCGTCTAGGTATTGTGCATCTTGTAGTAAAATATCATGCATCGTGGGTTCGTTTCGAATTAACCTACCTCCCATTGTCTGTAAACAAACAAATGATCTACAACTTCTTTTCATGAAATTCCCATTTGAAAATCAAATGCACTTCCCTACAGTGTCTACTAAATTTTAGGACAAACCTGCTAAATTTCTAATGCCAGTGTTGACTAAATTTCCTTTCTTTTTTTTTTCCTTTTTGCTTGCAACTCAAGATTATGACATGGCAATAATGGCAAGAAAAGGGAAATTATGATAGGAAGAAATGGCAGTTGTAGTTATTGTCACTTCACACATGCAAGTCGTTCTCTTACTTGGATTTCAAATCAGCTCATTTTAAAATTTTTGAGGCTGCCTAATATGATTTGACACATGGGCAATAAATTCACAAAATATTTGCATATTTTTTGTTCCCCTCCCCCCAACCTAAATTTGGACATGTGTCCACACATGTGAGATGGGAGTGGCGATTGACAAGCAATCATGGAATTTATGTGAATACCTATACTAACGTACAATGATTAAATCAACACACTTAAAAGATGATTAAATATAGAAATTAATGTGCACATACCTAAATGTGTGGAAGATTTTCTCCAAAGATCACAGATAAAGTAACGCTCACCTTGTTGGAAAATGAATTGAGCAATAAATGAAGATGAGGTGGAATGAGGTGAAGTGGAATGAAGTGATGGAAGAGAGAGAAAGTTGGTGATGGATGGGTGGATGGGCGGATGATGAAGAAATGATCTTCCACATAAGTGAAAGTCTTTATTATGAAAATTACATACCTTAATTAGGTTGAAGGAGGGACACTAGGTCCACCGCCTTCAGCTGTAGGAAGCTCTGAGTGCTGGGTGAATTGTTGCAGGAACTCTTCTTTAGAAGCTGGCTTATGATATAATCTGAGGTGATGACCATTGACCAGTAATTTAAACCTGACAGGTTCAATGGTGGTAAACTGAATAGCTCCATTAGGAAAGACCTCAGTAACTTTGTATGGTCCTAGCCACCTTGTCTACAAATTTTTTGCATTTTCCTGGTATCTTGAATCATAGAGCAAGGCCCAATCTTCTAGTTTGAACTTCTTGTCCGTAATAAATTTGTCATGCCACTTGATTCTCTAGTTTTACACTACTTTTGTATGTTGTAGGGTTGCTCTTCTTATTTTATCCAAAGAATTTAGCTACATGATTCTTTCTCTCTATGCTTCAGAAATATCCATCCCTAAATCCACTGCAATTCGTAGAGTTTTATGTTCAAATTCAATTGGCATCATAGTTGTCTTTCCATATAGCAACTCAAATGGGGTGAGGTCTGTATTTGTTTTCCATGTTGTCCTATAGGCCCAAAAAACTTCTAGTAATCTATTTTCCCAATCCTTCCTATGTATAGCTACTGTTTTAGTCAAAATGGCTTCAATTTCTTTGTTTGTCACCTCAACTTGGCCATTAGCCTAGGGGTGATAAGGAGTAGACTTTATGTGCCTTATATTGTACTCATTCACTAGCACTACAACAAGTGTTGATATGAATTGTGGCCCTTGATTAGTCACTATTTCTCTTGGAACTCCATATCTTGTGAAAATATCCTCATAAAGAAACTATGCAACCTTGTGATCACTTGCATGCTTCATGGCCTTAACTTCTACCCATTTTGTTACATAATTAGTGCATACCAATATATAAGACTTACCATTTGATGGAGGGTCAATTGGTCCCACAAAATCCAATCCCCACTTGTCAAAGGGAGTGATTACTACCTGAGAGCACAGTGTCATCTCATCAGATTTGGTTGGTTTGCTCGTTCTTTGACATCTATCATATTTTCTAGTATACCTTCCTGCATCCTTGTGGAGTGTTGGCTAGTAGTATCCTATGTTTGAAATCTTCATTGTTGTTCTTTTGAATACAAAGTGTCCTCCACATGGTTTATTATGACATGCATGCAAAATTTCATATTTCTCATCTTCTCTCACACATCTCCTCATGACATGGTCAAGTCCAGTATAAAACAAACATCCAGCAATCCAAGAGAAAGGAAAATATTTTTCAATGAGTGCCCTTTTCTCTTTTGGGGAGTCGTGAGAAGGAACTCTACCTATAACCAAGTAATTAGCTATGTCAACATACCAGGGCATTTGTACACTGAGAGAGAATAGATTCTCATCAAGAAAAGAGTCATCTATGGGTTGATTGTCTTCTGATGTAGTTAGCCTTGAAAGAAAAACTGCAACAACATTGGCCTTCCCTGGCTTATCCACGATGGTTATATCAAACTCTTGCATCAACAATAACCATCTTGCCAATCTACCTATGATCAAAGGTTTATTCATGAGATATCTAATAGTTGCATGATCAGTGTGCACAAAGATTTGGTATCCCATTATGTAATGTTTGAATTTGTTCAGTGCATAGATTATTGCCAATATCTCTTTCTTTGTCACTGTATAATTGAATTTAGCTCCTTGCAAATTTTTGCTGACAAAGTAAATATCATTTTCAATAACTCCCTCTTTCTATCCTAAGACCGCTCCTATGGCATAATCTGATGCATTAGTGTGAATGTGGAAAGAAAGCTCCTAATTGGGTCTCTTGAGTATAGGAACGTGAGTTAAAGTTGTCTTCAAATTAGAAAATTCCTTGTCACAAGCTTTATTCCACTAAAATCCGGCATCTTTAGTGAGAAGGGTATACAATGGTGTTGCTACCTTGTTGAAATCCTTGATGAATCACCTATAATATCCTACATGACCCAAGAAACTCCTAATATCCTTCTATTTTTTAGGTGTAGGCAGATTTGTGATTACCTCAATTTTTTTCAGGATCTACTTGAATTCCCTTGTGGGAGATGTAGTGGCCAAGAACTACACCCTCCTACATCATCATGAAGCACTTTTCACTATTTTAGGACAAGTTTTGATCCTCACATCTCTATAGGAATCTCTTGATATTTTTCAATGCTTGATCAAAATCAAGACCATAAGTGGTGAAGTCATCTATATAAATCCCCATGTAATCATGAGAAATGTCTGAAAATATGCTAATGACTACCCTCTGGAAAGTTGTAGGTGCATTGCATAAGCCAAATGGGAGTACCAAATAGGCACAGGTCCCCCATGGACAGGTAAATGTCATATTCTCCTAGTCTTCCGGTGCAATTTGGATCTAGTTGTAGCCATTGAATCCCTCTAAAAAAGAGAAGTATTGCTTTCCTACAAGTGTGTCCAAAACTTGATCAATGAAGGGTAAAGGAAAGTGATCCTTCTTGGTGGAAACATTAAGTTCTCTATAAGCAACACAAACTCACCATTTCCCTCCTTTCTTGGGAACAATCACTAATGGAGACACCCACTGACTATCTGAAATGGGGTAGATAAATCCCACATCTAGAAATTTCTGTAGTTCTTTCACAATTTCTCTTAGTCCAAGATTAATCCTTTTTTGTGGATGTCTTACTGAAGTGCAATCATCTCTGATATAAATTTTGTTGGTACAAATTTTAGGATCCAATCCCTTCATATCATGATAATCCCATACAAATGCATGCTAATGGGCCCTTAATAGGTTTTCCAATAACAGTTGTTGCTCTTCATTCAATTTACTATTAACATTCAAATATTTTCCCTCTGACATTTGGACTTGTGTAGTTAATTATATCATGGATGCTTAATTAACACATGGTACCTTTAGTTCATATGGTAGCAATGTATTGAATGTACTTGTTGTTGCAAGAATTCTATCTGCAAGAATAGTGGCTGCAAGAAGAGTGGTTGCAGGAAGATTGTTTGCAAGAAGAATGTCTGCAAGAACAGTGGCTGCAGGAAGAATAGGTAGAAGTGTCCTGACCAAATTAGAAGATGATGCTTCCTCCACTTCATAATGGTTCTGAATGATGTTAGCCAACACTTCATCCTCATCTTGGAGCTCCATGAAAGAGCTTTTTCCTAGCATCATAAGTTGTGCCAGAGAATTAACTTCCTCGGCCTCTTCACCAACTTGTGGCCATACAAAATATTTTTCATCATGAGATGGCTAAGCAAGTGGATAAAGAACATAATTTGAAGTACTCCTTCCATCTGAAATGGTCATGTCACATGACCGACATCCAATGTATGTATCTGCAGTTGCACACCAAGGCCTTCCAAGAATGATGGGATACCCGCCTAGTGTAGCCTTAAGAGAAAGAATCATAAAATTTGTTGGTTATTTTGAGGAGTCTAGAACTACCACAAGATCCTCCACTACACCATCACGCTTAACAGTAAAGCTATCATCAAAATGCAGAATAGTAGTAGTAGATCTCATACTTGCAATATTTAGTTGCTATAGGATGTCTTTGGTCATTACATTGATTGCTGCCCCTAAATCAATTAGAGCATTCTTCACTTGGATCTTGTTTATGACAATTGCTACCATAAGACTGCTTGGATCATTATACTTGAGAATAGTCACTTTTCCCAACATGATATTAGCTAGTTGGCCAACCACATGAACTATAGTTGGGTCTCTCTTCTTCCTTCCTGGCTTCTTAAGACAAGCTTCCTTGATAGCTTTGTCATAGATTGGAACATCCTTTATGGCCTGAAATAGGGGTATCTGAACACATATATTCTTTAGCTAATCTAGGATGTTAAAAGTGGTATCCTCCTTTTCTTATTTCTTCTTGGAAACTTCCAATCTCTAAGGAAATGGTGGTTCTTGCTTGGTCTGCTTGGCTTAGACTAGTTCAGGATTTTTAGGTGCATTTGGTTGAATAGGATCATTCAGAGGCTCCTCCTCCTCTTCCACAGGAAGCTCAGTAATGATGGGCTTGGAAGGGGCTAGTAGAGTGGTTCCTGAATGCAGGTGGATATCACTTACACTCACAGCATATGCAGGGAATTGATTTGAATCGATAGAATATGCAAGTTGTTGTTGTGGTTTGTTATTAGGCTTAGGTGTGGGATGAGTCAGTAGCTGAGTTGGTTTAGATGCATTTGAGCTTGGATTAGCAGGTGGAGGCATTATAGCAGGTTGTTGGGGCTAAGAAGGTGGTTGCATGTAACTGGTTGTCTGAGTAGGCCATTGTTGTCCTCCTCTTCATTGATTTATTTGCTGCCAATTTTCTAGAGGTGGTTGCCAGTGCCCTTGAAATTTCTTCCAATTCCCTTGAGGTTGCTTCCACTAAGGTGGAGGACTCTGATGGCTGGGCCAAGCATTTGGAGGGTTACTCCAAGAATATGGTGGATATCCTCTATAACTGGGTGGATATGGGGGCTCCCAATGGTTACCAGATGAATAAGAGTTAAGATATGGTCCAGCATAGGATAGTGGATCAAGTGGAATACCTTGTCTTAGAGCCCAAGGCTTCCTTTATGCAACATAGTAGACTTGGTCTTCTTCAATCTAAATTGGCTTGAACTCAAGTGGAATCTTCTTGCTTTCCAGGTTAGCTACCATCTTACATCTGAGGTCCTTCTTCTTCTATTTGCAGTGGGGACAATACTCTGTCAACATCATATCTGTCTCCTCTTGCTTCTGTTTAGCCTGAACTGTATCTAGCTGAGTAGCTAAATTGTTGATAATATCTTGCTTGAAGTCTACCAGCAAATGAGTGATCTCCATTCTTGAAACATCATCAGTAGTTGACTTACCCATGGAAGATTGATAAGCTCTCTATTTCTTTGAAGCTGCCCTAGAGTAATTCTGACATACTTTATTGATATCCTCCCAAGGAACTTGGGAGATATCTCCTCCTGCCATGAGGTCCAAAGCATCAGTGTAGCTATCATTGATTCCTCTTAGGAAAAGAAACTTTTTTGAGTCCTTGTTAAGTGCATGGTGTGGAGATTTTTGCAAGAAAAACAAAAACCTTGCAATGTAATTTTACAAGCTCTCATCTTCCTTTTGTTGTATCCTGAAAATGTCACCTCCTCTCATGTCACTATCCCTGCAGTATTCCTTGTACTTCTCAAGGAATTTTGTCTTCATGTCTTCCCAAGTTTCCATAGTATCTCTACCTAGGCTCATGAACCATCTTAATGTAGCCTCTTTCAAAGTGGTGGGAAATATCTTAAGCCTATGGGCATTAGTAGTGTAATCATAACTCCTGCAGAGTATGTCAAACTCAAATAAGAAGGTATCAAGATCTTCTATCACAAGTCCATAAAACTTGGGGAGTGCTGAGGAAAGAATGTTCTTGATGTTGTCAACCTCATTTTGATGGGCAATGGGGAAAAGAACAACTAGTTGGTTTTGTTTGTTCCTATTTGTATCACCCATGCCCGCTTGATGTGGTTCTAAGAAAAAGGGGTTCTCAAGCTAATTTTGATCTTCAAAGGAGACTTCAAAGTTAGTTAGATCAGGATATTCATCAATAAAGGGGTGTGGATCTTCTTCTTCCTCTTCTTCTAGTAGGTTCTGCTACTCAACTAGATGGAATGGACGAGGATTGTTAGGGATGAATCTCTCATAAGCACCACTTCTCCTTCCTCTATGCATGTGGTATCACTCACTATCATTCAGCTCACACATAGAATTGAATCAGGGGGGTCATTACTTCCTAAATGAGGATATGCTAAGAACAACTTCTAGAAACACTACAACAAGAAAAACTACCAATCACTCCAAAATACTTCCTAGCTTCACACCATCCCCGACAACAACACCAAAAATGTTTCCATCCTACAATGATTCAATAACTAAGCCTTTAAAACCTTGATTCAGAGATTGGACATCTAACCTGAATAACTATCTCAATCATCATGAAGGTGAATTTAACTTGTCAACTTAGGAATGTGAACTTGAAATGGGTCACCATAGTATGTGCACTAGGGGCTCAAGTAGCCATTTTGTTCTACAGCTAAGAAATACAATATTGAAAGTAAATTGCTTGAAAGGAAATAAAGAAAATGTTGAACATCAACCAACAATTATACTAAGTTGAGATACAAAGCAAGAATGAAAATCTGAGCAACAAACAAGAAACTACTCTATCTGCTTTGGCTGCAGGAATAGTCACATAATGGAATTTTAATGGTTGTAGGAACAGTCAATTCTAGATTTCTAACTAAGCACTAAACAATAAGTAATACTAAACTAATTATAAACTAGGAAGATGGATTACTCACCAAGTGGTCCCCCTTGGATAAGTATCCTCTAAACTAACAATAACTCAGATGCTCAAACTCAGAACTCTATTTTATTCACTATTAAAAAAAATATTCGAACAGCTCCCTTTGGGTTTCTTTCTGTATTGTGTGTGCGCTGACCTGTGCTCACTGAATTTATTCGGCTTTCCATCAAGTTTTGATCTACCACTTTGCACATCTCCTTTTCGCAACTTCGAGCAACGACTTCCCTTTCGGGTCCTGAGGAGCTGCGTTGGGCGTCCACGTGTCGCACTTGCGGAGGTTTTTATTTCTTATTTACTTAAAGATTGTTTGGGTTGCGAAGGGCTTCTGCGGGGCCATCATTTCTAAAAGATTGTCAGAGGGTCCTACATCTTGCTACGTGGCGACGGATCGTAAGTTTTTCATGTGAGAATGAAATAAACAAGCACGGGCTGCAAAATGCTTTCGTGGGGTTTCTTTTTTATTTTCTAAAGGGTGTTGGTGGGCCCCACCTTCTGCTAGGTGTCAACCGTTTGCAGATCTTTCAACACAATAAGGAAATGAACAGTCGCGGGCAGTGAAACGCTGTCACGCGTCTTTCGCACCTGGTTGATGCAGCTTTCTCTCCACTACAATAAGGACCTCATCCCATTGGACACGTGTTGCATCTTCGCAATCTCTCGGCAACAATGAGGGAAGTTTTCATACGGGAAGCAGGAGGCTGCCATGTGCCTTATGACTAATTTGTAGAGCGGGCAATAGGCTGGCTGAGAGAGATGATGCTATTGGGTGCCGCTCGTCATAAGTCATTTGAAGCGGTGGTTAACACTTGTCGCCTCGAGCTTGGCTAGGACCACTGCCATCATTACAAGGGATGCACCTGCACCTAGATGACTGGATGTTGTGTTCTAGCTCAATGCCATTGTAATGTCCTTAGGAATCTTCTGATTCAGGCATCATTGCAAAATATTGTGAGATTTTTTATGTTGCAGTTCTCCAAGGCAGTGGGAGGTTTATTTTCCTGCTATATATACTCTCTCAGTGGCAAAGAGAAGGGTCTAAGATTTTGAAGAGAAACACACTGATTTTAGCAAAAGATACCAGGCCTCTTTAACTATTTTATTTGCAAGAAACTGTTAGACTGTGCCAATTGTTAAGCCTTTATGTTTTTCATACTTTGATCAAACTGTAAATTATGCTCTATACTATCTTAAGCATTTCATTTCAAAGACTTCTATATATGTTGAATACAAGCTTGCTTACCTAAATCATGTCTAATGACTCTTCTTAGTAGTGAGGATGTATGCAATATTATTTTATGTCAATAAATGAATTGTCTATGCTATAGTTTTAAATCTCTGACATTTTAGAATGCAACGACACCATTTAGGCCCTTAAATCTATGATTTATCGTTCCCATCAGTAATTTTGGTGCATCGCCTTAGATTAGACTTTGTTTCATTATATCTACTTCCCTTTTCCCTTTCCAAAACCCATTATAGAAGAAGTTGACTTCTTTAAAATCTGGAGGTCACTCAGTTTGGCACAAAGGGGTCCCCCTTGAACTGAGTTTCCCATAAGACACTGTTACCTCGTCAATTTTTGGCGTTAACAGTTTGTTCTTTTTCTAGCACGCCCAATGGGACCCGAACTAATAAAATTTCCTTGTAGAAGGGTGTATGAGCCATCGGCCTGTAACTAGATCCCAGACCACAAGTAACCCAGGTTTACTAGTACCTCTGCTAGGGACAGTCCAGGCTGCAAATCAGCTAGTAACCGTTCCATTCCCACCGCCCTTTCCTCTCACCATATGGTCGGCCGTGAACAAAAACTACATAGCATGGGATGCTGAAAATCCCCTGGTAGCCCCGGTAGCACTTGCTATTTGGGGCGCTATCCCGATTTCGGCCCTAAAAGCTATTCCCAAAATTGTCGGAGACAACACAAAAATGCCAGTAGAACATTTGCAGGATGTAGCAGATGTTTGTCTGGTACACGGTATTATAGCACATAATGTAGCCCTGAGGCTCCTTGCCACATCCTTCAAATGCAAGGCTCTGGATTGGTACCAAACACTGACTCCTAATTCAATTCACACCTGGGATGAGCTCGAAGATCCATTTTATGAAAGGTTCTCAAATGACAGAGATCGTTCTTCATTATATTATCAGCTATCTGTCATAAGATGAGCGCCCCAGGAGGCTCTGACAGATTTTAATGCCCGATTTCACTCAAATTGGCAGAGGATTCATGTGACTATCCATGCGACTCCAGATTTGGCATTCATATTTTATCTGAAGTCTATTAATCCTGACATTTTTGTGATGATTAAGTCTTTGGGAGGAGCCACTCTACCAAATGCTTATGCTACCACTATCAAAGCTGAGAATCATTTGATAGATTGTGAAAAATTTCCTCCTCGACCTATTATGCCGATATTTCCTGAAATATCAACCTCTGCACAAGAAGTCACATCGACTAGTGCGTCAGCAACTGCCCAGTCAATGTACTCATATGCGACCGCTCCTGAAAACTTGGCTTCTACATCAGATTCTTCCAAGGATGAAATAAGCGACCTCAAGGAGATGTTGCGAACTATGACAAATGACATAACAACTCTCAAACGGAACCAAGCAACACCCCCGCAACCCGCATATCAAAACTATCTAGGTGGGCAGTCTACTTATCAGAAAAATCAATATCAGAGTGTGCCTCGCACTAATCCACCAGTACTGACTACAAATCAAATGGTCCCGGTGCCTACTCCGCTAACAAGTGCGTCGCCAAGCTTGAGTAGGGAGTTAACCGTGGGACACAACAATCTTATTGATGATATCAATCCATGGTGTTTCCCATACAACGATGCACATATGCCCCGAAATTGTCTGCGTGGCAACTTACAACAGAAGGTGGCAGAGCAACGCAGTCAAGGTACTACAGCAGAAAATGGAGCAAACGCATATGCCTCGCCAATGGAGAGTGCGGTCCTTACCGCACAAATGCAAGGAATGTCTTTAGAACAAGAGTCTGATATTGCTCTTGATCATGCACTATTCTCCTAGATGGAGGAAGAAGAAGTTATAGTGTTTGCCAATGATGCATTCATATCTGAAACACCGCAAATACAGTCGGATTACAACAAGCGCTCAAAGAGGAGATTCACCGGTGAGCTTGTTGTTTCACTTCCAAACAGCCCGCAATGCAAAGGTGTGTCCAATCAAATTATTGATGCTTCGACCGTCTCTTCACCTTCTCAACCGTGAAAGGAAATTATTATAACAAGAACCAAGGAGCAGAAATCTCTGAGCTTGTCACCTTTTAATGTGGTGGAGCAATTAAAGAAATCATCCACTAATGTGTCTTTATGGGACATTCTAGCTATCCCAGAGCAAAAGACTATACTATAGAAAGCGCTTCAGCAAGAGATCAACTCAGCACCAACAGAGTCGTCTGCCAGTACAGAGGTGGTTTATCAAATGCCACTAGCTAAGGTTCTTATAGACAAAGCGAAGGAATCCCATGCAGAAGGCAGAAATAGGTTGAAACCTCAACCCTTCTTCTTGACTCTTATTGTAGGGGAAAAGCTATTACACAACGCTATGATTGATTTTGGTGCTAGTACAACGGTTATGCCAAAACTGATAGCCGAAGCTTTGGGACTCAGCTACGAACCTATGAAGAAGGGGGTGATGCAGCTTGATGGAAATAAATTTGATACTGTGGGTGTCATCAAAGTGCTCCCTTTAACTCTATTTGTCTGCCCTAGTATCACGGTCCCACAAGATACAGTGATCATAGATGTTCCTCCTATGTTTGGTCTCTATCTATCCCAAGAATTTACTTCAAAGGTGGGCGGATATTTATCTTTAGATTGGTCACATCTGATACTTAGGATGAAACATGGCGCAAAAATGAAGATATAATAGGAGGATCTACATTCTGAACATGTGGCAGATGAGGCCCTAATCAATTTTGAAGTTGCACATACCTCTATCACCAAGCAGGAAATGTATAGTGTCAAACTGCTAGAGGAAGAGAAGGTGAGTGGAGATTGGAATGATAAAGAAGATGCTCATTTGAGTGAGGACATAAGCAATGACCCTTTTAGGAATTATCATGCTACAGGATTGGGCACATATGTAATTTATGACGAAGACCAGGTGCTTCCGAAAGGTCGCCAAAGAATTTGACGGTAACCACACAAATGAGCTATAGACATTGTATTTTGACGGAGCAAGAAGCAAAGTAGGTGCTGGAGCAGGAATATGTCTAATATCCCTGCAAAATGAAAAGTTGTTGAGGTCTTTCTATTTTCAATTCGCCTATTCAAACAATGAGGCTGAATATGAAGGGTTAGTCCAAGGCCTAAGCCTAGCGAAACGAATGGGTATTAAGCAATTGATTGTGTTTGGAGATTCTGAACTAGTAGTTAATCAGGTCTAGGGAATTTCTACAGTGAAGAATGTCTGCATGAGATCCTATCGGCATCGAATCTGGGACTTGATTGAGGGTTTCAAAGCTTTCAACATCCTGACCGTTCCCCAAACGCTGAATAGCGATGCAAATCGCATGGCGGTGATCGGTGCTCAATTTGATCCTATCTTTAACTTGCTTCGGAACAAATATTCAGTACGAGTGCTTGTCCAACCAGCGGTCCCTGACAATGATCAGAGTTGGCAAGTCTTTGAGAGTGATGAACACATCGCTTCGTTTATCCAACACTCAGGAGAATTTGCTGATCAGCTTCAACTAAAGATCGCCGAGGCCTATGAAGGATAAATTATGCAGCTCAAGTCAAATAAACTTCTGAAAGGGTTAGTTACTCTCGAGAACTTTTTTGATTGTAATGATGCCCGAAATGATAAGCAAAAATTCATGGCGAACAAAAGTGATTATGAGGACCTTCGGGTCTCCGATGATAGGAATCTCCGGGTCGGAAAAGATGTCCCACATCGAGATAAAGAAAGGCTTATCAATTTCTACGAAAAATATGGAGTAGTGGCCTGGTCCTATGATGATCTGGAGGGTTACGATCCTGGCATCATTCAGCACACTATTGAGCTAATAGAAGGTGTGAAACCAGTCTGACAGAAACAGAGGCCAATCAACCCTAAATTTGAGGCCCTAATGGCACAAGAGCTAACCAAGCTCATTGATTCATGTATTGTCTTCCCAATCAAACATAGTACTTAGGTATCAAATCTGGTACTAGTCAGAAAAAATAATGGTGATATCTGCTTATGTGTGGACTTCTGAGACCTAAACAGAGCATCTCTGAAGGATCACTATCTGTTGCCTTCTATGGAGTCAATCCTACAAACTGTCGCAGGATCAGAAATGTTCTCTTTGTTGGATGGCTTCTCTGGCTATAACTAGATTCAAGTTAAAGAAGAAGATTAGCACAAGACTACGTTCACCACCAAGTGGGAAACATTTGCATATGCTAAAATGCCTTTTGGTTTATCCAATGCAGGGGAAATTTTCTAGCAAGCTATGGACATCGCATTCAGCGAACTGATCAATAAGTTTATTCTAATCTATTTGGATGACCTTATTGTGCTCTCTAAATCTAAAGATGATCATTTTGATCATTTGGAATTAGTTTTTCAAAAGTGTCAGGAGTTTGGGGTTTCCCTGAATCCAAAGAAATGTGTATTTGGAGTGTCACAGGGTAAGCTGTTAGGACATGTTGTGTCTAAAGAAGGTATTTCAATTGACCTCGAATGAGTAAAGGCTATCAAAGAACTTCCCCTTCCGGTAAATAAGAAAGGTGTCCAGTCTTTTTTGGGAAAATTAAATTTAGTCAGCAAATTTATTTCTGATTTCACGGGAATGATTAGGCCGATCACCCTAATGCTGAAAAAAGATCAAGCTTTCAAGTGGAAAATGGAAGCTCGGGAGGCTTTTGAAAAGGTCAAGGAAGTGATTTCCATAGCCCCGGTGCTAGTTAATTCGGATCAATCCAAAGATTTTATAATGTATGCTTTCAGTAGCAAGTCCAGTATTGCTACCGTTCTAACCCAAAAGGGTAATGCAGAAGAAGGGGAACACCTAGTGGCATTCTATTCCTGAACCCTAAAAGAATATGAGGAAAATTATAACTTTGTCGAAAGGCAGGCCTTTGCAATAGTAAAGGGACTTAAAAAATTCTACCATCTAATTTTCTGCAATAAATTTCTGGTATATGTCTCACATTCTAGTGTGCATGAATACATTATGGAAGGACAGATCACAGAAAAAAGGGCTAATTGGATCACCAAGATCCTTGAATATGACATCGAAGTTAGGCCTACTAAGACTATTAAAGGCAAAGGACTGTGTGAGTATATGGCACAGAACGAGGAGGTACCCGCCAAGGAGGAACAGTCAGAGCTCATCTTGATAAATGGATCGGGATTAGAAGACGATTGGCTGACTGATAGAATGGACTTCATACAAACCAAAAGGTATCCACAAGCCTCTCATCCCAAAAAGGAAGGTATTACCGGCTTTAGAATCAACGGTATACGTTGATAGGAGGAGTCCTTTTCAAAAGAAATTTCAATGGTGTGCTCCTACAATGCGTTACTTCAGGGGAGGCGCAGAGGATCCTCAACACATTCCACAATAGCGACGAAGGTGGACATTTCTCTGCCAAAACTACCACCATCAAGATCATGCGAGCTGGCTATTACTGGCCTACACTTTTCAGTGACTCTCACTCTTTGGTAAGGGCTTGTAAAAAATTCCAATTCTTCTCTGACAGAAGGAAGAATTCACCAATGCCCCTCAGATCTATAGTGGCAGACGAACCATTTGCGCAATGGAGCCTAGACTTCATCAGAATGATCAACCTGGTTTCTAGTGCTAAACATAAGTGGATTCTAACCGCTACGGACTACTTCACAAGGTGGACGAAAGCTGTTCCACTTAAGGGTGCAATAGAAATAGAGATTGTAGACTTCCTCGAAGCACTGGTGACAAGGTTTAGCCCTCCAAAAATAATCATTTCAAACAACACCAGAGCATTTCTAGGTACAAAGGTATGTCACTTTGCATTAAAAAATGGCATATTCCTTAAAACCTCATCAAACTATTATCCACAAGGAAATGGTCTAGTCGAGTCAACAAACAAAAGCTTAGTCTAACTCCTTAAAAAGGTTGGCTCAGAGCACCAGAGGGAATGGCATAAAAATCTCTGAAAAGCACTATGGGAAAACTGCATAACTCCTAAGCAAGTCCTTAAGACCTTGTCTTATGAACTGGTATATGGGAAAGAGGCGCTATTACCTATCTCCATGGAGATCCTAGCAATACAGTTATTGAAATCCCTTGAGATAGAACAAAATGAAGCCATGGAGGTTTGGCTCGCTGAGCTGTTGGAAGTACAAGAAAAAAGGGAGAATTCTCTAATGACAATGACAAATCGTGAACATGTGGCCAAATGATGGTTTGATAAGAAGGCTTCCGACTAGGGTCTAAAAAGTGGAGACTTAGTGCTAAGGTATAACAGCAGGGCTGCAAAGCCAGGTCAGCACGGTAAGTTTGATAGCTTATGGGAGGGACCCTTTAAAATCATTCAGTGCAAACAACACAACATTTTTAAGCTAGAGAACATGGAACAGGAATCGTTAGGAATCCTGGTCAATGGGATTCATCTTAAGTTGTTCCATTAGGCATTAAGCTCTACCTTGTACATATGTAAATAGCACTTTTATTTTCTTTCCTGTTGTTTGGCTGGTTCTTTTTTCTAAAATTAGTTGTCGTTCTGTGAAATTAACTCATTATCATTGGCAGGTGAAACACCGGGGTTGCTTTGCACAAAATGCATTCATGTATGAAGAAATAGCATATAAAACTTGCAAGCCCAGAAAAGTTTAAACACAGAAGCAAGAAAGAGCATGGATTTTCCTTAAAATGAGAGATATATATTTATATATATGTTATTTGGTTACAAAATGGCTGGGGCACCGTATTCCAAAATATACAAGCATATTGAGGTATATTATATATGATAGCCTTTTATCAGGCTTATATACAGCAAAGAGAGTTACATTTTGAATAGCAGGCAAAGGGGTTGTTTATCCGAAGGCATGACTGGCTGCAATTGACGCATTCACTACAGCGTCCACTTCTTCCTCGTCCACGGGCTCCTCAGCGGCACTGGCAGCATCATTTGGCACAACTGCCATTGGCGGTGGAAACACTAGGTTCCTGAAGTCAATATACTAGTCTACATCATAGAAAGGTATCACATTGTAGCTCTGAAACAGGAAGTGTAGGGCCCGAGTAACCCTCTACTGGTGTTGGTCACAGGTCTGCAAGTGGAATCCGCTGAGGAATGGTAGCCAAATGACAACAGCTTCTTCTTCAATAAAGCGACGTAGGTCGCTGGCTGTTGGCAGACCTATCCCATAGGCAACATGCGCAATGACCTCACCAAGCCCATTCAGGTATTTCTTCGAGAAGAATTCTTTCACTAGCTTCAAGATTAGCGGTCAGGGAACGCAAATGTCCAGCATGGACGCTACAAAGTGGGAGCATATGTTGGTATTTACCCTATACTTATCCTCATATTCTATGCAATCCTTGCCTAAGACCCACTTAATGGCCACCAAAACTAGTGAATGATTGTTCTTCATCATCGTTTTTATTCTCCTAGTTGAAATCTCACCTAAAAACGTTGTCTGTGACTTATACGAGGTTAGACAAATTGGGGTATCCATTGTTTTGACACTGTTCCTAGGCTTCTGAGCTAATGCTGAATTTGTTCACCACCTAACCTATGAAAAGACTTGTTAAACACTCTACTACTAACCTATCACTTCTCAAATGCTAAGTATGTTTTGCTCACTATCTACTGGCCTATTTATAGAAAAATTGACAAGGCACATGCCAATCCACCTCTAAAAAATGTGATGTTATACTAGCTACTATCTCGAAAGCTGAGTCTGTGCTTGCTCACATTTTTAGGCCAGTACATCCATGATAGCACGGCTCGATGCATGCTCAATTAAATGAAGCTGATTAATTAGTTTTAAAAAGGTGGCGCTTGTTGGTGAAGAGACGTATGGCCGTAGGCTATTGTGTCATCTCTCAAGTGCGTCCCAGAGCCCAAGGCGATACTCATATCTTTTCAAACGGTGATCGTTTGCTTGGCGTAATCATTCCGGCTAGGATATTAATTGCTAGTGCATGCTAGTGCAGGGTTGGAAGGCCAGTTGTAGGCTCAATTTCCAAGGAGATCAGGGTGTATCACACGATCGCACAAATGCAATAATGAAATCCAACCGCTTCGGAATAGCAATCAGTTCATCTTGCACAAGTTGCAAGATTAATGGTACATGTCGAATTAAATGCAAAAGGCTTGTTTTCACCTACCACCTTGGGAAAGGTTGCTATTGTTGCATGAAAAGGCTTAATATTTCAATTTTTTTTACAAATGCAAGGGAAGTGCAGAGTTCTTTTCTGTCTGTCTATCTAGAGCAAGCATAGTCGCAGTCAACCAGGAGCATACAAATTCTTCAGAGAAGGAAAAATGTCAGAATCATCAGCTTAGTCAATGCAAGAGGAGATTAGCCAGGAACTATTCACGGCTATTCATTCTTCAGTTGAGGTATATGTCTATGAGGATGTAGCATATGCCACACCTAGTATACCCATCAAAATAAGAAGAGCCCGCACAGAGGAGCTGGATAGACCCAAGAAATGGAGTAACCAGAAAATGGTTGGAAAAAAGTGGGACAATATCCATGACCCAATGCTCGTGAAAAACCCTAAGTCCCTCAGATAGGTAGCTTGTGCAAGATTATCGGCACCAAAGGTAGACCAATCCATGGCTAGTAGAGTCTGGTATAGTGGTCTCCCACAATACATGGTCCCATTGGTGCACTATTGCCCAGAAGTGGTTGATGCTGCTATTCAGCGCTATAATTCAGATACCCATTACATTGAAGGCCGCAACTTAAGAGTGCATATCAGCCCAGAGGCCATCTAGCACATGTTATGTATCCTAGATCTGAGTAAAAGGAAGGAGACTATCGAGCCCTTTCGCCCAAGCAAGGGAGAGAAAATATGGAGGAAGATGAAAACCAGCTCAGAGTTCTTGATAGAAGAGACTAGTAAGAAAGGTATCACGGTTGTTAAAGTGCCAAGTATCCCTTTGTCACGCGGTGCATTCCGCGATGATCTCCAAGATGCCATGTCCATGCTGGCATTTGTATGTAGCTGAGACTCTGATGATAAGATAGAGGATTTTCAGCTGGGACTGATGATGCAATTTTGCAAGTAGCATGAACTCTTCTGGTATGATTTTGCTGAGTTCATGGTTGAAGAAATGAAATAGAAAATTGAGAATTATCAGGTGAAGAAGAAGTTTAGGTTTCTTTCCTACCTAGTCCACATGTTTCTGCATCAGAATCTGGATTTCTTTGCCCGATTTCTTCCACTATCAAATTTTGATGAGCAGAATAAAAGAAAGCTGGTGTCTACATGGACACCTTTCATTTCTGCATCATATGACTATTATGCGTTTGCGAACTATTTTATAGCCCCAGTTTTGAATGATTTAATCAGAGAAGGTGATATTGTCCGGCTCGATAAGGAGCAGATCAGATTTATGTAGAGCTACACCCCTGCTTGTGACTGGTTCTTAGGCAGGAATTTTACAATCATTCAAATGCAAGGTTTTACTGGCAAACCTTTCCTGCTCCCAGCTTGCGTCACAGATAGAGTGCTCGCGCTGAAAATTTTTTGACAAGTGTGTGTCATTGATTTCACTTTTTGTAGTAGCGGAAAGGTTAAGAAGAAGGGATTCTTCACTTGTCCGAAGAATTTCAAGTCAGTAACTCTGATTAAAAAACAATCGAACAAGTTGTTAGAGGACAAGCTAGCACATCTAGGGTTGGTACTAGTAAACGATACGTAGGAATACAACCCTTTCAACGACTTGTCGGAGCCACATATGAAAGTTACCCATGTTTCTTGACCATACTAGGAGAAGCGGCATAGTCCACGAACGGATAGAGATGAGGATTTTGTTGAATTAGAGCAAATCCCTATGCCAGACACTAGAGGCCCTTGGCACAAGTTCTACTTTCTGATGGCTATGGCCAAGGATAATGTTCCCATGGAGCGCAACATGTACAACAAGTTAAAGAGAAATGAGGAATGGAGTGATGAAAAAATAAAAGTTTTCTAGAAATATCGCTAGGAAGTAGCACAGTTGGATGCTCCTTACAATCAACTAAAGGATGACCAGGAATTTGATAGGTGGTGGAAGGAAGGCCACCCCAGCACAAGCTCTAGTGTTGATAGGAGTGAAAAGGGAGAGGAATCCGAGGAGCATGAAAAAGAAGTGGTGGCATCATCCTCCTCAACGCAAAGGGGCAAGGTCTCTAGTCATGCTACCTATGTGGCCACAAACGTACGCTTTAATATATCAAGAGGCTCGCATACACTCACTTGGGCTGCTAAACTAGCCAGGCTAATGCCTCAGCAGATGTGTTCAGCTGTCAAAGTTAGTGACTGTCCTACGAAAATGCAGCACATGGAAAGTATTATCGGAGGGGTTTTGCAAGAACCTGCCGGAGGAGAAACACTCGCTGCTAGCCAGATACCGGAGTTTGCGGGGGAGTCACGAACGATCCTAGAGCCACCGCTGACCAGTCAATAAGTATATTTCGCTCCTTCTTCTCTTGCATCTTATTCCTTCGTATCCACCCCTGCTTCACTGACAACTCCCGCCATAAGTCTGAACCCTCTACCTTCTACTTTTGGTCCAACTTATTCAGTTGGATTCACCCAGTTTTCGTAGGCCCACCTGTTTGTAATTACTCCTCCGAGTATGCTCACACCTACCGCTGCCGCTCAGACTTTCCTTGCCTCACTTTTGGAAAATATTCTCCTTGTCGATGCCCATTCTTTTTCCGCTATGCTTACTAATCCTCTTCCATTGCAACAAGCTGACACCCTGCTAGCAACTCCCCTATCCTGGCCAATAAGCCTTATGGCTGAATCCCCGATTCAGCTGCCACAAATGCCTAGCCCTACTGATAGTTCTCAGACCAAACTATGGAATGTGCCGCACTTTTCTCCACAAACAGTTACTCTCCAGAAGAAGAAAATGTCTGCACCTATGAAGGCTACCTATCTCTATGCCCTGCCTTCTGGTGCTCCTTTTGCAGGTGGGCTAGTTTCATCACCAGCTGAATTCATAGCACAGATAGATTAAGAAAAAGAGGCACGCGTGAATAGAATGAGGAAACGCAAGGAAAAAGATGACAATGCTCCCACCGAGCTGAGAGTACAAGCATTGTATGATGAGGCTCGACAAGAATTAAAATTCGCAACCATGTACCCAAGGGTAAGCAAACCTCAAGGAGAAATGAAATCCGAAGACTATGAGATATATGTTGTCAAACTCGACACATGAAGGTAGCCTGGCCACAAGATAAAGTCAAAATCATGGAGGAAACACAACAGGTGGTCACTTATGACTTCCTCAAAATTGGTCTCCAGTTAAAGAAGAAGGATGAGCAGCTTAGGGCAACCAGTGAAATGGTGAGTTTTCTGGAAACAAAGGAGAAATCCTTAGAAGTGGATATCGCCTGAATGATTGAAAGGACACTAACAACAGAGAATAAGAGGAAAAAGTTTCAGGGAAAAATTGCGAAAACCCAGATTACTGAGCCAGGTTTAATAAAAGAACTGCAAAACAAGAACCAAGAAGCACGACAGAGCCTACAGTTAAAAGAGGAAGAGCTTGAATGCGTCCACCTTGAGCATAGTCAGGGGATGGAACAAAAGGGTGAGGAGTTGGAGCACCTACAAGAGCAGTGGGAGCAAAGAGTATAGGAGAAAGAGGCTGAATTTAAAGGCCTAAAAGCTAAAGTAGAGGAGGAACTCCGAGAGACAAAGGCTTCTCTTGAGGAGAAATCAACAAACCACTCCCGAGCTAAGCATAATTGGAATAAATAAATGAGCAACTATGCGGAGCAACTGGCGTTTGAGAAAAGAAAAAAGGTAGAATTAGCGGAGGCCCTTATTTCAAGAGACACAGAGATTTCTTCACTGAAAGCCTCTCTGTTGCCTTCTCCTGCCCAACCTGATGTCATTTCGCTGGTTAGACAATTATACATTTCTCATTGAGAGAAAGTTAAGACCTTTTGCCTAACACTGCAGCCTACCCTCTGATTTATCGACAAAGTATTAAGGCTCAATCAAGAGGCCCATGACACAATTGAGCAGTTCTCATGTTTCATCCTGGAGAAAGTTCCCGAGGTGAGAGACTTACTCAACAAGCTATACTCTGTCTTAGATGAAATCCTTGCCAGAGCAGGGATTGAGGATCGGGACGCTACATCTCAAACAGCAAATAAATTCATTCATTGTAACTCTACTTTCTAACGCACTAAGGCAGCCACAACTTTCCTAAGCAAGGCATTGGATGGCATATGGGAAAGTTTCACTGAATTAGGCAGGATGGGGCTGCCATCCCCGTTCCTTAAGGATGGCTCTATTGCCACAACTACACATATTGTTGAGGTTATTGAGTAGAAGGAAAATGACCCGGAGGCTTTCAGAGAGTTCAGCAGCTCCCCAACGGTAGCCAGCATTGATTCAATCATTCATCCACTCTCGCAACTGCTTTTCCATATACAAGCAGGCGCCAGTCTACCTGATGTGTTGCCTCACAAGGAAGCTATTGATCTACGCGAAGCACAAGAAAATTTGCGCAACATAGCAAATCCCTCCAAAAATGGTCGCCCTTGCAAGCGACCCTTTCCAAACTCTGACTCTATTAGCCCTATGCATAAAGCTCTGGTCTGTGGCACCAAAGAGATTTTTTTGGGTTCTCCATTCCTTATTCGAAATGCCCTTGATAGTCGCCAAAAGTTGTTTAAAATAAATATTCGAATAGCTCCCTTCGGGTTTCTTTTTGTATTGTGTGTGCATCGGTCTGTACTCACCGAATTTATTCAGTTTTCCATCAAGTTTTGATCTACCACTTTGCACATCTCATTTTTGAACTTCGGGCAATGACTTCCTTTTCAGGTCCTGAAGAGCTGCGCTGGGCGTCCACGTGTTGCACTTGCGGAGGTTTTTATTTCTTATTTCCTTAAAGATTGTTCAGGTTATGAAGGGCTTCTGCGGGGCCATCATTTCTAAAAGATTGTCAAAGGGTCCTACGTCTTGCTATGTGGTGACGGATCGCAAGTTTTTCATGTGAAAATGAAATAAACAAGCACGAGCTGCGAAATGCTTCTGCAGGGTTTCTTTTTTATTTTCTAAAGGGTGTTTGCGAGACCCACCTTCTGCTAGGTGTCAACCGCTCGCAGATCTTTCAACGCAATAAGGAAATGAATAGCCGCGGGCAGCAAAACACTACCATACGTCTTTCACACCCGGTTGATGCAACTTTCTCTCCACTACGATAAGGACCTCAGCCCATTGGACATGTGTTGTATCTTCGCAATCTCTTGGCAATAATGAGGGAAGTTTTCATATAGGCAGCGGGAGGCTGCCACGTGCCTTACGACTAATCTATAGAGTGGGCGATAGGCTGGCTGAGAGAGATGATGCTATTGGGTGCTGCTCATCATAAGTCATTTGCAGCGACGGTTAACACTTGTCACCTCGAGCCTGGCTAGGACCACTGCCATCATTACAAGGGATGCACCTGCACCTGGATGACTGGATGCTATGTTCTAGCTTAATGTTGTTGTAATGGCCTTGGGAATCTTCTGATTTAGGTGTTGGGTATGTGCAGGATCATGGTATGCCAAAAAGTGGCAATATTTGTAGGGTATGTGGCTGACGACTTTTTTTTCACCCAAAATTAATGAAACGAAAAGGGTTTTTAGAGGAGATTCTCAGCTTTCCAAAAATATAAATTATGATTTAATTTGAATTTAATAAATAATTATTATTCATTTTCTATTAGAATTATGACTAAAGTCCTGATTGAAAAACATCTATAACTTTCAAAGCGGTATCATATTTTTGAATCCAAAACATCGTCACATTCTATGCTTTACATACTATAGGATTAAAAAAAAAATTAAATTTCATGAATTTTGACCAAGTTAAGGTGGTCAGACAGACGAGTTTTATATTTTCTAAAAGCTGTAATAAAAAATTCATAATTAATTATTTACTTGGAAAAAAATTACAAAAAAATATGCATCACATCGGACATGAGTCCTCTACTTATATATAAAATCTTACAAAAATATTATCATTTTATTATGGTTAGGGTGGTCGGACATACACCTACTTCTTATTTTTCCCAAATTTAAGTACTACTTCATTGAAATTTCAAATTTTCACCAAATAGATTTTATTTATTTTTAAATAAACCTAGTATTTTAGAAACTACATTCAATTTTCTACAAATTCTATTTTTACATATTTTTGAAATAATATAGATAACTTATTCAAATATTTACGTCAAGTTTCCTAATACTGATTTTTCTGAATTTTTTGCCACTTAAGGGCCTGTTTGGCATACCATGATCCTGCACATGCCCTGTCATTGCAAAAGATTGTGGGATCTTTTATGTTGCAGTTCTCCAAGGTGGTGGGATGTTTATTTTCCTACTATATATACTCTCTGTGGCAGAGAAAAGGTTCCAAGATTTTGAAGAGAAACATGTTAGTTTTAGCAAAAGATACCAGGCATCTTTTACTGTTTTATTTGCAAGAACTGATAGACTGTGCCAATTGTTAGGCCTTTCTATTTTTCGTGCTTTGATCAAACTATAAATTGTGCTCTATATTGTCTTAAGTTTTTCATTTCAAAGACTTCTATATATATTAAATACAAGCTTGCTTACCTAAATCATGTCTAATGACTCTTCTTAGTAGTGAGGATGTATGCAATATTATTTTATGTCAATAAATGAATTGTCTATGCTATAGTTTTAAATCTCTGACATTTTGGAACACAATGACACCATTCAGGCCCTTAAATCTATGATTTATCGTGCCCATCAGTAATTTTGGCGCATCACCTTAGATTAGACTTTGCTTCATTATATCTACTTCCCTTTTCCCTTTCCAAAACCTATTATAGAAGAAGTCGGCTTCTTTAAAATCTAGAGGTCACTCAGTTTGGCGCAAAGGGGTCCCCCTTGAACTGAATTTCTCATAAGACACTGTTACCTCATCAATTTTTGGCGTCAACATTCACTATAAATCATGAATACGAAAAGAGTAATGTATTTGTATCACTGAAAATGGGGAATGAGAGTGCAATGTTAAATCGTGCAACCTTCTGAAGGAGCATCAAATCATTATTTATACTACAGCTAAACAAGGCAATCAACTCCACGACTAGGAGGATGCCATTTAGGGAAAATAGGGGAAAGTGGAGCGATGGCGGTTACACATGCATGGAATCTGGTCAAACATGCAAGTCAAGTGTAGATCCAGCACAGCAGTAATTCCCATGCATGCTTGATCATTAAGGTCCACTACAAGGCAGTTACGTTCAATTGCATGAAGAATCTTTGTTGTCGGCTGCCTTTGACTTGGAGCGATTTCTCAGCTAGACGTTATGGTGCATGCCTAACTGGCGGTGTCTTCCTCAACTTGGCATATTAAATTTGCATGTCAAGGTTACTACACGTAATAACTACACATCAATAACCACTCTAAGAAACATTCATTAATCACATGCAAAATCAATATAAATAACCCACATATTATGCCAAATATCATTAAAGCCTACAGAGATAGGATAATGTCAAATGTCAATGGTTTGAGGGAAACATTATGCCACTACCAACACTTAAGCATTAAATTCCATGACATCTATGAGAAAATAGACTATAGATTCTACCCAAAACTAGACCAAAAACTAGGCTCATTAGGTACATCGAATAAACACTTATGTTTTTAGGCTCTAATAATGATTTAGCAGGTTATGTAGACTCAGATTTGGCAGAAGATATTGATACTAGGTAGAGTACTACAAGTTATGTCTTTCTTGTAGGTGGGACAATAGTAAGTTGGATCTCATGATTGCAAAAAGTGGTTGCTTTATCCACCACAAAGGCAGAGTGTGTAGCTGCCACAGATACAAGCAAGGAGATGCATGGCTACAATATTTCTTGGAAGAATTGGGAAAATAGCAGGCCAACAATTATTTGTTTACATATAGCCATAGTACCATACATCTTGCAAAGAATTTTTCCTTGTATTCAAAGACCAAACACATGTAGTTGAGGTATCACTTTATTCAGCCCATGTTGGATGATGGCCAATTAAGGATGGAAAAGATACATGCAGATGACAATACAACGAATATGTTTACAAAGGCAGTGACAAGGGATAATTTGAGCTCTTCTTTAGCTTCGGTTGGTCTTCAAGACTGAAATCAATAAAATTAGAACAGCAGGGTCCAAGGTGCTTATTTCTAGTGGGAGCTACAAGGTCAGCGATGTTATGATCAGTCTCCAATTGGGAGATGATATGGGGTGGAGTCTGATTAGTCTCCAAGTGGGAGATTATTGTTATATGGAGCCTAATCAGACTCAGAGGTTAAACTTTCCCCACTTTTCTCGGTGTGATTTCCCCCCAAATTATTTAATGGGGGTTTGATGGCAGTTCCCCCAAGACGAGGTCAAGGGGCAACATAAAAAGGTGTCAAGAGTTTTTTTTATTGTCCAACATAAAAAACCCTATTTTATAACCGACATAATTCTTCATAAAATGGCTAATGGTTAGGGTTTTTCTTGATATTGTATTCTAGCATTTGCAGTGGTATTGAGTTTCAAGGATTGTTGGTTGTAATCGGTTCAATTTACTGGATAATAATATTGGACTCTTTGTTGGTGGATGTAGCCCAAGTTTGGGTGAACCACATTAAAAATTATCTCTCACTATTATTATTTTTATTTTTTACATTCCCCTGTTTAATCTTTATTTGCATTTAATTGATATTTTCTGCATTCAATTCCTAACACCCCCAGGTGCTTTGAGGGGAGGATAGCGATAGAGAAGCCTAGAGTCACAATTTTCCTATAGTGGGAAACTTTTTTGTTGAAGAAATATATTTCTAATTTATCTTTTTTTATAATTTTCCCAGAGGCACCCACATATAGCTCTAAAGCATCTTTTATTACTTGTGCTTCATGAAGAGTGGCTTCCTCGAAAAATATTGTCATTGACAAATTGAGAGTGGGTCGTAGGTTCCAAACCATTTTCAAACTGAATACCTTTCCAAACCCCAGTCCTCCTGAGGCAACAAATATATCTAGCCATAGCCTCTGCCATAATTACAAACAAAAATGATGAGATCGGGTCACCTTGCTTAAGACCATTTTTCACTCTGAAAAATACACACATGGACCCATTAACCAATACTGAGTAGCAAGGGGGGAGATGCACATTTCAATCATTTTCAACCTATGCTCTAATAAGCCAAATCTTTCCGTAATAGCTAAAAGAAGGGTTGATGCAAGAAGTTGGGTCCACAAAAAGCTCAAAAAGTGGAAGTGTTTTTGTTGTTTTTTAGAATTTTCCACATTTAGATTAAAAATTTGAGACACTTGCACAATGAATCTTAAAAATATTTAGTAATATGAAATTTAGCATTTTGAATCTAATTTACAAATATGTAAATTATTCAAATACCTAGATTATAGAAATTAAATTTTGATAGGGATGTACATAAAAACCATTTTTTAAAAGTCTATTTTTTTTCCATACCATGCACATGTACGGGCACCACTTTTTGACCCAAATAAAAGTATTTTGCTAATTCCTTTTGAGGAAAGAGAGCTAACAACATGAAGATTGATGAGGAAATTTTTTTGTATTTTTTTTTTGAATATTTGTTTTTATTGAATTTTTATTGGCCTTAATTATTGGTTTTAAAAATCAACGTGTACGGACAGCATAATTGGACCTAAACTAAAAAAAATTTGAATATTTTTTTCATTGTGTAGAGAATTGTTGGAAGATTGATGCCATATAATTTTTTTACAAGAAACTTAACCAAAAAAAAGTTATTAAAAAACAAAAAAATCTTGATATTTCAAGTTTAAGGACTAGTTTGCTTAGAAATTTATTAAAAAATAACAATCATAATCCAATATTAATAAAAATTATATATTTGGAAACTAGAAATCATGTTCTCTAATGGTTTTTAATTTTATAGATTGATTCAGAAAAAAAGTCAATCAGCCATATTGCCAAAGTTGGACATTCTTCTTCAATTTGCCTTAGTTTTTTAGTTGCAGGTCAAAGGCTAGGGGCTAGATTTCCAAGCCTTTCCCGAGCCTAAGACTAAGGCTACATGTGGGTTGGAAATTCAAATTATTAATAACATGTACACGTTATTAAAATGCATACGCATTATTAAAACAAAATGCATATGTGTTACATAACGAATACATGTTATCCATTTACTCGTTTGGTAAAGGTAACACATACGCGTTATATAACACGTACGCATTCCTAAAATATAACATGTATTCATTTTATAGTGTGATTTTATAGCGTGCACACATTTCTTATATAACCATTTTTCCTGATTTGGAAAATATTGATAAAACACATTTTTTCTACAACATTCTTTTTCTGCAGTACGGTCTGAAAGCACTATTTTCTATGTTTTTTATTGCAAATTTGTCTTGTGCAGGGAATATTCTATTCAAATTGTTTGAAGAGACAAGTGCAAGTTGAATTTTCTGAAGTGGAATCAAGTACAAGAACATTTTACAAGAAGATTTGGAAAATGAGAACTTTTGGATGTATTCATGATGTTTTTGTACTTCAAAGTTTATAGAAGAAAGGATCTTCATACTACATAGTTTTATTTGAATATTTGAAGGAGATGGAAATTTGAAAATAGGTTAAGAATTTTTTTTTTGTTATCAAAGAGGGTTTGGAAACCATGGAATCAAAGCAAAGGAAAAAATATATGTAGAAAGTTAATGACACCCAAAGAAATTCAAGCAAATAAAGAAATGGAAGCACAAAGAAAAAGGGATAGAAGAGAAAGGATTCGTCAAATGAAAAAATTGGAAGCATCTATTTCCATGAATGTTGAAGATGAAACCATGAATTATGAGATGACTGTAGATTCATGATGCAAATGTGGAGATGGTGAATATGGAAGAAAATGTAATTATGGAGACAAACCCAACTATGCCTTCAACTTTAACTTTGAATGATATGGAAATAGAACCTATACAAACAACTTCAGGTATTTCTTCAAATCCACCTCCCAGTGATATGGAAAATGCACCTATTCAAACAATCCATTCAAGTATGTCTTCACACCCAAGTCTTGGTAATATTGATGTTGGTTATTTAGAAGAAGTTGTATACACCATTGATGGTATCAATAATTCTAGGGTTGAAACAATGCAAAAACAAAAGAATGATGAAATATCTTATAAGAATGCTAATGAGAATGAAATCCCTCATATTGATGAAAATGAGATGAAATCCCTTTTATGTGTGAAAATGAAAATGAAACCCCTTGCGTGAATGAAAATGAAACCCCTTGTATGGATGAAGATGAAAATATTTTTTTTACAATTGAAAAAGATGTGCTAGATAACCTTCATGGTAATGTTTCTTGGAGGAAAACTAGAACTTATGGAAATAGAATATATAAAATATTTTTATAGAAAGAAATTAGGATTTCAATGACAACTCATGGTGCAATTGATGAGAATGTCGAAAATGAGAAATGTGATGGAAAAATTAGGTATTTTTGTAAAACCAAAAAAGAAAGATGATTCGGTAGAACAAGTCTATCTAGTGTTGCTAATGCTATTGATTTTATTGGTAAGAAAATTTGATATGTTTTAGATAAGAATGCATCTCATCATGCAATAAAAATTTCTCTAGTTAATAAAGCAACTTCAAGTAAAAGAATGTTAAGAAAGATTAGTAAATGTATAAAAGTAAATCCTAAAACTTTGATAAGAGCTATTAAAAGAAGAGAAAGTATTGAAAAGGATCCAATTAATAAATGTTGGAGTTTTAGTGGTAGACTCCCAAGATAAGACATGAAATTAAAGTTAATGAAATTAAATCTTTAATAAAAAAAAAATTAGCATGATAATATAAGAGTATCACCTTACATTAGAGATGTCTTAAAATTAACGGTGGGTTCCAAAATTCATGAACCTCATCCAAAGCATCTCTTAGATATGACTCAAAATGAATTATATAAAAAAAATTAGATGCTTCAATCTTACCATTGAATATTAGCATAAGTCAAAGATCATTTCAAAAGTGTAAACCTTGGTATGTTAAAATTAATAAGCAACAAATCTCTTGTTGTTGTAAGACTCATGTACAATTTCATTATTATTATGGCAGTTTTTGATATATACGATGCACTTTGCATGCTAACCAAATTATGCAGGGCATTTGTGGTATTAATATGCCACCTAAAAGAAACAAAGATTTTATAGCAGGTTTGTTTTGTAAACCCTCTAATGGAAACTTTTTTTTTTTAAAAGCATGTATTTCTGGAGAATGTGATAGATGTGGTAACTTTTCATTATTAGGAGAATGTATGCATGAAATTAGTTTAGATGAATTTGGACAACAATTAATGGATGTAAAAATATTTAAAAATGTTGAGTATTCTTTAAAAGATGGAAAATTTGGAAAACGTTGTGAGCTAATTGTGGAAAAAATTAGTGTAGATGCATTTATTAAAGAATTTGCAAATAAGATTGTACCTAAATATGTTAAACACTCTTAGTATGCTCATTGGCTTGATAATCAATTTCGTTTATGTAAAAACACATTCCCAATTGGAACTATATTGACAGTTGTTGATTTTGCTGAAAATTATACTCTTGCTCCACAAGAAGAAATTCAATCATAGTATTATAATTCAGTGCCAGTAGCTATATTTTTCATATTGTTTATAGACATGTAGATGATAGTAGAGAAGATAATGGAAATTTTTTGAGAGAGTACCATTTTTATGTAAGTGATAATCAATTACATTCATTTGAGTTTATTCAATATTGTTTTCATATATATTATAAAAATTTAAAAGAGAGAGGAATTCAAATGAGAGAACATCTCATATGGTTGGATAATTACACGGGTCAATTTAAAAATGTTGGAACATTTTATTGGTTATGTAGAGTTCATAATGAAAATAATATCCAGCACATGTGGAGCTTTTCTGAAGCTGGACATGGTAAGGGATAATGTGATGGAGTAGGTGCATGTGTTAAAAGAGCTCTTGCTAGAGAGAAACTAAAATTTGAGGATGTTGTGAAATTTAGAGATTCGCATGCAATTGTAGATTGGTGCAATACAAAATTATCTACAAGAACAAGTGAGAGCTCAATAATTCGATGCTTCTTTTGGTTAGTTGAAGAAAATGATTTTTTTTCTCGACAACATTGTGAAACAATTAATGGATAATATAGACAAGGGAGTTGGCATATTTTTTTCAATTTTGTATTGTAGGTGATTGGGAGGCATGTGAAAATACAGAATGGGTTGAACAATGGCAACAAAGAACCTTAACACCTACATTGACACATGATCAACATGGAATGACAATTGAAGATAATCAAGTTTTCACATCAGATGATTATGATCGTGTTTCAGATCTTGTACAATAAATGTACATTATTTATTGAGCTAAATTTTATATGTATGCATGTTTATATGTGAATTAAATATAAGTCACTCTTTATTGAATTTTTTATTTATTTTTGGAAGACATGTGTATGCTATTTTTGCACCTACGGGGAATGAAGAGGAGATGGAGAATTGGTTGGATAGATGTGTTGAGAGGAAACATAAGTTGGTACATCCTAGAGTGGATGATGACAACTTTGAGTATCCAATTGGTTCAGTGGTTGTTGTTGGCATCTAGCTTCAAAAATATTTGATAAGAAAGAATGGCTTGCCTGCATTTGAAGATTATGAAAGACACAAGAAGTTTATACATTATTCACATTTGATTTTGGTAACCAATATAAAACTAGTTAGATATCAAGGGGGGCCTTCTAATATATATTTGTCTTTAGTCATTTCCTAATTAAAGTTTTATATCATTTTTTGTTTCAAGTCTCCTAAAACTAGATGCTTGACAAAAAAGAGAGGAGATACATATATATTACAATGGAATTTGAATCTAGAGACGGGTAACTATATATAGTTCTAGATACATTTAATTGATAGTATAAATTTAAAACTAAATTTAATTCATTGTCATTTTATAAAAAGTCTATAATTAATTTCTTATCCCCTTAAGCCATTCTCTTAGGACCCCTTAAGCCATCCTCTTAGGTACCATCAATCCATCCTCTTTCATCCCCTTAAGTCTCTCTATTAATTCCCCTTAAGCCATCCTCTTAGGACGCCTTATCCATATCCTCATATATCTACCCTTAATCCATCCTCTTGCATCCCCTTAAGTCACTCTATCAACACCAATTAAGCCATCTTCTTAGGACCCCTTAATCTATATCCTCATATGTTTACCCTTCATCCATCCACTTGCATCCCCTTATTTCACTCTCTCAACACCCCTTTTCAGAAAGCTCTTGAGAAATATTTTGCTAAAAAGTAGGGCCTAAAGGCCAACTACTTTCATTTTCCACCAATTTTTAGGCCCATCTGGAGCCTCTAAGTGCCTCAAAATTGACCCTGAAGATTTTACTAAGATTTTCAAAATTTAAAATTTTCATATCTCTCAAATGAAAAATGGTATTGAACTATTTTCTTCGCCGTTGACTTCAATTTACCATTATGGCGGTCTGTGTAAGATTTTGTATCCAATCTATGCATAAATGCAAACTTACTAAAATAGTAACCCTACAAAATTTAGCCCTTATTGAAAAGAAACAATATTTTTTTTGGGTGATGGAAGATTACTCTTACACCCTGGATGCTCCTACATCACCCTTAATCCACCCTCTTACATCCCTTTAAGCCATTCTATCAACTCCCCTTATTCCACCCTCTTACATCCCTTAAGCCATCCTCTTAAAGGACCCTTAAGTCATATCCTCTTACATCCCCTTATTCCACCCTCTTTCATCCTTTAAGTCACTAACATAATTCCCCTTAAGCCATCATCTTAGGACCTATTAAACCATATCCTAGGGTTCATGACATGCATCCCCTTAATCGACCCTCTTACATCCCTTTAATTCATTCTATCAACTCCCCTTAATCCACCCTCTTGCATCCCCTTAAACCATCCTCATAAAGGACCCTTAAGTCATATCCTCTTACATCCACTTAATCCACCCTCTTGCATCCCTTAAGTCACTCTCATAATTCCCCTTAATCCATCCTCGTAGGACCCGTTAAGCCTTATCCTAGGGTTCATGGAATGCATCCCCTTAATCCACCCTCTTACATCCCTTTAAGTCATTCTATCAACTCCCCTTAATCCACCCTCTTGCATCCCCTTAAGCCATCCTCTTAAAGGACCCTTAAGTCATATCCTCTTACATCCCCTTAATCCACCCTCTTGCATCCCTTAAGTCGCTCTCGTAATTCCCCTTAAGCCATCCTCTTAGGACCCATTAAGCCATGTCCTAGGGTTCATGACATGCATCCCATTAATCCACCCTCTTACATCCCTTTAATTTATTCTATCAACTCCCCTTAATCCACCCTCTTGCATCCCCTAAATCCATCCTCTTAAAGGACCCTTAAGTCATATCCTCTTACATCCCCTTAATCCACCCTCTTTCATCCCTTAAGTCACTCTCATAATTCCCCTTAAGTCATCCTCTTAGGACCCGCAAAGCCATATCCTATGGTTCATGACATGCATCCCCTTAATTCACCCTCTTACATCCCTTTAAGTAATTTTGTCAACTCCCCTTAATCCACCATCTTACATCCCTTTAAGTCATTATATCAACTCCCCTTAATCCACCCTATTGCATCCCCTTAAGCCATCCTATTAACTCACCATAAGGCATTCTCTTCGGAGCCCCCTTAAGTTATATCCTCTTAGGTCCCCTTGATCCATCCTATGGCAAGAATCATTTGAATTTGTAAGGAATTTATAATATCCAATTTTCTAACTTTTACTATATAAATTGTTCTTTTCTCGCATGAATTATTTAGTTAAATGACTCATACAAGCCATGGTTACTTTACTTACATTAATTTTTTTTGCATGTTCTCATCAATTCAGTCTACCATGTGATTGTCACTGTAAAAAAAAAATTCAAGAGACTACGTATATATCAATTTGTGGTCTTGACCTAAAAAGTTGATAAGCTTTAATTGTATCTACATGCACATATATGTTTCATCATGTTATATAGTTGTATTAAACATCAATATACATTATATATTTTTGTTTGATGTATAAACTTCAATGAACTTATTAGTCACTTTTTAAATATCTTGTTCCAATTTTATAGATTATACATTTCATGTCTTGTATTTACCACATCTTATATAATTGTTCAATTGTATAGATTATACATTTTATACATACAAGGAGATAGGTTTTTATTTAGTGATTCAAATATTTGCTAGAATTCGAAAATAGTTAAAATTACCTACCCTTAATCTATTATGAATATGATCTAAACTATTTAAGGACTTTTTTAATTTGTCACCTAACCATGTGATAAATAATATATATGAAATTCGATTCTTGATAAGAATTTATATAGTGCATGTATTACTTGAAAATTAGATAAAATATCTATACATACATGAGTGCATATAATCATCATTTGAAATGAACATAACATGATCATAATTGACTGCATATATAATCATCATATTAAAGTCAACTGATATAAATAAACACAAACATGATCATATTAATCAATATAATGTATGTGAAATGGTCCATGAATTAACATGTTCAAAATGTATATGTCAAGTCCAACACATATATTTAAATAAAACTAGAGATCTATAGTCCATAAAATTTAAAACCATCTAACTATCAGGGTGATCAGTCAAATCAAGTCTCCTCTTTTTTCCACGTGGACTAGATGTACCCACATTGAATGCTATAAAAGATTACAAGAAACTTGAAATTAGATTTAAAGTTATTTAGAAATTTTGATATAATTAAACATATAAACTTGAAAATATAAACTCAAGATAAAAATAAATTTAATTAAATATCTGGTAAATACAGTAAAAATGATTTTTAGTATGCATAAATTACCATATGATCATGTGAATCTACTGGCACATTTTATTCAATAGGTAGCATAATTGTCACTTGAGAAGGTCCAAATTCTTGATCTAATATATCCTGCATATTCTATAAAGCAAACAATATGTTAAAATCTCGAATATATATTTAAAAGGTCCCTAAAAATTGTATCGGAGATTTAGTAAAGTTTAAAACCTCGAATGGTATGACCTCATGATCACGCACCTGAGATTTCCCATGCATAAATGTTGACGATGTCTCAGGTGCACCCACCATGGGTATCACATGAAATCCCTGCATATAGATACAACAATGTATAGATCATTTGCACATGTGTATAAATTCAAATTAAATTAGATCTCTGATGTGTATTTAATTTGAACTTAACAAAATTTTAAAAGCATGCACCTGAGTTGAGGATGACTTAGGAGAACTCACCACAGCTTGTGGTTGGTTAGTACTCGGTATCGCATGACCTCAATGCATCTAGATATAATATATCATTTCATACATGTGTAGAAATTCAAATTAAATTAGATATATCCACATAAATTAAAATATATATTGGTTTGTGCACATGACCAAAAGGTGAGCCCAAATCTACAGCACTTGAAATATAGACATGATCATATTGAGATTTAGGCGTTGTGTGATCATGCATCTACATCGAACACTTCTTGAATTAATATTATATTATATATAATTTGATGTTATTATTTACATGAATTTTTCACATTTCAAACAAATTATTTAAGTTCAAAAGATGAACATATTTGTGTAGGATAATCCTTTGAATATAGTAAATTCATATATGAATCCATCCTAGATGCATTTGGGTCACCTAAATTGGATGCATGAGTATGCCCATAGCTTGAGCCTCCATGCTCTCTATTGGCCACTTCAGTCACTGCGTGTGTAGTCTGATGAGTGAGATGTCCTGAAAGAGAACTCAATTCTCCTAGTGTCAACAACATCGCCTGTTGTTGAAATGTAGCAAGAACACCAAGAGAAGGAGGAACAATAGGAGCAATCAAAGAAAATTGTTGAGGATTGATACATGATCCTAATCTATGTTGGGGCATGCCATGCCCAACTCCCTGAAATGACCTCATATCAAAATAGTTGTGTTTTAAACCCAACTCAAACTCAACCCATAAATTTCTCAAAAAGTATAGGGTCACCTCACAATTTCCATGTAGTGGAGTATCAAACACCTTCCACCATCTATCCCAAAAATTTGCGGCTATCTAGGGGTGCTTACACCATAAAATTGAAATTTGGTGGGTGGAATTGGCTAGTTTGTTTGGGGTCTAAGAAAATGTTGGCACGTGGCTTGTTTGGTAATTTTAAGGTCATAATTTCATTATAGGACAATCCATCTACATAGAAATTTCTCCTCTCTTCTCTTCATTGATGGAACTTATCTAGGTTTGCATCAATAGATCAAATAGAATCAACAACAATTTGCATCAAAGATGCAAACCTTGTGAGATGGGGTAGATTCTAGGCTCATTTTTTATCAGATCTATATTTCCCTGAATCACATTAAGGTTTTCTCTAATGCTCTCTCTTAATTGAGCCTGATCTACTATAGGGGGTGGGGGGTTAGGAGGTGGAGAGTGTGGAGGTGTGGGGTTTTGTTGTGGTGGAAAATCTAGATGTATGGGATCTTCAAGTTGTGCATCATGTATAAAATCCTCTATGTTGAATTCAGGATCCATGTAAACAATGAAATGGCAACTGCATGTTAAACAATTAATATATATATATATCAACAAACTAATTAAATAATGCACACAATTTGAAAGTTATTTATAAATCACATTGAACGTGCACAAATTCAAAATACATTAAACATTTGAAGACACATTCAATTTATAACATTAAAAAATACATAACATTAAAAATCCATAGCATGCGTACACATCAAATTGAGTCAAGTGTGTGGTTGTTAATATGAAGGGTTTGTTGTTACTACCAAATCTAATGCAACTAAAAAAGGAGATAATTGTCACACCAAGGTCATACAATTTTAATAAAATCCTACCTACATTACCTAAAACTAATTATTGAAAACCTTTTAGTACTTTTGCAACCCTTCTAAGAAGAATCATCAAGTATATATTAAAATATTTCCACTATAATTTATATCAATATGTATAATATAATTAAGATACCTAAAATATCTAAGGATGCACTATTAAATTTTGTGTACACATGGAAAGGGTTCATATGTTGAGTTCTATAAGTGCTTCTACATCAAAACTTTCTAGAGGATGACATATTTGTCATAATTCCTCTAGGTATTTTATGTTAAACCTTTAATAAATGGTATGGAAATTATAAATAGTTTTGAGTTAGATCTATATGTGGGAATTTCCCTTGGCTGATAGTGTGGAAATATTGAAGGGATCATACAAAAACTTAACTAGAAAAATGGGTACATATGATACCTCTCAGTGAAAAATAGGTATGTACTCTAATTATAAGTCTGATGGGTAGAAATAAAATTAAGGGGTTTATTAGAACCCTATGAATGCATGCACTATGTCATTGGTTTATTAAGTGAATCCCTTGAAAGAAGGCCATAAACTTATTTTTAGCTCTATCACTTGATGATTAAACTATAGTCAAATTTGATGATATACATTAATTGAAACATGATCAATACTAAGGGGAAAAATAACAATATTCAAGATAGCTACTCTTACTTTTTACTATTTAACCAAGAAACATAATATACATATATGCAACTACATGTGGTTGATGCATGAAACGAAAATACCCATGCCAAATCATTGAATAAAGAAAACATAAATACTTAAGTCATGTGCAAATATTGATAGCAAGTCTAGTAACAAATAGAATAAAACCACATGGATTAAGGTAAAGACTTAAGATTTATAAATAAATCACCATCAACATAAACTAGGATTCAAATGAAACATCAAGAATTGAGAGCTCACAAAAGGCTATGATATCAAAAATGAGGCTTCTTTCAATCATTATTGGAAAAATTAAATAAGAAGATTAGTAAATAAAGACTGTGAACATGAGGGAAGGAACAAAATTTCTATAGGTAAAGGACTAAAGAATGAAAAATAAGACTCATAGATATATAACTTCGATTTCTCAAATTGGGTGTTAATAGGAGGTTAGGGGTTGTTTAGAGTGTCTTCTATTACATATAAAGGTGGAAAAAGAGAAGGAAACCCCACTAATTTAGGTTATTCAACTCAAGAATGAGTGTCAAAATGGGTAAATGATGAAAACCATGTAGTTTAATTTGTAAAAATTATACTAGATTCTAAATATTAGGATTATTGTTAGACAAGGGTGCTCAATGGAGCTCATAAATATTGCCTATCATTAATTAACTAATTCATCAATAAGTAATATTCTTCTACTTTTATGGGTAGAGCTTTATCTTTTGGGGCGAGGGGAAGTTTACTCATAGGTGTGGTTGTTTCCCAACAAGAGTATATTTATAGAGCTAAGGTATATCGATTGTGAATACATGTATTTATCAAGTATGACATAGAATTTAATTAAATCGAGGACATAAATTGATTTATCTAAATTTTCAAATTTCATGATAAGAGACACAAGTTCTCTATAGTGGGACAAAGTAGTTAAGAAGAAATAAGTTTAACACTAACATTAATTTATAATCTCATTCATTGTTTTCAAAGCATACTAAAGATAAGAATAAAATTAATAGAAGACATTCAAAGGGACACATATATATATATTGGATATATGCTAGTGGTAATTGCAATACAAAATAAACAAAGATGAGCTTGAGCTCTATTCACATATTGAAAATGGCTTCTTTAAGTACAAAGACTTCACTAAATTTTTTAGTTGTAATGAAATCATATTTATACATGTGAATTGGTGTGCATAATTTATCATGCAAAAATGGAAGAAATTAGATCTTTACTATATAATTATTTATATAATTATTTAGAGATTTGATGACATGAAAACATATCTATGTCAAATAAAAAATGTAAGAAACCTCCAAGGAGGGATACTTCTAAAATTATGTGAAGTGAAAGTTAAGAACCAATGACAAGGAGGACACAAAATAAAGCAAGGAAGGAGGGAAATTTCCAAATTGAAATTACTCAATGAGCAAGAGCAACATGATCAATCCTAATAAGATTGAAACTTGTAACCATACTAAAAAATGAGAATGTTTAAACTATAGTTGAGTATGGCAATGGTGTAACATAGCAACATGATCAATCCTAATTAGATCAACCTCATAAATTTATGCTATGATTTGTTGAACTAGTTAAGAAACATCTCCTCATTTCTCAACACAAATGGTTACATTGAAAGTATTGATTGTACTTTCAAGTTGCATATCTAAAAGGTGAAAATATTAGGGTTTTAGTTTAGGTTTTAGGGTTTAGGGTTTTAGGTTTAGGTTTTAGGGTTTAGGTCCTAAGGATTAAGGGTTTTAGTTTTTAGGTCTATGTTTTTTGGAACCTAGGGTTTAGGGTTTTGATTTCTAAGTTAAATGTGTCCAATTTAGGTTTAGTTTTTATGGTTTTTGATTTACAATTTAATTTCTTTGTTTGTTGATGTTTTTGGATTTTTAAATGCAATTTAAAAACTATAAAATATTGAACTAAAACAAACTAAACAAACAAAAACTAAATAACAATTACAAAATAGAAATGCAAGATATAAAGCAAAAAAATGGCAGAATTCAACCAACCTGGAGGTCACTGAGGTCAGTTGTGTCGACGAGAGGAGGTGGCAGTGAAAATTTGCTTCAATTAGGCCCTTCGAAATGTGTATGCAATCTTCCTTCTCTCTCAGGCACGCAGCTCAAATTGACTGTGAAAATGAATCACTCAGTCGTTTATTTAAAAAAATAGCTTTGTGAAATGCATACGCATTTTACATTGCTTACCCAAATCTAAATGCATACATGTTCAGATTTAGGCTCAGGTACCCAATCCAAAACATGTACGCATTTTTTAAAAACGCGTACACGTTTCTTGCAAAAAAAAAAATTGGCCTAAACTTCCCCTCTTCGTGGACCCAACTTCTTACTTTTACCCAAAAATTTCCATTCTACTCTATTGTAAGCCTTGCTAACAACCAGTTTAATCAACATACCTCTTTTTCCCTTAGAGGTGATAGTGTGGATAGTTTTAGATGTGGTTATTATGCTATCCAAAATTTCTCTACCAAGCATAAACTTGCTTTGTTCATCTAAAATTACATGATCCATGACCGCTTTCAAATGATTTTCTAAGGATTTGGCTAGTATTTTGTAGATTGAATTACACAAAGCAATCGACCAATAATTTACAAAGGTTCTACAGTTGCTCTTCTTGGGAATCAAAGCCACAACTATGTTATTTAGGTCTCTTATAAATTTATTCTTTTTACAAGTCTTCCACCAGCTTCAAAATATCATTGCCGATGAAATGCCAACATTTTTGGAAGAATTTGGCAGTCAGACCATCGGGTCCAAGAGATTTATCAGGGTGTAGACCAAAAACAACATTTTTAACCTCCTCCAATGAGAAAGGGGCACATAGTGCATTGTTCTCCACATCCCTAATACGTTTAGTAATGCAATCTAGAATAGACTAGTTTTTTGTCCCCAAATCATTGTTCTTTGCTGCCAACATGGATTTGTAGTATCTTATCACTTCCTCTTCTAGCCTATCATGATTATTTTCTATTGAGCCATCGGGATAGGAGATGTTCATAATTCTATTTCATTCTCTATGATTCTTGCAAGAGTAATGGAAAAAAAAATTATTGGAGTCTCCATCTTTGAGCTATAGCTCCCTAGCCTTGTCCCTCTAGAAGGCCTCCTTTCTTACTAGAATCTCTATATGTCCTATTAGAAGCTCCTTCTCTCTATGATACTCAATCATTTCCATACTGTCTTTGATCAAATTTTCATTTAACTCTATTAGTTCACTCTCCACTAGTTCTTTTTCCATAAATACATCCTTAAAAGATTCTTTGTTCCATATCTTTAATTTCTCTTTGACGAAAGTAATTCTCTGCACAAAGCGAAAGCTCATAGAACCTTTCAAGATATTTCCTTCCTTCCACCATTTCTCTAAGTTTGTTAGCAAGTTCAGATCACACCACCAAATAGACTCAAACTTGAAGCAACCTTTAATGGGTTTCTCACTAGGCCCAATATCCAACAGTATAGGATAATGGTCTAATGTAGAAAATGGGAGAATATTTGAGCTACATCTGAACTGAACCCCCATCCAGCCTCTGCCAATAAGAAATCTATCAAGGCATTCCATGATATTAGTGAAACCTTGGCATTTATTCATCCGAGTGAAAGAACCATTCTTAGGTTGACAGTCCACCATACCAATGTTTATTATGAAGCTGTGAAAATCAATCATCACTTTGTTCTCTATTGTGAGGTTGCCACTTTTTTCTTTTGATTCACATATTGCAGTAAAAATATTGCACGCATAAGATGACCTTATCACAGTCAAGACTAGAAATCCTAGCTCTTAGTTGCTGCCAAACCAATGCTTTTTATGTCATCATGACTAGCCTGTAAACATTAATTAGTGGGAATCAGAGATTCTCCTACCAACAACTAACCGACCAATGGTTATGATGTTCCACTACCTTAAATTCCACTGAGGAAGTGGACCAGAGCACACCCAACCCCCCATAAGCACCAATAGCATCTGCAAAAAAACTAAACCACTTTCCGCAATATTGAACATTTTTTTTTCCTTCTTCCAAGCTTATTTTGGTTTCTTGGAAGATGACAATATCAACTGCTAAATGACCTAACTGGTGCTTAATTAAGTACCACTTGTTAGGGGTCGTTAGGCCCTTGACATTCCATGAAACAATCTTCATGGCCTCTCAAGGGAGGCCCTAACTCCCTTGGTTTTCAAGAAGCCCATAATGGAAGGTAACCCTAGCTCCTCTGCATTCTCCTCCCTTAGCTACTTCCATGATTTCCTCCCCTAACCCTTTTTTGTACACCCTAGGAGCTTGGTAACCAATTGGCTAATGCATCTCGGCTCCACTATGTCTAGATCATCAACCTCTGATGTGTCCTCACTAAAGTCTAAATCCTCTGGGACTTTAGGCAAGGGATCTTTTGCCATCTTTAGATCTATGTGATTAGCTACCATCTGATCTTGCAACACCCCTAAGTAATCTCCACTTCTGATCCTGGAGGGGATATCCTTCGAACAACGGGGGGAGAAAGGAAATATTTGTTGTTAGTAACCAACAAACTAGAAGGAACCATATCTAAAACACAATTTCTTTCTGCACTTGGAGGTGTTTTTGAAACTGAATCAGTACTTGCCACCTTCTAGATCGATATGTCACTTGAGGCTTTTAGCCGCCAAACCATCTTTGATTTAGGTTTTATCCTGCATTTTTCCACCATATGAAATCTGCTACCACACATGGAACAAAAGTATTTATTCTCTTTGATCTCCACTGAGACGAGCCTATGATCCCCATTAACACACAACTGGATTTTATCGGGTAATTTGTTGACCACAGAAATCTACATTCTAAGATATAAATAGGAATCTCCCTCAATAATTTTCAAACCAATAGTTATTAATGTACCCAAGTTTTCCCAATCTTTTCAATACAATCCTTGACCCAATACTCGAGCAAGAGGTTGTATAAACGGATCCAAAGGGGCTTATCATATGGCTCAAATCTCACAGGATCAAAGTTTGGAGCCCATTTTTACATGTAGATAGGACTCATTCCCATCTTCCAGAGTCTGCCTTGCAGAATTTTTTCCCATTCTGCTGAAGATGTGAAGATTGCCATAAATAACCCTTAGGAAGGAATTTCACTATTGCCATGGTTTTCCAATTTTTAGCAAGCTAGGAATGAATCACCCCTCAACCACATCTAGGGCCTACAACCTGACAAATGATTGCTAGTTCACTTAGCATCTGTATGTCCATCTGGGCCTCAGTTGACAGGTTGACCATCAAAAAATTGTTGTGACAAGCATCCTTGTTGTGAATCTCATTCCTATTCTCCCCCTACTTGTCATCTTCTACACTTGCCAAAATTTTCTCGCCTCCCATTTTTACCTTTTTAGACTCCTCACCATACACATATATTGATGCATATATACATATGGATATATGTATATACTTTATATATATATGCATTTGATTCTTACTCCAAAATCATACAAAATTACTATAGTATTGATAAGAGCCTACAAGTGATATATCTATACATATGCATATACATTTCATTAGATCCATTGGATAGTTTCATGCGTATAAGAAACTCTTGCATGAGTTTGCATAAATATGTCTACCTATGTATCCTCATGTACGTGTTCCTTCTTGCATATGGTCCATCATCAACATGCATGTGTGTGTATACATATTCCTTGTATGTACCACATATCCATACAAGCATAGTAACAAGGAAAGACTCACAAACTCAAATAGCTAACATCACCCAATAATGCACTCAAAAGTAAACAAGACTCTTACTAATGTAGACATATTAACTAAGGATGACTTACCAACTTCCCACTTAATAACCTGACTTAATTATTTTATTGTGGTGTGTGTAAGTGAGCAGATAGGTTACATCATTGGTTATCCAACCAAGACATTCTCCTGAGTGATACTTCCCCTCCGCCTAGAGGAATTGAACATATACATGCAACCACTAACACATGTACACGACAGTCAATTGTTCACAAAATATGCAGTATACGTAATACATCTCCAAAGTTAGAATATCAATTCAATATCCATCCAATCACATAAATGCATTCATTCATATGATATTAAATGAGATAAAATTCATTCATAATGCAGTGATAACAAAATGCAAGTACAATTTATTCATCCACTGAATTCACATTGCATTCACATTTACCCTAAATAGTAATGGTAAATAGTAATTACACAATTGGGGTGTAACATATACCAACTCTCACACATGGTATGGGGTGTGGAATCTATTTCCCTACCAATGGAAACATCATCTATGAGTATTAGCCACCACAATGTATGAATAAATATCTACATAGGCCCTATTTGTAATGAACACAGATTTACTACAAGTCTACTAATATGGATATCATTAGCATAGAAGGCAATAAGGAATACCACAACTAGCCAATTGCCTTGGCCCATTGATAGGTTGTAGGTCATAGTATAGGAAAAAGAAATAACTTGAGTGGAAAGGTTATTAGCTATACTAACTCAACAATAGATTAAAAATAAATTCTAAGGCAATATCAAGAGGGTTAAATTAATAGATAGGGCCATCATGACCACAAATTAAGAGCTTGGTCATGACACGAGGGAAGTATAAACATTCATTAGGTTGAGAGCAATAAACACAAAGGAGACATAAAGTGGAAGATTAAATGGTTCGTTGGATAATTCAGTGGGCCCCATTAAATTAGACTAGATCAACCAAAACTGAAAAGAGTGCAAAAAAAAGGATTTTTCCAAATTCTTATGGTTGATGCCAACAATTCATGCTACTTGGAAAATTTGGGACTTCCTTTCATTTTGATTACAAAAGTGTTAATTAAAATTCAAGAAACATTTGAGACTAAAAACATTTATAAGATATTAGAGATTGTAAAACATTACATGTGTAAGATGATATTTGCTTGAAAAATGACCTTTCTATAAACTAGTATTCACTTTAATGATTCCCAATTATAAATTTTTCTAAAAATATACAAATAATTTTGTTTTAAAATAACAAATAAACCCTAAATATTTCATTAAAAGTAAAAATTAAAAAAACACAAATAAAACTATTATAAAGCCCATTGTCCGGAAAACTAGCAAAATTTGACAAACAAAAAGATTTCAAGTTAAGAAGATTCCTTGCTGAAACAGCTTGCTGAAGGAGGAAAATTAATTTCATCTTATAAAATTTAATAAACAAAAAATCTTCTACAGTAGTCGTTCTTTAATTATATACAGAGTAAGATGATATGGACTGAAAACGGGTATGGGGACCCGGGGAAGGAATCTGTTCCAGGCAGCCTAACCACTAATGATCGGATTCGGACATAAGCGGTGGTAAGTTATATCTAAAAATGAAAGGAAGAGCAAAGGAAAAGATGGATTGCATTGCCATTCGCTTTTCTTGAATAGAATATGCTTCGTTTTAAACCTTCCAATGGACGCCACTTCCTACCTAAGATTACCAAAGCTTATTATCTGCTTATACGCCACCAATGCCTCATTGACTAAAATTGGTCATAGCTGAATAGTATGCGATATTTTTTTAATCGAGGAGAAGTTCTAGATTATAAATATTTTATCAGAGTTATCTGTAGAAGCTTTATTTTCTCATTTAAAAATATTTCAAACGGTCTTTCTAATCATTATAAAATTTTGGTTTCAATAGTCAATTATACTAAATTGGTGTGGAAGAAAATAAAGACTCAATATGCATATTAAAATTGTTCAAGCCAGACGATTGCGTGGAGAAAGTTCGATTAAAGAGGCTTTGAAATTTTAATACGGATATTATAATTGGTCGCAAACAAGCCGATTTCCTTAGAGACGGCTTTACATTCCTTACTTGAACTTATCACGCGGTTTTCACATCTTTACGCAACCCTTTCACGCGTTTTGCAGAAATTTATTTATAAAATCCTCACTTTCTGAATGGCTCGAGTCGTTCTCTTCTCCGCGTTTGCTTACCTGTTTTCTCTGGCCTTAAACCCTGAAATCAAGTCCTCGCCCGACCTTTCCTCCATAATTCAATCGAATGGAGACTGGAAATGCTTTTGATCAAATTGCACCAAGCTATGCATCTGCATCTGCATCTTCATCTGGTTCATCGCTTCAATGCGACATTTTTATTAACCATCGAGGACCCGATGTGAAGCACAAACTTGCCACCACAATCTACAATACACTTGAGCTATTGGGATTGCGGGCGTTTCTCGATGTAGAAGTGCTTGAGGCTGGCGATATCATACCACTGGAGATACAATCAGCAATGACTAATGCATCCCTTCATATAGCCATTTTCTCTCGTAACTATGCCCAATCCCCCTGGTGTTTGGCTGAGCTATCCTTCATGCTCAAAACTGGCACAAAAATCATCCCCATTTTCTATTGTGTTGATCCCTCCGACCTGAGATGGATTGATCAAGGGAAAGGAATATATGCTGATGCATTCTCTCAACATCAAGAGAAGGGTAGATACACTTCACACAAGCTTCAGGAGTGGATGAAAGCGCTCTACGACGTTTCATTTCGCTCGGGTTATATGATTAATGATCATAGCGGGTAAGTATTAAATACTCTGTTTCCTCTCTAGTCAAATCTTCAGTTGTAAAACATCTCTCAATTCCTTCAATCATTATTACAGTTCAGTGAGCAAATGTTTATTCCCTTTGGATATTTATTTTTTCGTTTGCAAATGTTTAGGGATGAGGGGAGGGTATTGAAGAATGTCATGAATAGTGTATTGAAAGCCATGAAAAGAGTTCCATTAGAGGTAGCCAAACATCCTGTTGGAATGGATGAGGCTGTAACAAACTTTGAGAGAAATGCACTCCAATCTCAGCAGAAACACCACAATGTAAAAATTGAGGGGATCGTGGGCATGGAAGGTAGTGGCAAAACCACGTTGGCGAAAGAGCTGTTCAATAGGAAATGCTCATCGTTTGAAAGGAGCAGTTTTAATTTTGAAGTCCGAGCAGCAGCCGAAAAGGATTTGCACAGGAAGCAAAAAAAACTTCTCCAGGACCTCGGTATCTCTGATTTGTCATTCGACAATATAGAAGATGGAAAAGAAATTTTGTCGAATCGTTTGAGATCTGTTCGTGCTCTCATTGTTTTAGATGACGTAGATCACATAGACCAGCTAGATTCTCTACTGCCAAATCTCAACAACTTTGGATCTGATAGTCTTGTGATTGTCACGACTAGGGAGTTGGGAGTCCTTAAGTCATGGGATATCTATTCCATATATAAAATGCCTGGATTGAATGACTTGCAAGCAATGCAGCTTTTCTGTTGGCATGCATTCTTGCAACCCTTTCCACTCTCTGGATTTGAGATTTTAGTTGAAGGTTTCTTGAAAGCTTGCAAAGGATTACCCCTGTCTCTTAAGGTGTTAGGTGGACAGGTGCATGGAAGAAAATCTAAAGATTACTGGCAGTCTCAACTAAATAAAATATCAAGAATATTGCATGACGACATCATAAAAAGGCTTAAAGTAAGCTTCGATGCGCTGGATAAGGAAGAGCAAGAGATGCTTTTGGATGTAGCTTGTTTTCTCATTGGACAAGAGAAAAGTGTGGCCATTGGAGTGTGGGATGGATCCGGCTGGAGTGGTCTGCATGGTTTGGAAACACTTGTGAATAAGTGTCTTGTGGAGCTCATCTACAACGAGTACGAGCACAAAGAGACAATATGGATGCACGATCATCTTCGTGATATGGGGAGAGAGATTGCAACTAAACACTCGCCATGTCGTTATTGGTCTCCACTGCAGATTGTCAACATTCAGGAACATTCTGAGGTAAGCTTAATATTCCTACCCTCTCATATGTAAAAGGGATTGATAGACGCAAATGATAAATTAGCATGATAGAGAACAGCTTTATCACGGCATACGGTAAATTCATCATCAGTAATTTACCGACGAAAATTCATCCCAAACAATTTATCATGGGAAAATTCACCACCATGACAATTTACCACACAAAAAATTAATTACATGAATTTTTGGAGGTTAATTTTTCATAACGTGAATTTTCCCTCGATAAATTATTGACAGTGAATTTTCCGTCATGCCTCTCTGTAATCTTTTTATAAATGAGTTGAATTTATTTTGACAATTTTATATTGTTGGATTTTACACTCAGGATAGAACGCCCATTAGGGGGATTAGCTCCGTATCTTTGAATTCGCAGAAATTTTCGAAGACGTCCGTGGGAACCTCGAGGAGAGGGTTTAAACGGCTTAGATCTTCCCTTAACTCACAGATTTTTCTTGTTCGTGGTAACGAACTTACAGAAGAAACTGCATCACTATCGAAAGACCTTTTGTGGCTTTGCTGGAGGGACATTCCCTATTGCACTCTTCCTTCATGGATTCCACTGACAAGTTTAACTGTATTACAGATTTATTCTGGAAAATTAAAAGATTTGTGGGGAGACAATGTGGAGGTGAGTATCTTGCTTTGTGATCTTTTTAAGAGAACACTTCTATTCCACGCTTTACAATTAAAATAAAAATATGTTGCCTGCAGCCTCCTTTGAAGTTGATAGAGTTGGATATTTCGTCACCATGCAACTTGCTAAAGTTTCCCGCTTCAATAGGGCGTCTTAAGCATTTGAAAAGAATAACATTCCACTATCACGGGGATACAAACTATATATCTTCACTACCAGAAGAGTTTTGTGATCTCCAATCTCTGGGGCACTTGGAGTTTAGAAATTTTTGTAGCCTATCTTCACTACCGGCTCGTTTTGGAGAGTTGACAAATCTCCGTCATATATGGTTGAATAGATGCAAAGAGTTGAAGACACTGCCGGTATCTTTTAAGCATTTGATACATTTGGAATTGCTGGATTTATCAGGTTGCAGGAAGCTCAAGCTTAGGTCAGACATGCTGGAAAATATAACAAAGCTGGAATATTTAGGCCTCGAAGAATGCGAGGAAGTAGAAGAATTGCCTTCTCAAATTACAAATCAGGTGTCTTTGAAAACACTCGATGCAGATGAAACCAGCTTAAGGTATTTGCCGAATGACATAGATCAACTCCGCAAGTTGAATAGATTATCAATTCGTAGCGAACTGTTAACAAGCTTGCCAGATTCTCTTGGAAACTTGTCCTCCTTGAACCATCTTGATATTGAGAGCCCGCAGTTGACAAGCCTACCAACTTCTCTTGGAAACTTGTCCTCCTTGACCTCTCTTCATATTAGTTGCCCGATAAGAGAATTGCCTTTTGGAGCAGGGGATTTTTCACTTCCGGAACTGAAACGTCTAATCTTCTTATATAGGACATATTTCTCCGAAATATCCATATCTGAAGATTGTTGTCCCAACCTCGATCTTCTGGAAATTGCTAACAATGAGAAATTGATGGAGATCAGAACCTTGCCGGCATCAATTACCTACCTATCATTGTCGGACTGTGTAGTGCTGAAGAATATTGGATGTATTGGAGGTGTGGTAAACCTTCGTGTACTATGGATATTTGCCTGTTGGGAGTTAGATGAGCTCCCACATTTTGCAAATCTGACTCTCCTGAAAGAATTTAAAATGGTCGGTTGCCCCAAAGTTTCCAGAATAGAAGGTATCCAACATTGCACATTATTGGAGAAGTTAGAAGCGAAAACCTGTTGGGAGTTGCCAGGAATACAGAGTTTGGAGAAGTTGGAAAGATTGAAAGAATTGAGTGTCATATGTCACAACATTTCAGCCATAAAGCCTTGTATCCAGTCTATGAAGGTAAACGAATTTGACTACACTACACAATTATCATTATAATGAATTTTTCATCTTTATGAACTTTTATTTAGACTATTTGCAGGAATGTCCCTGCCGGATGAAGATAGAAGGAAAGGTGTCTGCTTTTGTACAACCAATTATAAACTCTTTGGAGTTTCCGGATCTTAGAGTAATCGAATGGGAGGAGGTCTTTGAACTGGACGAGCTAATTTTGTACTTTCCGAATTTCTTGTGTTATTTGGAGAAAGAGGAAGAGGATGAGGCCGAGGACGAGGAGAAATGGGTTCATCTAGCCGTGTTCAGACGAGCTCCAAAGTCCGTGGTTGATAATTACTTCCAATCGAGATCTCGTGAATATCCCAAATTCTACCATAGGAGAGCAATGGTAGTAGCAGGCGAAGAAGCAAAAGTTGTTGAGGCCTTTTACAAAATATTTGCACTCCTGGAATAGTTCGCTGGCATTTATTCGGATTCACGTCACTGAATTTGAAACAGTTTCAGCTTGTTTGAAAATGCCCTTGAAAAATCAGAGTCGGCGGAGACCAATTTTTACACACATCTTCAATAAAGCAGGACTAACAAATCACCACTTTGTTTCCATTTTATTATAGCTAATTTTTGCTTCTATGTGACGAAACTTTTATAGAACACATTGAGCAATTTAAAAGATTCGTTTAAATTTTATAATGGTTTACTCTTTTGGGCTATACATTGATAAGTTGGAAGCGTGGTTAAGCAAGGAAGGCGGGGATGGTATCCATTTGGCAGGTTATGTAGTAAAATTACTTCTATATGCTGACGATCTTATCCTAATCTCAAAAACAGCTCATGGGTTAAGAGAACATCTAAAAGCCCTAGAACACTTTTGTCAGGAAGTTGGGATGCAAGTGAACACATCCAAGACCAAAATCATGATTTATTCATTGAATAGAAAAATTAAACAGCATACCTTTCTTTTTGAAGGCAGCCCACTTGATATAGTGAAAGAATACAAATATCTTGGGATTGACTTCCATTATAAGCTCAGTTGGGAAACCTGTAGAACGAAAAGGATACAGGGAGGTTGGAAAGCCTATTATTTGCTCCAAAATAGGTGTAGAAAAGCTGAACTTTGGGATTGGAAAACCAAGAAAACCCTTTTTGGTTTACTTGTCACGCCGGTTGTGCTTTATGGGTGCGAAGTGTGGGGAAGCAACACATCAAAGTGCAGTTGGAGACAGATAGAAAGAATCCAGAAACACCTAATAACAAATAATCTCAAAGTTAAAGCTACTGTTCCTTATGAAATCCTGCTAGCTGAGGCGGGAGCTTTTCCTTTGGAAGCTTCAGCGATAACCCGGTTGTTAAGTTATCTAAAAAAGGTTGAAAACATGGATAACCACCGGTGGCCCAAAACGGCTATGGAGGAGATTCTAGTCCGAAGAAAGAAAACATGGATGAAACAGAACATCAAGTGGCTGAACAAGTGGAACATCAAATTACATGAGTGTCCTGACACCAACAGTGAAATAAAAATCTATGTGAAGGAAAAATTCAGGACTGCCATGTGGTCAAATCAGATCGGACGAAAAAAAGCATATTACATCAAAGAGTTTAACCCAGCTAAGGAACATGGTGAAAAACCATATTTAGGTGCAACTATTAAAGGGAAAGCGAGGCTATTAATTGCTCAATTGAGAACGGGGTCCCACCATCTTAGATGTGAGACTGGTAGGTGGAAGACTCCTAAGGAAACTTGGGAAGAAAGAACGTGCTTATTTTGTAATAAGGGAGTGGTGGAAACGGAGTGGCACTTCGTCATGGAATGCACAGCGTACGAAAATATCCGTAATCAGTACTCAAGTATTTCAGATGTGGGCAATATGCAGCAGTTATTTGAGGAGGATAAGATAAATCAGACGGCTAGCCTCCTAGTCAAAATTAATAGCAGGAGATCTGATCTGGAGAAGATTCTGGAGACAAACTAAGTTGTTGAGTGTCTCGGTCCCATAGGCTGTTTAGTCTCGTGGACGTCATTAAAATCTTTCATTCATTCATTCAAGGTCAAGCGTTTGATTCGCAATGATTATACAAATTCAGGAATTGAACAAAGCTTGTCGTGTGGCGTCGTCCCACTATCTGGAAACTTTCGGTGAATTTGAATGTGGATTTAGTGGATATCGTAATTGAACATGTTCCAATAGTTATTATAATATTTGTTGTTTTAATGTAGTATTTTTATAATATTATATTTATAGTTGTGACTTCAAAGTTGTTAAAATTGATAATGAGTATAATTGAATGAAATGTATTCTTTAGATCATGTGATGCCATATAAGTGCACCAATAAAACATGGTTTAGTGTACAAAATCTCACTTTTTTTTGGTCTTTTTGGACATCAACATGTTGATGTGGCATCATATTTGATGATGTGGCCCTTAATTATAAGTAGGGAACTTGTCAAGTAAGCTGCTGTAAGAAAATTGGAAGTAATTTGAAATTTTCACATAAGATTTTGAGAAGTGGAAGTTAGGGTGCTCAACTACTAGGTCCTCTCCTCTAGGCTATGGTTTGTTTCCTAAACATTTTAGTTCGCCTAAAATTTTTGAGAAATTTTAAGGGCTTGGTGATCTCATTATTTTTTATTTTTTATAATTTAGTTGAGTTAATTTTTAAGCTATAATTAAATGTTAAAATTAAATATATATATATATGATATATGGTAAAATAAAAAAGTTGGTAGTGGAAATTTTTAGTTTCAATATTGATAAATAAAAATTAAAGACTTCTATTTTCAAGGACGAGATTCTAATTTATCTTGAAGCCCCCTCCATGGAACAACATCCTTATTGGATTTGTATATGAGCTACTATCAATTTTTCAAATTTGTATTTATTTCAACTAATAGAATGTTAAAATGTGTAGAGGAGAAAACTACACACTTCCAACACTTCTATTTTAGTTTTATATTATTTTGGATTGATGTTTTAGATGTATAATTTAAATATATAATTTGATTGTTTTGGTATATTTATTGAGTCGAGATTTAACTCATCACTCAAATATGTTATTATATTGTATCTAAGATATTTTTCATCTATTTCTCAACAATTCGCTTACCTTGGTCACAATCACAATCATAATCTTTTCCTATCTATAAACAAAAGTGTTTGGATGATTCTAACCTCTTATTTTAAATATTATGAGACTAAAATTTCAAAGATTTTATCGTTACTTATTAGTGCGGGCAAAAAAAATATCAATTTCATGTATTTTGGGTTATATATTTAAAAGGCATCATCCTAAGTTGTTTCCACACATTCTAAAATGGTTGGAAAAAGTGTGTTTTGACAAAAAGTGTCAAAAAGTTGTCTCCTTTTGTAAATACAACAAATACATTAATCATTCTCCACCATACTTCAATAAGCAATAAATTTCTTTAAATCAATTTTTCATTATCAAGGCACACATTAACTTGTATCAACCATAATAATTAGCAATCAACTATGTTGAATATACAGGTTAATATCTTCAATTATGAACAATCAACATATCTTGAATTTGGTATTGTGTGCTAATGTAAATTAGAAGTAAAGATTAAAGTAAATTGTAAATAGAAATGAAAGAAGTGGCAAGAAGAAGAATGGCATATAATATAGCTTGGGAAAACCCTTTGAGTATAAAACTTAGCCTCAATGCAAATCTCATAATATAAACTCTATACAAATCTTGTAATGCAATGAGAAGACCCAACAAATGATGCAACACTAGTGTTAACATCTAAAAACATGCCTATAAACCTACAACACCATCTAATTCAATGTCAAACCTCTACCCCAAGACTTATATTTATAATATACAAGGCATCCATAAAACCATTTATGGTTTCCAAAAAAATGTGAGCTTTCAAAGGAGGTATCCAACTCATGGTCAAGAGGACCAGTCAAATCCAAGTGACATATTTCATACATCCAAGTGTAACTTCCACCATTTGATTAGTCAACCAATCAAACTAGGTGCTCCATTTGGAAGATGTAACTCCTCTTCCAAGATACTCTTACACATTGTTTGAAATAGATAATTGAAGAATTTCTTCCTAATCTTTTATGTAACCCATTTCAATGCTCTCTTACACCCATCATAATACATTTGTTATGGTGTAGGCGTCATTGAAAGAATTATGGGATTCCTCCCAAGTGTGGTGCCTCATTCCATGTGGGGATAATTTTACAACACATTTTATCAATGAAATATTACAAGGAACACCTAGTCCTAATAGACTCAATATTCATTTCCACCCCATTATCTCTCTTTTACTATTACTATTAATTTAATCAAGGGGATTCAAAGGTGCAAGGAAGTCTTAAACTTTAATCCTTGCATAGTAAACTCCTTGATAATTTTTAGTACCACCCTTATTTTTATTACATTAAATAGCAACAAGAAAACATATTGCAGTTATTGAAGACCCAATTTTGGATAAGACAAGATTACAAACTTTTAAGAAAGGATTGCATATTATGGAGGTTGTGAATTTGAAAGCCAACCTTACTACTACTATTTTGTCCAAAACTTTAGAACATCAAAATTAGTCGTTTCGAACCTTCTATGAATCTTTGAATTCCCAAATTTTAATAATTATCTCCCTACAACTATGTATTGTCGCATAGTAGTTCACATCTTAAGGTACACAATCTAATTTATATTTTGGCACATGCTTACATTATCAATTAACTTATATTATTCATATTATTAATCAATTATCATTACTTAGCTCTTAAAATATTTAGAGGGTTTCTAATTGCACTTTCTCTAGATATTTATGTAGAGTGTGAGTTATTCTCTTCTATATAAATTGGTGAACCTATAGCTTCCATGCCTAGTATTTTGGATAGGTCTTCTATTTTTAAGTTTTTAATTTGATTTCTTTGGTTTTTTTCCCTTATTTTATATTCCTTGTTATCCATTTAGTGTTTCATTAAGGAATTGACCCTAGTTTGTTACCACCTTTTCAATCCTACACTCCTTAGGGTTTTTCCTCGAGGTTTATCCTTTTTACACTCGTTGATATTAGATCTAATATTTTTATCATATCATATTAGTTTGTATCATCATTGCTTAGATTTTCCTTTAATATAGGTTTCTAACCTAGTTTGGCCTTTTCATCATCCATTATTCATTGATTGTTATGTCCTTCATCATGGATTTGAAAGGAAATATGAAAAAGTGTCCTACTTAATCCTATAAGGAGAGATGTAAAACATTATCTAATCTATCTAAATTTTAGTAGTATTTTGACATAGTAGCAATGCTAAATAATAACAAGAATGAAATAAAACATAGAAAAATCACAAGAGAGAGAGAGACATGGATGTACCCTAACAAAGTCATATAGGGAAAAACCGAACTTAAAAATCATCAAAACTAACATATTCCTAGCAATAAGAAGTTACAATATAGGGTAAAAGTACAAACCTGTGTCACATTTCTGACTAACTAAATAGTTTCTGTCAAAAGTATTTCAACTAGAAACTACTTAGTTGAAGGGGTTTCACTCAAAACCAAGTGGTGATGACATGGAGCCTACGTGGCATAAACCAATCGATCAAAAGTTTCTTGGGTGAAAGGTATTTGATCGAAAACAAGAATGAAATAAATCATAGAAAAATCACAAGAGAGAGACATGGATATACCCTAACAAAGTCCTATAGGGAAAAACCCAACTTAAAAGCATCAAAACTAATGTATTTCTAGTAATAAGAAGTCACAATATAGGGTAAAAGTATAAACTTGTGTCACATTTTTGATCAACTAAATAGTTTCTACCAAAATTATTTCAACCAGAAACTACTCACTCAAAGGGGTTTCACTTGAAACCAAGTGGCGACAAAATGGAGCCTATGTGACATAAACCAAACAATCATAAATGTTTCAAGTGAAGGTATTCGATTGAATACCTTTTTCCCAAAACCATTAAATATAAAATTAAAAGAAAAAAAAAGGTACCGAGCATTTCGCTCAAAACCCGCTCGCTCAGAAAGACTTCATCCAAAACCCCAATAAATAGCCCATACTCCTAGTGACCCTGCAAGGTGACCAGGTTAGTAAATTTGGCTCATACATTTCATTTTCTTGATGTTTCCTTCATTTGGCTCATGCATTTTTTTTCTATTTATATAGCAGTAGAACTTATTGAAGAGTAAAATATAAAACCCTAACATACTCATGACCATATAATTTCATCACTTGATGATACAAGTCATGGGAGAAAAAATCATGTAGCCATTAAGAAAGTAATGTCTACCATTACACACCCTATGTTAAGGTCACACATGACTTAAGAGAGAAGCCACCTAATATGACATATGAATTCATCGCTTAAAGGAATCCTTATATAATCTGATATATTCCTACCTATTTCACTCCTAAGCTAAGTGAGTCCTTGCTTCCTTCTCTTTACAAATTGCCACCTCCTTCTTCCTCCCATTATAATGATCTTGCACCATTTTCACTTGAACATGAGGATGTATATTTTAATTAATGTGATGAAAAGTATTTTTTTATACTTTCCTAAATAACACATTAGATCCATGTTATGATAAATATTAGAATGCTTCTTCTCCTAATAATGGTTTTTCTATGGATGATATTTTTTCTTCCCTCTATGATATTTTTTGCATTGTCCAATGAAAGAGATTCTAAATTAGATGTAAAAAAGTCTATTTCCTTTATAATGAATTATGTTGTGATGAACCTAGTGCGATGCTTCATTTCCATCCTTTAAATGATAACATATTCTAGTCAATTAAATACAAATTATTTTCCCCTTATTTTTACAAGATTATAAGTAAATTTATCTCATTCTCCACCTTTAACTCAATCGTGTGTGACTTGGAAAAGTGATTGTCCTCTTTCTTTTTCTCATAACCATGTTATCAAACCCATGCTTAAAGAACTTGATGAAAATCTTAGAGGACTCTCTAATCTAATTAATGGCCTTTCTATCTCTCTTGTTCCATCCATGTACATATACCAATAGTATATAAATTAAGAAATTAATCATATGGGACAAAGGAAGTCTAGCTGTCTCATCTATGAACTTTTTAAAAATCTTTGTAAGCTTCTAGAAATAAAAAATATTAACAAGTAAGAAATCTCTAAATCCTTGATAATAACTAGAAAACAAATAAAAATTTCTTCCATTATTCCTTCAATAATTTCAAGGGTGAATTTGATCTTAAACTAATTGGCTTTTGAACTCTTTGTATCATCTTAATCACCTAGGCATTTCGTGTTATTAACGTAGCCAAACAAATTCTACCTACATAGTGCTAATTCCAAAGAGAGGTGATGCTTCCTCTTTGCATGATTACAAACCTATAAGCTTATGCAATATAGTTGCAGACACCTAAAATTAACCATATTTGGTCAATTTATCCCTATTTCATTTATTTCTCCATAATTTATATTAACTAAATAATATTCTCTATTTAATTATTTAATTAATATTTTCTATTTTTCTAAGCCCTAGCCTAAGGTAAATAATTTAATTTAATTATTTATCTACATCTATCCTACCTTACTCCTTCTATCCAATAAATTAAATAAATAAATCCTATTTATTTATTTAATCCCTCTCACATGTCACATCCTCCAACTCTCCCACTTGCACTAATCCTAATCTTAATCCCCACCTAATCTACCCACTAAGCATTTGTACACACTTAATCCATGATTAAGTGGGTCAAATCCTCCCATCACATCAAGCACATGGCCCTTTGTACTTGTGACATGGTCTTGGTACCATGTCACATGGGCCTTGTCCCCCCAAGGGTACAATCTCCCTCTCAATCCCTCTCCTTGTGCCATGTGGCACAACCTTATGGCTTGAGAGATCACCTCTCATCTCAACCCTTGATCTCCATTAAGCAATCCTAGCCCTTCATCCATTTTCATCCAAATCCTATATATCCATCACTTAACCATTTTATCAAAAATCTCACTCATTTTCCATTGGATTTTCATTATGCTACCGAAATTTCTAGTGAGCACACATCCAAATTGATAATCGTGGGAAAATCTACTCAACAGGAGGCTCGTTATATTAGTTTGAGCTTTCTTAGCCTTATCTAAGTGTTGTTTTGATTTTTGTGTTTTGATTGGTTTTTAATAGATAAATCATTCACTTGGCACAAATTTCACTACACACATGTTGGCACACCTAGTGGGACCCACGTCATTAGTCTATTAACATCATTTTGCAATTTCTTGGAAGTTTTGTCTGGAGGTTTTTGCACAAGGGTGGTTGCACTCCCAAATAGGTGGATCTTCTCTGTAAATAAGTGACTCCATTCTTACAGAGGTGACTACTTCGGCTCTTCAGCACCTAGACACCCTTCCCAGAGAATAGGTGGATCTACATCTACAAATGTGCATTTGCTTTAGAAAGGCGGATACACTTGCATAAGGGCAACTACGCACCCGACTAGATCTGTTATAGAAAGGCAGATACATTCGTATAGTGGTGACTTTTCTCTTGGGTGAATATGCACTAGATATATGGATTTTCATAGGATAGGTGACTCCTCTCATACAAAGGCAGCTCCACACTCAACTGACCCTACTTGCAGAAGGATGAACCTATTATAGATGGGAAAATTTGCTTGCACATAGGTAGATTTGCTTTTGGGTGAATCTACTCTACATAGGTGGATCTGCTCCTACAGGGGTGATCCTACTCTACATAAGCGGATCCGCTCTTAGAAAATCCTACTCTACATAGACAAATCCACTCTTGGGCAATCTTACTCTACATAGGTGGATATGCCGCTACTTGGGAGGATATGTTCTATAATTGGGAAACTATGCACTTAGGCGAATTTGTGACTTCCTAGGTGATTCTGCTTTATACATCAACAACATCATAAGATATAAAAAAATCCATTTCGGGTGAAATTTTTACATTCTGCTTTAGCATTTTCCTTTCTAAAAAAATATTTGGGGGCTTTGCCCCCAAACCCCTATACATGAGGGATCACGTTCATCCCCCCACACCCCCTATCATTGGGGTAGGTGTTCCAACCCCCTTCAAGTTAACATTTATTTTTCTTTGATCACTTTTTCTATCTAATCATCTTCTTATGCAGTTTGATGTTGCTTGTCAAAGACCAATATCATAAACTACTAACATATATTCTATAGGATTGCAATCAAAGACTCTTTTTATCACTAATCTAGGCACACTTCAATTTCTAAAGGGTTAATTTATTGTGTGCTTTGTTTGGGATCATTTGTTGATGTAAGCTCTCCCCTTGCATCGTTCAATGAGCCTAGGGATCATAAATCATAAATCAATCCAAGTCTTGTGTTGTGTATCCTAGGAGTGCTAGTCTGTCTGTATTCTCTCTCCTTGCACTTTGTGTGAGCCTGTAGATTAGAAATGCCTAGCATATCCTTCCCTTTAGGAGGCTTGCTTGGGGATTTCATCACCCCAAGTGATGACCTTAATCACGTGAACCAACGAGGTATATAAAGGGGGAGAAAGAAATTTGTACCCCAATCTAGTCACATTGTGTTTAGCAAAGTTTTGATGTTTGGGTGATACCAAACTAGGAGTGAAAGGTTGGCCTGAATGGCTTAGCTAATGCTCTCAAACCACACTTGTGGCGGGCTAGTGTTCATAGATGTGCCTCGCGTACCCTCTTGGTATATAGAGGACTCACTAGATCACCTATTTTAGCGTAGCATAAGACCTTTTGGTCATTGCTTAGTGTGGTTCAAAGTGCAATATCATGCCCGAAGCTACTCACCATGTATCTCCCTAAGTAGAGATAGGAGCTCTTTAAGCAAGATCTCAAGACCTCCAAGGAAAGGGAAAAGGTGAACCCTTGTGCCACCGGATCCTTATCTATCAACTCTTGACTAAGAGGTTCCTTGCATCAATTCTTGAGATATTAGCCTTCAGACTGATGGGCCCACACTAATTTAACACACCTCTTGACTAATCTAGGCTTGTGCTTTTTGGCACATCTTCTTGTGCTTACCAATGTATATCTTTGATCTATATTGTCATCATCCATCTTATATCTTTGCGATTGTAGTCTTTGGTCCTTTTGTCATCTCTATCTAGTCATCCTTGGGTGAATCTTCTCTCTCTTAGGAAAATATGCTTTGTTCTTGGGTGGATTTTCTTGGGTAGTCATCCCTAGTCCAACCCATCATTCCTTATTGGGTGATCCAACTTTGTTCCTGGGAAAATCTTCTTAGGTCATCATCTTGTCGCCAGTCATCCTTGGGCAACTCCACTCTACAGGTTGACAGATGGATGATCCATTCTCTCTTGGGTGAATCCACTTTATTTTTGGTCAAGTCTGCCTAAGCCACCATCCCTAGTCCATGTCAAGTCAATCATTCCTTTTTGGGTGGATTAACTCTGCTCTTGGGCAATTCTATTTCCTCTTGGGCAATACCACCTCTACTTGGGTGGATCCGCCTTGTTCTTGAGTGATTCACTCTTGCAAATTTTTGTTCCTTATTGGGTGAATCTGCTCTATTCTTGGGTGGATCTTCCTAGGTCATCGTCTTCTCATATGTCATCCTTGTTGGACGATTCTACCTCTACTTGGGTATATCTACCCTATTCTTGATTGAATCTACTCTTGGGTGATTTCATTTCTTCTTGAGCAATTATATGCTAATCTTGGGTAGACCCATTCCCCATACAAAATCTAGAGTTTAAATCCTTCCTATCATGGATAGCTAGTGTCCTCTCATATCTAAAAACACAATCCAATCATTTTTCCACTCCATGTCTAGCCTGAAACGATTACTTTCATCTCCTCAACCATAATCAACTTATCCAAAACATCATCCCCTTTGAGCAAGGAGTTAGTTAAACACATCCTATCAACACCCAAACCATCCACAAACCAAAATCCAACCTCAAATACTTAATCAAGATCCTAAATCCTAAATCAATCACCCACTGTAACACTTTCTTGGGAACTTAGCCTATCCCAAGTTGTTAATCCATTATTCAAGTTATTTCACCTTGAGCCAGAGGAATAGTTTGCATCGATATATTCTCTAGCTTGAGAACTTAGCCTATCTCAAGTAGGAATCCATCCAATCGAACTTTGATGTAGGATCTCGACCATAATTAAGAGGATGTTATCAACCATCCATCCAACAATCATCTCATTAGTTAAACTACATCCTTGAACTTAGGAGACCCTCCCACCATATTTCCAAAATCATCCAAATATGAGCTTGATCTAAATCCCAATTTGACCTTTAGTACACCCACATCCAAGATCTTTTGATATCAAAAAAATCTTAAGATCCCTCCTTCCACATTCTTCTATTATATTCCATTTACCTACTAATCATATAATACAGTCTCTTATGTCCATGCCTTCCAATCCAATACCATGAATCATTATTCCCCCTCGACATGACCAAAAATAGTAATCAAGTGAGATCCCAAGTACATTGAAGATGATGATGAAAGTCTTCTTGATCAAGATGAGTATGAAATAGATCCCTTTGATGCCATCATTGCTAGCAAGATTTCTCCAAGTGTCTTCCAAAATCCAATCACTCATCCAAGATATCCCATCATGCCTCCATCCACAATCGTTAGCAATCCATATCCCACCTTTGACAAGGGAAATCCATTAGAGCCTCCATCCACATCTCCATCTTATCCCCCATCCACATCTTCCTCTTATCTATCACTCGCATATCCCTCTCATCCAATACCCATACCTTCATCTTCTCCCCTATCCATATCTCAACCTCCATCTTGTACAATGACACTATCACCTTCATACCTAGTCCAAATTCACAATCCCATTATCCCCCAAACCATCTCCCAATCCATAATCATAATCTTCCAATCCATGATACCAATCCTCTATCTAATCCTAATGTTTTATCTTATCTTAATCCACCATCCAAATCCTCCTATCTCACTCCACCTTCTGCTCCCTCATACCTTAATCCTCCCTCCAATCCATCATACTCCCATCCTCCATCTAATCTTGATCCCCCTACTAATTGTAACCATCCCACTACTCCCCCTCTTTTATCTACCCATAATTCTCCACTTAAGCCTAAAATATACAAGTATCTCATTCGAGATGCCATCCAAGGAATCCTCATAAGGAATTCATCACCAAATCCACATCCCAAAGTTATGGAGGCACTTCACCACACTCCATCATGCACGATCATCAGTGATGAGGCCCTTCTCTATCTTATGTCTATTATTCCTCTTCCCACTCCTAACACCATCCAAACCATTAAAATCATCGAACCCATCAAAATCATCCAAATCTAATCCCCATATCCTACTCATAGCATTAACCAAACCCACTCTCATGAACTTCATGAATCCTCTATACTTCCATCTACCCCATCCGATGAGTCCATCCAACACTCGTCCACCATCACACCACCCACGCAAATTGACACATTCCAAGAGCTTGTTCTAAAGTATACCAACATATCCCCTTATCCAAATCAAGATCCTACCATCCCACTTAATCCTTCTCATGATCCATTATCACCCCCTCATCCAAGTCAAGATCCTACCATTCCATCTATTCCATCTCAATATCATAGTACCTCCTCCACTCCATCCCATGA
>VDFB02105785.1:177139824-177289738 GCA_007258455.2 Sequoia sempervirens
TACGATGCACTTTGCATGCTAACCAAATTATGCAGGGCATTTGTGGTATTAATATGCCACCTAAAAGAAACAAAGATTTTATAGCAGGTTTGTTTTGTAAACCCTCTAATGGAAACTTTTTTTTTTTAAAAGCATGTATTTCTGGAGAATGTGATAGATGTGGTAACTTTTCATTATTAGGAGAATGTATGCATGAAATTAGTTTAGATGAATTTGGACAACAATTAATGGATGTAAAAATATTTAAAAATGTTGAGTATTCTTTAAAAGATGGAAAATTTGGAAAACGTTGTGAGCTAATTGTGGAAAAAATTAGTGTAGATGCATTTATTAAAGAATTTGCAAATAAGATTGTACCTAAATATGTTAAACACTCTTAGTATGCTCATTGGCTTGATAATCAATTTCGTTTATGTAAAAACACATTCCCAATTGGAACTATATTGACAGTTGTTGATTTTGCTGAAAATTATACTCTTGCTCCACAAGAAGAAATTCAATCATAGTATTATAATTCAGTGCCAGTAGCTATATTTTTCATATTGTTTATAGACATGTAGATGATAGTAGAGAAGATAATGGAAATTTTTTGAGAGAGTACCATTTTTATGTAAGTGATAATCAATTACATTCATTTGAGTTTATTCAATATTGTTTTCATATATATTATAAAAATTTAAAAGAGAGAGGAATTCAAATGAGAGAACATCTCATATGGTTGGATAATTACACGGGTCAATTTAAAAATGTTGGAACATTTTATTGGTTATGTAGAGTTCATAATGAAAATAATATCCAGCACATGTGGAGCTTTTCTGAAGCTGGACATGGTAAGGGATAATGTGATGGAGTAGGTGCATGTGTTAAAAGAGCTCTTGCTAGAGAGAAACTAAAATTTGAGGATGTTGTGAAATTTAGAGATTCGCATGCAATTGTAGATTGGTGCAATACAAAATTATCTACAAGAACAAGTGAGAGCTCAATAATTCGATGCTTCTTTTGGTTAGTTGAAGAAAATGATTTTTTTTCTCGACAACATTGTGAAACAATTAATGGATAATATAGACAAGGGAGTTGGCATATTTTTTTCAATTTTGTATTGTAGGTGATTGGGAGGCATGTGAAAATACAGAATGGGTTGAACAATGGCAACAAAGAACCTTAACACCTACATTGACACATGATCAACATGGAATGACAATTGAAGATAATCAAGTTTTCACATCAGATGATTATGATCGTGTTTCAGATCTTGTACAATAAATGTACATTATTTATTGAGCTAAATTTTATATGTATGCATGTTTATATGTGAATTAAATATAAGTCACTCTTTATTGAATTTTTTATTTATTTTTGGAAGACATGTGTATGCTATTTTTGCACCTACGGGGAATGAAGAGGAGATGGAGAATTGGTTGGATAGATGTGTTGAGAGGAAACATAAGTTGGTACATCCTAGAGTGGATGATGACAACTTTGAGTATCCAATTGGTTCAGTGGTTGTTGTTGGCATCTAGCTTCAAAAATATTTGATAAGAAAGAATGGCTTGCCTGCATTTGAAGATTATGAAAGACACAAGAAGTTTATACATTATTCACATTTGATTTTGGTAACCAATATAAAACTAGTTAGATATCAAGGGGGGCCTTCTAATATATATTTGTCTTTAGTCATTTCCTAATTAAAGTTTTATATCATTTTTTGTTTCAAGTCTCCTAAAACTAGATGCTTGACAAAAAAGAGAGGAGATACATATATATTACAATGGAATTTGAATCTAGAGACGGGTAACTATATATAGTTCTAGATACATTTAATTGATAGTATAAATTTAAAACTAAATTTAATTCATTGTCATTTTATAAAAAGTCTATAATTAATTTCTTATCCCCTTAAGCCATTCTCTTAGGACCCCTTAAGCCATCCTCTTAGGTACCATCAATCCATCCTCTTTCATCCCCTTAAGTCTCTCTATTAATTCCCCTTAAGCCATCCTCTTAGGACGCCTTATCCATATCCTCATATATCTACCCTTAATCCATCCTCTTGCATCCCCTTAAGTCACTCTATCAACACCAATTAAGCCATCTTCTTAGGACCCCTTAATCTATATCCTCATATGTTTACCCTTCATCCATCCACTTGCATCCCCTTATTTCACTCTCTCAACACCCCTTTTCAGAAAGCTCTTGAGAAATATTTTGCTAAAAAGTAGGGCCTAAAGGCCAACTACTTTCATTTTCCACCAATTTTTAGGCCCATCTGGAGCCTCTAAGTGCCTCAAAATTGACCCTGAAGATTTTACTAAGATTTTCAAAATTTAAAATTTTCATATCTCTCAAATGAAAAATGGTATTGAACTATTTTCTTCGCCGTTGACTTCAATTTACCATTATGGCGGTCTGTGTAAGATTTTGTATCCAATCTATGCATAAATGCAAACTTACTAAAATAGTAACCCTACAAAATTTAGCCCTTATTGAAAAGAAACAATATTTTTTTTGGGTGATGGAAGATTACTCTTACACCCTGGATGCTCCTACATCACCCTTAATCCACCCTCTTACATCCCTTTAAGCCATTCTATCAACTCCCCTTATTCCACCCTCTTACATCCCTTAAGCCATCCTCTTAAAGGACCCTTAAGTCATATCCTCTTACATCCCCTTATTCCACCCTCTTTCATCCTTTAAGTCACTAACATAATTCCCCTTAAGCCATCATCTTAGGACCTATTAAACCATATCCTAGGGTTCATGACATGCATCCCCTTAATCGACCCTCTTACATCCCTTTAATTCATTCTATCAACTCCCCTTAATCCACCCTCTTGCATCCCCTTAAACCATCCTCATAAAGGACCCTTAAGTCATATCCTCTTACATCCACTTAATCCACCCTCTTGCATCCCTTAAGTCACTCTCATAATTCCCCTTAATCCATCCTCGTAGGACCCGTTAAGCCTTATCCTAGGGTTCATGGAATGCATCCCCTTAATCCACCCTCTTACATCCCTTTAAGTCATTCTATCAACTCCCCTTAATCCACCCTCTTGCATCCCCTTAAGCCATCCTCTTAAAGGACCCTTAAGTCATATCCTCTTACATCCCCTTAATCCACCCTCTTGCATCCCTTAAGTCGCTCTCGTAATTCCCCTTAAGCCATCCTCTTAGGACCCATTAAGCCATGTCCTAGGGTTCATGACATGCATCCCATTAATCCACCCTCTTACATCCCTTTAATTTATTCTATCAACTCCCCTTAATCCACCCTCTTGCATCCCCTAAATCCATCCTCTTAAAGGACCCTTAAGTCATATCCTCTTACATCCCCTTAATCCACCCTCTTTCATCCCTTAAGTCACTCTCATAATTCCCCTTAAGTCATCCTCTTAGGACCCGCAAAGCCATATCCTATGGTTCATGACATGCATCCCCTTAATTCACCCTCTTACATCCCTTTAAGTAATTTTGTCAACTCCCCTTAATCCACCATCTTACATCCCTTTAAGTCATTATATCAACTCCCCTTAATCCACCCTATTGCATCCCCTTAAGCCATCCTATTAACTCACCATAAGGCATTCTCTTCGGAGCCCCCTTAAGTTATATCCTCTTAGGTCCCCTTGATCCATCCTATGGCAAGAATCATTTGAATTTGTAAGGAATTTATAATATCCAATTTTCTAACTTTTACTATATAAATTGTTCTTTTCTCGCATGAATTATTTAGTTAAATGACTCATACAAGCCATGGTTACTTTACTTACATTAATTTTTTTTGCATGTTCTCATCAATTCAGTCTACCATGTGATTGTCACTGTAAAAAAAAAATTCAAGAGACTACGTATATATCAATTTGTGGTCTTGACCTAAAAAGTTGATAAGCTTTAATTGTATCTACATGCACATATATGTTTCATCATGTTATATAGTTGTATTAAACATCAATATACATTATATATTTTTGTTTGATGTATAAACTTCAATGAACTTATTAGTCACTTTTTAAATATCTTGTTCCAATTTTATAGATTATACATTTCATGTCTTGTATTTACCACATCTTATATAATTGTTCAATTGTATAGATTATACATTTTATACATACAAGGAGATAGGTTTTTATTTAGTGATTCAAATATTTGCTAGAATTCGAAAATAGTTAAAATTACCTACCCTTAATCTATTATGAATATGATCTAAACTATTTAAGGACTTTTTTAATTTGTCACCTAACCATGTGATAAATAATATATATGAAATTCGATTCTTGATAAGAATTTATATAGTGCATGTATTACTTGAAAATTAGATAAAATATCTATACATACATGAGTGCATATAATCATCATTTGAAATGAACATAACATGATCATAATTGACTGCATATATAATCATCATATTAAAGTCAACTGATATAAATAAACACAAACATGATCATATTAATCAATATAATGTATGTGAAATGGTCCATGAATTAACATGTTCAAAATGTATATGTCAAGTCCAACACATATATTTAAATAAAACTAGAGATCTATAGTCCATAAAATTTAAAACCATCTAACTATCAGGGTGATCAGTCAAATCAAGTCTCCTCTTTTTTCCACGTGGACTAGATGTACCCACATTGAATGCTATAAAAGATTACAAGAAACTTGAAATTAGATTTAAAGTTATTTAGAAATTTTGATATAATTAAACATATAAACTTGAAAATATAAACTCAAGATAAAAATAAATTTAATTAAATATCTGGTAAATACAGTAAAAATGATTTTTAGTATGCATAAATTACCATATGATCATGTGAATCTACTGGCACATTTTATTCAATAGGTAGCATAATTGTCACTTGAGAAGGTCCAAATTCTTGATCTAATATATCCTGCATATTCTATAAAGCAAACAATATGTTAAAATCTCGAATATATATTTAAAAGGTCCCTAAAAATTGTATCGGAGATTTAGTAAAGTTTAAAACCTCGAATGGTATGACCTCATGATCACGCACCTGAGATTTCCCATGCATAAATGTTGACGATGTCTCAGGTGCACCCACCATGGGTATCACATGAAATCCCTGCATATAGATACAACAATGTATAGATCATTTGCACATGTGTATAAATTCAAATTAAATTAGATCTCTGATGTGTATTTAATTTGAACTTAACAAAATTTTAAAAGCATGCACCTGAGTTGAGGATGACTTAGGAGAACTCACCACAGCTTGTGGTTGGTTAGTACTCGGTATCGCATGACCTCAATGCATCTAGATATAATATATCATTTCATACATGTGTAGAAATTCAAATTAAATTAGATATATCCACATAAATTAAAATATATATTGGTTTGTGCACATGACCAAAAGGTGAGCCCAAATCTACAGCACTTGAAATATAGACATGATCATATTGAGATTTAGGCGTTGTGTGATCATGCATCTACATCGAACACTTCTTGAATTAATATTATATTATATATAATTTGATGTTATTATTTACATGAATTTTTCACATTTCAAACAAATTATTTAAGTTCAAAAGATGAACATATTTGTGTAGGATAATCCTTTGAATATAGTAAATTCATATATGAATCCATCCTAGATGCATTTGGGTCACCTAAATTGGATGCATGAGTATGCCCATAGCTTGAGCCTCCATGCTCTCTATTGGCCACTTCAGTCACTGCGTGTGTAGTCTGATGAGTGAGATGTCCTGAAAGAGAACTCAATTCTCCTAGTGTCAACAACATCGCCTGTTGTTGAAATGTAGCAAGAACACCAAGAGAAGGAGGAACAATAGGAGCAATCAAAGAAAATTGTTGAGGATTGATACATGATCCTAATCTATGTTGGGGCATGCCATGCCCAACTCCCTGAAATGACCTCATATCAAAATAGTTGTGTTTTAAACCCAACTCAAACTCAACCCATAAATTTCTCAAAAAGTATAGGGTCACCTCACAATTTCCATGTAGTGGAGTATCAAACACCTTCCACCATCTATCCCAAAAATTTGCGGCTATCTAGGGGTGCTTACACCATAAAATTGAAATTTGGTGGGTGGAATTGGCTAGTTTGTTTGGGGTCTAAGAAAATGTTGGCACGTGGCTTGTTTGGTAATTTTAAGGTCATAATTTCATTATAGGACAATCCATCTACATAGAAATTTCTCCTCTCTTCTCTTCATTGATGGAACTTATCTAGGTTTGCATCAATAGATCAAATAGAATCAACAACAATTTGCATCAAAGATGCAAACCTTGTGAGATGGGGTAGATTCTAGGCTCATTTTTTATCAGATCTATATTTCCCTGAATCACATTAAGGTTTTCTCTAATGCTCTCTCTTAATTGAGCCTGATCTACTATAGGGGGTGGGGGGTTAGGAGGTGGAGAGTGTGGAGGTGTGGGGTTTTGTTGTGGTGGAAAATCTAGATGTATGGGATCTTCAAGTTGTGCATCATGTATAAAATCCTCTATGTTGAATTCAGGATCCATGTAAACAATGAAATGGCAACTGCATGTTAAACAATTAATATATATATATATCAACAAACTAATTAAATAATGCACACAATTTGAAAGTTATTTATAAATCACATTGAACGTGCACAAATTCAAAATACATTAAACATTTGAAGACACATTCAATTTATAACATTAAAAAATACATAACATTAAAAATCCATAGCATGCGTACACATCAAATTGAGTCAAGTGTGTGGTTGTTAATATGAAGGGTTTGTTGTTACTACCAAATCTAATGCAACTAAAAAAGGAGATAATTGTCACACCAAGGTCATACAATTTTAATAAAATCCTACCTACATTACCTAAAACTAATTATTGAAAACCTTTTAGTACTTTTGCAACCCTTCTAAGAAGAATCATCAAGTATATATTAAAATATTTCCACTATAATTTATATCAATATGTATAATATAATTAAGATACCTAAAATATCTAAGGATGCACTATTAAATTTTGTGTACACATGGAAAGGGTTCATATGTTGAGTTCTATAAGTGCTTCTACATCAAAACTTTCTAGAGGATGACATATTTGTCATAATTCCTCTAGGTATTTTATGTTAAACCTTTAATAAATGGTATGGAAATTATAAATAGTTTTGAGTTAGATCTATATGTGGGAATTTCCCTTGGCTGATAGTGTGGAAATATTGAAGGGATCATACAAAAACTTAACTAGAAAAATGGGTACATATGATACCTCTCAGTGAAAAATAGGTATGTACTCTAATTATAAGTCTGATGGGTAGAAATAAAATTAAGGGGTTTATTAGAACCCTATGAATGCATGCACTATGTCATTGGTTTATTAAGTGAATCCCTTGAAAGAAGGCCATAAACTTATTTTTAGCTCTATCACTTGATGATTAAACTATAGTCAAATTTGATGATATACATTAATTGAAACATGATCAATACTAAGGGGAAAAATAACAATATTCAAGATAGCTACTCTTACTTTTTACTATTTAACCAAGAAACATAATATACATATATGCAACTACATGTGGTTGATGCATGAAACGAAAATACCCATGCCAAATCATTGAATAAAGAAAACATAAATACTTAAGTCATGTGCAAATATTGATAGCAAGTCTAGTAACAAATAGAATAAAACCACATGGATTAAGGTAAAGACTTAAGATTTATAAATAAATCACCATCAACATAAACTAGGATTCAAATGAAACATCAAGAATTGAGAGCTCACAAAAGGCTATGATATCAAAAATGAGGCTTCTTTCAATCATTATTGGAAAAATTAAATAAGAAGATTAGTAAATAAAGACTGTGAACATGAGGGAAGGAACAAAATTTCTATAGGTAAAGGACTAAAGAATGAAAAATAAGACTCATAGATATATAACTTCGATTTCTCAAATTGGGTGTTAATAGGAGGTTAGGGGTTGTTTAGAGTGTCTTCTATTACATATAAAGGTGGAAAAAGAGAAGGAAACCCCACTAATTTAGGTTATTCAACTCAAGAATGAGTGTCAAAATGGATAAATGATGAAAACCATGTAGTTTAATTTGTAAAAAATTATACTAGATTCAAAATATTAGGATTATTGTTAGACAAGGGTGCTCAATGGAGCTCATAAATATTGTCTATCATTAATTAACTAATTCATCAATAATTAATATTCTTCTACTTTTATGGGTAGAGCTTTCTTTTAGGGGGAGGGGAAGTTTACTCATATGTGTGGTTGTTTCCCAACAAGAGTATATATCTATAAATCTAAGGTATATCGATTGTGAATACATGTATTTATCAAGTATGACATAGAATTTAATTAAATCCGAGGACATAAATTAATTTATCTAAAATTTCAAATTTCATGGTAAGAGACAAGTTCTATATAGTGGGAAAAAGTAGTTAAGAAGAATAAGTTTAACACTAACATTAATCTATAATCTCATTCATTGTTTTCAAAGCATACTAAAGATAAGAATAATATTAATACAAGACATTCAAAGGGACACATAGATATATGTTATTGGATATATGCTAGCGTTAATTGCAATACATTAAATAAACAAATATGAGCTTGAGATCTATTCACATATTGAAAATAGGTTCTTTAAGTACAAAGACTTCACTAAATTTTTTAGTTGTAATGGTGCAGGAGCACCTAGCAAAGCTGGAGTACCTAGCAAGGTTTATGCTTCATTTGAAGTTTTTGTTATATTTCATTTTGTTGTGTAAGGTCTTGTGGACCATCTTAGTTATGGTTGAGGACCTTTGCTCCTTAGTTTAGGATTGGTGAAGTTGAATAAATTTAGGGAGCTTATGTTTGGTTGTTTCCTAACCAATAGACTAAGGTTGCAAAACACACTGTGTTTTGCAACGCTAAGCTTTTGGTTCGTCTTAAGCTCGAGAAAGGAAACTTAACTGTTTCCAAGATTTTAAAAAGGTAAATCTCAACCTGTTTGAGGGTTGGAAAACATTTGGAACTCTGGAAGTTATATGCAGTCAATAAAAATACAGTGATTTTTGTGTGAAAGTTCTATTTTTCCTGTTCTTGCTCGTGTGACAGCTGCTAAATGTGTTGAACAAGGCATCTTGTTGGTTTACTAGCATGTAAAGAAGCCTTCTTGAAGCATTGTTTTGAAACATTAGATATATTTTCCATCATTTTCATATTTTCTTGTAAATTATGTGTTTGACCTTACTAGCTGTCTTGACTGGTAAATTAAATAAGAATGGAGTTTTAGCTTGCACTCCCAGCATACCAAGAAGTATGGGAATAATGGGAAGGTGGCTAAACTTCATCATTATATATACTATAGCTATAGGATTCTGTAGGAGGCATAGCACCATGGCCAAAGTCTTTCCCTAGGCGAGTTGCTAATACCTGCCTTAGGAAGACAGTAAATGGCAAAGCCCTAACGTGGCAGGGGTGGAAAATATTTAACATTACAGGGTGTGTAGTGGTTGTAGGAGGTCCCAAGAAGGTGGACAGGAAGGGTGCAGTCCTTGTCAGATCAAATGGTGGCAGGAAGAAGCAAAACAGACCAAGTAAAGGCTTAAAAAGCCCTAAATTTCTCAAAATCAGTGTTAGCCCTGTGTACAGCCTGAGAAGGTCTGAACCCACAAAAATCTTGAAGTGCTCCAAAATTGAGCCAAGGTTCTTTCTTTGAGGTTATGGTGTTCACTGAGTAGGGACGAGTAATAACCTAAAACCTCGGGCTAAGAGACCTAATAGGGCTCATGGGCTACTAGCCCTCCTAAAACCCTAACCTAGGGTATGGTGGTAGCGATAGAAGAAAGAAGATTTGTGCTTGGACAAGAACCTTTCCTAGACCGTTTTGAAGTCATGGAAGCTTATGCACACCCCTACAAGAAATTTAGGGGGAATTAGAGGTTGTCTAGTCTTTAAAAGGATGAAGGGTAGATGGAGAATATGAGGAAAAGCACCAAGAAATGCTTGGTAGTAGCAAACTAGAATTGATAGCAGGGTTGGCAAGGAACCAGGGGTGCCTAAATAGCATAGGACCTATAGGTTGAGTGGTGGAGGAAGTGACACCAAGGGGTTAACAAAGGTGTGACCCGGAGCATTGAGGCAGTGATTGCCTCAATCCAACCCTATACCTATTAGATTGGTATCAGAGCAAGCAAAAGATTTGGGAAAGCAGCTTATATGTCAGAAGTTGAGTCAAGTGAAACTCCAGCCATGGTGACAAATGCACAATTAGCCAAGATGGTTGAAGAATAAGAAGAGGACAACAAGTCTTTAAAAGAAAGAATAGAGCAACTTGAGGAAGCATTGAACAAGGTGAGGTTGGAAGGTAAAATGCCAAAAGAAGAAGAGGTTGCAAAGGAAGACAAAGTTCCTGAACCTGACCCTGTTCTGGAGGAGGAGCCTTTCTTGAAGGCATTAAAAGCCCTGAGTGGAAAAGGACTTGAGGGTATACCACTGTTCAGTGGAAAGATGGATCTTGATTTGGTAATGGATTGGATAGATGGCATGGAGAACCAATTTGAATGTGATGGAGTCACTGAAGCTCAAAAAGTAAAGGTTACAAAATCAAGGTTGAGAGGATCATCCTTGACATGGTGGAAATTTGTTCAGACTGAAAGGGAGAAAGAAGGCAAGCAGCCCATATCAACTTGGAAAGGAATGGTTGCTAAGGTAAAGGAAGCCTATATGCCAGATGATTATGAGATCCAACTTCACAAGAAGAGGCAAATTCTAAGGCAGAAAGATCAAGATGTGAACACCTATACTGAAGAGTTTCAGAAGCTTTGCTTGAGATCAAATGTGACAGAAGATGAGAGCCTAAAAGTGGCTAGGTACCTTAATGGCTTGAAGTGGAACATTCAGGAAGAGATGACTTTACTAAGTCCCAAGATAGTGCACCAATGTTATCAGTTGGCTATAAAGATTGAAGAGAGGAATAAAAGAAAGCATGATCAGTCCTCTAAGGGCAGAGGAAAAGCAGAGATCAAAGAGGACAGCAAGGAGGTTACCAAGGTAGAGGTAATGATCAAAGGAACCAAGGAGAATCTAAGCTTACTGAGCATGGAGGTGAAACATCTTCAAGAGGAGGATTTGATAGAGGAAGAAGACCTCAAGGAGGTTCAAACAGAGGAATAGGAGCAGGCAGAAGTAACTCTTACTTTGCCATCATGAAGTGTTACCATTGCAACCAGCTAGGTCACCCTGCTTATAAATGCCCGGAGAAAGCTTCTTCTTCAAGCAATGAAAAGAGAGTGGCCTATGCACAAGAGGACACCATGAGTGTCAAATCACCTGAGATCAGTCATATAGAATCTGAAGTAGGAGAAAATTTGATGTTTAATAGGGTTTTGATCAGACAACCGGTCAAAGAAGAACCCAAGCAAAGGAGAGCTTTGTTTAGAAGAAGGTGCAAGATATTTGGAAAGGTATGCAAGGTCATTGTAGATTTTGGTTCTACAGATAATATCATCTCTGAGGAAGCAATAAAGAAGTTGAAATTGGAAACCAAACCCCACACTAACCCTTACAAAGTCACATGGTTGAACAAAGGGCAGAGTGTTCTAGTGAATGAGCAGGTAACAGTGGAATTCTCAATTGGAGGATATAAAGACAAGTTGGTTTGTGATGTACTACCCATGGATGCATGCCATCTTCTACTTGGTAGGCCATGGCAATATGATAGAGGTGCTATATATCATGGGAAGGAGAACGCCATTGAATTCAAGAAGGATGGAAGAACCTTCAAGCTGCAGTCATTGACAGAGGAAGATGAGGGACAGTCCAAGGTACCAAACATCATGTTGAGCAGTGGTAAGGAGTTTATCAGAAATCTACATCAAGGAGGTGAAGGTTATGTGGTTTTAATGCAATCCAAAGAGGAAGAAAAGGCTGAAAGGACAGTATTACCAGAAGCAGTCCAAAGGTTACTTGATAAATACAAGAGCATAGTGAGTGATGGTACACCAGCAACTCTACCACGAAAGAGAGCAATAAGTCATCAAATTGACTTCATACCTGGAGCCTCGTTGCCTACTAAAGCAGCATACAAGCTTACACCTGAGCAGAACCAAGAGGTGGCTAGGCAAGTGAAAGAATTACTAAATCAAGGTCTAATTCAAAAGAGCATCAGCCCATGTGCAGTCCCGGTGGTTTTGGCAACTAAGAAAGGAGGTAAGTAGAGACTTTGTACTTATTCTAGAGAAATTAATAGAATCACCATTAGGTATAGGTTCCCAATACCTAGAATTGAAGATTTGATGGATTGCCTTGGAGGAGCACAGTATTACACTAAGTTGGACCTCAAGAGTGGCTACCATCAAATCATAATTAAGGAAGGTGATGAATGGAAGACAGCTTTTAAGACAAATGATGGCTTATATGAGTGGAAAGTGATGCCATTTGGCCTCTCAAATGCCCCTAGCATGTTCATGAGACTAATGAATGAGGTGCTTAAGGACTTCATAGGGATCTTTGTAGTAGTCTACCTTGATGATATACTGATTTTTAGTAAGATAGCAGAAGAACATTTGAAGCATGTGGAGATGGTACTTAGAAGGCTGCAAGAAGAGCAGTTGGCAATTAACCTTGAGAAGTGTGAGTTCTTCAAGCAAGAACTTGTGTATCTAGGCTTTGTAGTATCCAAAGGAACCCTGAAGATGGATCCAAGCAAGGTGGAAGCCATCCTAAACTGGCCTACACCAACCATAGCAACAGAGGTAAGAAGTTTTCATGGTTTAGCTCATTTTTATAGTAAATTCATCAATAATTTTAGTGGTATATGTGCACCAGTACTGGATACAATCAAGGGTGGTCAGAAAACAAAGTTTAAATGGACTCAAGAAGCTGATAAAGGGTTTGAAAAGCTGAAACAAGAAGTGGCAACTCAACCTATCCTATTATTGCCTAGTTTTGACAAGTTGTTCACAGTTGAGTGTGATGCAAGTGGAGTAGCAGTAGGAGGAGTCCTTAGTCAAGAAGGTAGGCCTGTAGCCTTTTTCAGTGAAAAACTCAATGAAGCCAAGAAAAAATACTCCACCTATGATCTAGAATTGTATGCTTTAGTGCAGTCCCTTAGGAAGTGGAGGCACTATTTATTGCCCAAAGAGTTTGTGGTCTTCACAGATAACCAGGCACTCAGTTACATCAACACCCAAGAGAAGCTGAGTAATAGACATTTGAAATGGATGGAATACATCCAAGCTTTCACTTTTACCATCAAGCACAAGAAGGGACAAATGAATAAGGTGGCAGATGCATTAAGCAGGAGAATGTTGACAGTGTAGGAAATACAGCTGAAGAGCATAGGATTAGAGAGTTTTACAGACCTCTATGGTGATGATGAAGACTTTTCAAAAGCCTACAAGGTATGCTCTAATTTTGAGAATCATTTTCATAGTCAATATGCTGAGTATACATTACAAAATGGACTGTTATTCAAGGGTAACCAGTTATGTGTTCCAAGAGGATCAATGAGGGAAAATCTGATCCAAGAGAAACATAATGGCAGTCTTAGTTGGCATTTTGGAATAAATAAAACTTTAGAGCTGGTACAAAGGTTCTATTACTGGCCTAAATTGGCAAGAGATGTTAGGAAATATGTGGAGTAGTGTGTGGTTTGCATGAAAGCCAAAGGGGGAGCCAGCAATGCAGGTTTGTATCAACCTTTTCCCATTCCCAATAGACCATGGGAGTGTGTTAGTATGGATTTTGTGGTAGGACTCCCCAAGACTAAGGCAGGGTTTGACAGTATTTATGTAGTTGTGGATAGATTTAGCAAGATGAGTCACTTTATCCCTTGCAAGAATACACATGATGCTAGCTACATTGCCCATCTTTTCTTCAGGGAGATAGTAAGGATCCATGGGTTACCATCAAGTATTATTTCTGATAGGGATGTGAAGTTCATGAGTCATTTTTGGAAGACTCTATGGAGTAGATTGGGTACAAATCTGTCATTTGGATCAGCTTACCATCCTCATACCGATGGTTAAACAGAGGTGGTTAACAGAGTGTTAGGTAATCTTTTGAGGTGCTTGACAAAGGAATATGGATAGACATGGGATGTGGTGATTTCTCAAGCTGAGTATGCTTATAATGACAGTGTAAATAGAACTATAGGGAAAAGTCCATTTGAAGTGGTGTATGGGATGCACCCAAGAGGCATTTGTGAACTCAGAGACCTTGGATCAATGGAGAATAGGAGCGGACATGCAAAAGACTTCAGTCAGACCATGAAGGAGATGCATGAGTAGGTTAAGAAGACAATCACAGCAACAACACAAAAATTGAAAGATAAAGTTGATGTGTCAAGGAGAGATGTGCAATTTGCAGTAGGTGACTATGTTATGGTCCATCTTAACAAATCAAGGTTGCAGAAGGGACTATCAACCAAAATGCAGATGAAAAGAGTGGGACCATGCAAGGTGTTAGCCAAGTATGGGAAAAATGCATACAAGGTAGAATTACCAACAGATTTGGGCATATCTCCAATATTCAATGTTGCTGATTTGATCAGGTATAAGGGGACAGTCAGTGATGAAGTTCATAACAGTTAGGAAATATTTAAGGATATCATTAATATACCCCTTCCTAATCAGGAGAAACCTCAGGCAGAGAAGATCTTGGAGTCCAGGGTGAAGAAGGCTACAAGACATAAGGTGTACATGGAGCACCTTGTCAAGTGGAGGAACAAACATGAATCTGAGGCTACCTGGGTTGAGGAAGCTGATTTTAAGAGGCTAGGCATTGATCTATCACTAATATCACCTCAAGTTCCTTGAATTTTGTGCAGAGAGGGGGAGAATGGTGCAGGAGCACCTTGCAAAGCTAGAGTACCTGGTAAGGTTTATGCTTCATTTGAAGTTTTTGTTATATTTCATTTTGTTGTGTAAGGTCTTGTGGACCATCTTAGTTATGGTTGAGGACCTTGGCTCCTTATTTTAGGAGTGGTGAAGTTGAATACTTTTAGGGAGCTTATGTTTGGTTGTTTCCTAACCAATAGACTAAGGTTGCAAAACACACTGTGTTTTGCAACGCTAAGCTTTTGGTTGGTCTTAAGCTCGAGAAAGGAAACCTAACTGCTTCCAAGATTTTAAAAAGGTAACTCTCGACCTGTTTGAGGGTTGGAAAACATTTGGAACTCTGGAAGTTATATGCAGTTAATAAAAATATAGTGATTTTTGTGTGAAAGTTTTGTTTTTCCTGTTCTTGCTCACGTGACAGCTGTTAAATGTGTTGAACAAGGCATCTTGTTGGTTTACTAGCATGTAAAGAAGCCTTCTTGAAGTATTTTTTTGACACATTAGATATATTTTCTATCGTTTTCATCTTTTCTTGTAAATTATGTGTTTTACCTTACTAGTTGTCTTGACTAGTAAATTAAATAAGAATGGAGTTTTAGCTTGCACTCCCACCATACCAAGAAGTATGGGAATAATGGGAAGGTGGATAAACTCCACCATTGTATATACTGTAGCTGTAGGATTCTGTAGGAGGTGTAGCACCATGGCCAAAGTCTTTCCCTAGGCGAGTTGCTAATACCCAGCTTGGGAAGACAGTAAATGGCAAAGCCCTAACGTGGCAGGGGTGGCAAATCTTTAACATTACAGGGTGTGTAGTGGTTGCAAGAGGTCCCAAGAAGGTGGGCAAGAAGGGTGCAGTCCTTTTCAGATCAAATGGTGGCAGGAAGAAGCAAAATAGACCAAGTAAAGGTTTTAAAAGCCCTAAATTTCTCAAAATCAATGTTAGCCCTGTGTACAGCCTGAGAAGGTCTGAAACCAAAAAAATCTTGAAGTGCTCCAAAATTGAGCCAGGGTTCTTTCTTTGAGGTTATGGTGTTCACTGAGCAGGGAGGAGTAATAACCTAAAACCCCGGGCTAAGAGACCTAATAGGGCTCATGGGCTACTAGCCCTCCTAAAACCCTAACCTAGGGTATGGTGGCAGCGATAGAAGAAAGAAGATTTGTGCTTGGAAAAGAACCTTTCCTAGACCATTTTGAAGTCATGGAAGCTTATGCACACCCTTGCAAGCAAGTTAGGAGGCATTAGAGGTTGTCTAGTCTTTAAAAGGATTAAGGGCTAGATGGAGAATGTGAAGAAAAGAACCAAGAAATGCTTGGTAGCAGCAAACTGGAATTAATAGCAGGGTTGGCAAGGAACCAGGGGTGCCTAAATAGCATAGGACCTATAGGTTGAGTGGTGGAGGAAGTGACACCAAGGGGTTAACAAAGGTGTGACCCGGAGCATTGAGGCAGTGATTGCCTCAATCCAACCTTGTACCTATCATGTAATGAAATCATATTTATACATGTGAATTGGTGTGCATAATTTATCATGCAAAAATAGAAGAAATTAGATCTTTACTATATAATTATTTAGATATTTAATGACATGAAAACATATCTATGTCAAATAAAAAATGTAAGAAACCTCCAAGGAGGGATACTTCTAAAATTATGTGAAGTGAAAGTTAAGAATCAATGGCAAGGAGGACACAAAATAAAGCAAGGAAGGAGGGAAATTTCCAAATTAAAATTACTCAATGAGCAAGAGCAACATGATCAATCCTAATAAGATTGGAACTTGTAACCATAGTAAAAAATGAGAATGTTTAAACTATAGTTGAGTGTGGCAATGGTGTAACATAGCAACATGATCAATCCTAATTAGATAAACCTCATAAATTTATGTTGTGATTTGTCGAACTAGTTAAGAAACATCTCCTCATTTGTCATCACAAATGGTTGTTGAAAGTATTGATTGTACTTTCAAGTTGCAATATCTAAAAGGTGAAAATATTAGGGTTTTAAGTTTAGGTTTTAGGGTTTAGGGTTTTAGGTTTAGGTTTTAGGGTTTAGGTCCTAAGATTAAGGGTTTTATTTTTTAGGTCTATGCTTTTTGGAACCTAGGGTTTATGGTTTTGATTTCTAAGTTAAATGTGTCCAATTTAGGTTTAGTTTTTATGGTTTTTGATTTACAATTTTATTTTATTTTTGTTGATGTTTTTGGATTTTTAAATGCAATTTTAAAACTATAAAATATTGAACTAAAACAAACTAAACAACCAAAAACTAAATAACAATTACAAAATAGAAATGCAAGATATAAAGCAAAAAAATGGCAGAATTCAACCAACCTAGAGGTCACTGAGGTCAGTTGTGTCGACGAGAGGAGGTGGCAGTGAAAATTTGCTTCAATTAGGCCCTTCGAAATGTGTATGCAATCTTCCTTCTCTCTCAGGCACGCAGCTCAAATTGACTGTGAAAATGAATCACTCAGTCGTTTATTTAAAAAAATAGCTTTGTGAAATGCATACGCATTTTACATTGCTTACCCAAATCTAAATGCATACATGTTCAGATTTAGGCTCAGGTACCCAATCCAAAACATGTACGCATTTTTTAAAAACGCGTACACGTTTCTTGCAAAAAAAAAAATTGGCCTAAACTTCCCCTCTTCGTGGACCCAACTTCTTACTTTTACCCAAAAATTTCCATTCTACTCTATTGTAAGCCTTGCTAACAACCAGTTTAATCAACATACCTCTTTTTCCCTTAGAGGTGATAGTGTGGATAGTTTTAGATGTGGTTATTATGCTATCCAAAATTTCTCTACCAAGCATAAACTTGCTTTGTTCATCTAAAATTACATGATCCATGACCGCTTTCAAATGATTTTCTAAGGATTTGGCTAGTATTTTGTAGATTGAATTACACAAAGCAATCGACCAATAATTTACAAAGGTTCTACAGTTGCTCTTCTTGGGAATCAAAGCCACAACTATGTTATTTAGGTCTCTTATAAATTTATTCTTTTTACAAGTCTTCCACCAGCTTCAAAATATCATTGCCGATGAAATGCCAACATTTTTGGAAGAATTTGGCAGTCAGACCATCGGGTCCAAGAGATTTATCAGGGTGTAGACCAAAAACAACATTTTTAACCTCCTCCAATGAGAAAGGGGCACATAGTGCATTGTTCTCCACATCCCTAATACGTTTAGTAATGCAATCTAGAATAGACTAGTTTTTTGTCCCCAAATCATTGTTCTTTGCTGCCAACATGGATTTGTAGTATCTTATCACTTCCTCTTCTAGCCTATCATGATTATTTTCTATTGAGCCATCGGGATAGGAGATGTTCATAATTCTATTTCATTCTCTATGATTCTTGCAAGAGTAATGGAAAAAAAAATTATTGGAGTCTCCATCTTTGAGCTATAGCTCCCTAGCCTTGTCCCTCTAGAAGGCCTCCTTTCTTACTAGAATCTCTATATGTCCTATTAGAAGCTCCTTCTCTCTATGATACTCAATCATTTCCATACTGTCTTTGATCAAATTTTCATTTAACTCTATTAGTTCACTCTCCACTAGTTCTTTTTCCATAAATACATCCTTAAAAGATTCTTTGTTCCATATCTTTAATTTCTCTTTGACGAAAGTAATTCTCTGCACAAAGCGAAAGCTCATAGAACCTTTCAAGATATTTCCTTCCTTCCACCATTTCTCTAAGTTTGTTAGCAAGTTCAGATCACACCACCAAATAGACTCAAACTTGAAGCAACCTTTAATGGGTTTCTCACTAGGCCCAATATCCAACAGTATAGGATAATGGTCTAATGTAGAAAATGGGAGAATATTTGAGCTACATCTGAACTGAACCCCCATCCAGCCTCTGCCAATAAGAAATCTATCAAGGCATTCCATGATATTAGTGAAACCTTGGCATTTATTCATCCGAGTGAAAGAACCATTCTTAGGTTGACAGTCCACCATACCAATGTTTATTATGAAGCTGTGAAAATCAATCATCACTTTGTTCTCTATTGTGAGGTTGCCACTTTTTTCTTTTGATTCACATATTGCAGTAAAAATATTGCACGCATAAGATGACCTTATCACAGTCAAGACTAGAAATCCTAGCTCTTAGTTGCTGCCAAACCAATGCTTTTTATGTCATCATGACTAGCCTGTAAACATTAATTAGTGGGAATCAGAGATTCTCCTACCAACAACTAACCGACCAATGGTTATGATGTTCCACTACCTTAAATTCCACTGAGGAAGTGGACCAGAGCACACCCAACCCCCCATAAGCACCAATAGCATCTGCAAAAAAACTAAACCACTTTCCGCAATATTGAACATTTTTTTTTCCTTCTTCCAAGCTTATTTTGGTTTCTTGGAAGATGACAATATCAACTGCTAAATGACCTAACTGGTGCTTAATTAAGTACCACTTGTTAGGGGTCGTTAGGCCCTTGACATTCCATGAAACAATCTTCATGGCCTCTCAAGGGAGGCCCTAACTCCCTTGGTTTTCAAGAAGCCCATAATGGAAGGTAACCCTAGCTCCTCTGCATTCTCCTCCCTTAGCTACTTCCATGATTTCCTCCCCTAACCCTTTTTTGTACACCCTAGGAGCTTGGTAACCAATTGGCTAATGCATCTCGGCTCCACTATGTCTAGATCATCAACCTCTGATGTGTCCTCACTAAAGTCTAAATCCTCTGGGACTTTAGGCAAGGGATCTTTTGCCATCTTTAGATCTATGTGATTAGCTACCATCTGATCTTGCAACACCCCTAAGTAATCTCCACTTCTGATCCTGGAGGGGATATCCTTCGAACAACGGGGGGAGAAAGGAAATATTTGTTGTTAGTAACCAACAAACTAGAAGGAACCATATCTAAAACACAATTTCTTTCTGCACTTGGAGGTGTTTTTGAAACTGAATCAGTACTTGCCACCTTCTAGATCGATATGTCACTTGAGGCTTTTAGCCGCCAAACCATCTTTGATTTAGGTTTTATCCTGCATTTTTCCACCATATGAAATCTGCTACCACACATGGAACAAAAGTATTTATTCTCTTTGATCTCCACTGAGACGAGCCTATGATCCCCATTAACACACAACTGGATTTTATCGGGTAATTTGTTGACCACAGAAATCTACATTCTAAGATATAAATAGGAATCTCCCTCAATAATTTTCAAACCAATAGTTATTAATGTACCCAAGTTTTCCCAATCTTTTCAATACAATCCTTGACCCAATACTCGAGCAAGAGGTTGTATAAACGGATCCAAAGGGGCTTATCATATGGCTCAAATCTCACAGGATCAAAGTTTGGAGCCCATTTTTACATGTAGATAGGACTCATTCCCATCTTCCAGAGTCTGCCTTGCAGAATTTTTTCCCATTCTGCTGAAGATGTGAAGATTGCCATAAATAACCCTTAGGAAGGAATTTCACTATTGCCATGGTTTTCCAATTTTTAGCAAGCTAGGAATGAATCACCCCTCAACCACATCTAGGGCCTACAACCTGACAAATGATTGCTAGTTCACTTAGCATCTGTATGTCCATCTGGGCCTCAGTTGACAGGTTGACCATCAAAAAATTGTTGTGACAAGCATCCTTGTTGTGAATCTCATTCCTATTCTCCCCCTACTTGTCATCTTCTACACTTGCCAAAATTTTCTCGCCTCCCATTTTTACCTTTTTAGACTCCTCACCATACACATATATTGATGCATATATACATATGGATATATGTATATACTTTATATATATATGCATTTGATTCTTACTCCAAAATCATACAAAATTACTATAGTATTGATAAGAGCCTACAAGTGATATATCTATACATATGCATATACATTTCATTAGATCCATTGGATAGTTTCATGCGTATAAGAAACTCTTGCATGAGTTTGCATAAATATGTCTACCTATGTATCCTCATGTACGTGTTCCTTCTTGCATATGGTCCATCATCAACATGCATGTGTGTGTATACATATTCCTTGTATGTACCACATATCCATACAAGCATAGTAACAAGGAAAGACTCACAAACTCAAATAGCTAACATCACCCAATAATGCACTCAAAAGTAAACAAGACTCTTACTAATGTAGACATATTAACTAAGGATGACTTACCAACTTCCCACTTAATAACCTGACTTAATTATTTTATTGTGGTGTGTGTAAGTGAGCAGATAGGTTACATCATTGGTTATCCAACCAAGACATTCTCCTGAGTGATACTTCCCCTCCGCCTAGAGGAATTGAACATATACATGCAACCACTAACACATGTACACGACAGTCAATTGTTCACAAAATATGCAGTATACGTAATACATCTCCAAAGTTAGAATATCAATTCAATATCCATCCAATCACATAAATGCATTCATTCATATGATATTAAATGAGATAAAATTCATTCATAATGCAGTGATAACAAAATGCAAGTACAATTTATTCATCCACTGAATTCACATTGCATTCACATTTACCCTAAATAGTAATGGTAAATAGTAATTACACAATTGGGGTGTAACATATACCAACTCTCACACATGGTATGGGGTGTGGAATCTATTTCCCTACCAATGGAAACATCATCTATGAGTATTAGCCACCACAATGTATGAATAAATATCTACATAGGCCCTATTTGTAATGAACACAGATTTACTACAAGTCTACTAATATGGATATCATTAGCATAGAAGGCAATAAGGAATACCACAACTAGCCAATTGCCTTGGCCCATTGATAGGTTGTAGGTCATAGTATAGGAAAAAGAAATAACTTGAGTGGAAAGGTTATTAGCTATACTAACTCAACAATAGATTAAAAATAAATTCTAAGGCAATATCAAGAGGGTTAAATTAATAGATAGGGCCATCATGACCACAAATTAAGAGCTTGGTCATGACACGAGGGAAGTATAAACATTCATTAGGTTGAGAGCAATAAACACAAAGGAGACATAAAGTGGAAGATTAAATGGTTCGTTGGATAATTCAGTGGGCCCCATTAAATTAGACTAGATCAACCAAAACTGAAAAGAGTGCAAAAAAAAGGATTTTTCCAAATTCTTATGGTTGATGCCAACAATTCATGCTACTTGGAAAATTTGGGACTTCCTTTCATTTTGATTACAAAAGTGTTAATTAAAATTCAAGAAACATTTGAGACTAAAAACATTTATAAGATATTAGAGATTGTAAAACATTACATGTGTAAGATGATATTTGCTTGAAAAATGACCTTTCTATAAACTAGTATTCACTTTAATGATTCCCAATTATAAATTTTTCTAAAAATATACAAATAATTTTGTTTTAAAATAACAAATAAACCCTAAATATTTCATTAAAAGTAAAAATTAAAAAAACACAAATAAAACTATTATAAAGCCCATTGTCCGGAAAACTAGCAAAATTTGACAAACAAAAAGATTTCAAGTTAAGAAGATTCCTTGCTGAAACAGCTTGCTGAAGGAGGAAAATTAATTTCATCTTATAAAATTTAATAAACAAAAAATCTTCTACAGTAGTCGTTCTTTAATTATATACAGAGTAAGATGATATGGACTGAAAACGGGTATGGGGACCCGGGGAAGGAATCTGTTCCAGGCAGCCTAACCACTAATGATCGGATTCGGACATAAGCGGTGGTAAGTTATATCTAAAAATGAAAGGAAGAGCAAAGGAAAAGATGGATTGCATTGCCATTCGCTTTTCTTGAATAGAATATGCTTCGTTTTAAACCTTCCAATGGACGCCACTTCCTACCTAAGATTACCAAAGCTTATTATCTGCTTATACGCCACCAATGCCTCATTGACTAAAATTGGTCATAGCTGAATAGTATGCGATATTTTTTTAATCGAGGAGAAGTTCTAGATTATAAATATTTTATCAGAGTTATCTGTAGAAGCTTTATTTTCTCATTTAAAAATATTTCAAACGGTCTTTCTAATCATTATAAAATTTTGGTTTCAATAGTCAATTATACTAAATTGGTGTGGAAGAAAATAAAGACTCAATATGCATATTAAAATTGTTCAAGCCAGACGATTGCGTGGAGAAAGTTCGATTAAAGAGGCTTTGAAATTTTAATACGGATATTATAATTGGTCGCAAACAAGCCGATTTCCTTAGAGACGGCTTTACATTCCTTACTTGAACTTATCACGCGGTTTTCACATCTTTACGCAACCCTTTCACGCGTTTTGCAGAAATTTATTTATAAAATCCTCACTTTCTGAATGGCTCGAGTCGTTCTCTTCTCCGCGTTTGCTTACCTGTTTTCTCTGGCCTTAAACCCTGAAATCAAGTCCTCGCCCGACCTTTCCTCCATAATTCAATCGAATGGAGACTGGAAATGCTTTTGATCAAATTGCACCAAGCTATGCATCTGCATCTGCATCTTCATCTGGTTCATCGCTTCAATGCGACATTTTTATTAACCATCGAGGACCCGATGTGAAGCACAAACTTGCCACCACAATCTACAATACACTTGAGCTATTGGGATTGCGGGCGTTTCTCGATGTAGAAGTGCTTGAGGCTGGCGATATCATACCACTGGAGATACAATCAGCAATGACTAATGCATCCCTTCATATAGCCATTTTCTCTCGTAACTATGCCCAATCCCCCTGGTGTTTGGCTGAGCTATCCTTCATGCTCAAAACTGGCACAAAAATCATCCCCATTTTCTATTGTGTTGATCCCTCCGACCTGAGATGGATTGATCAAGGGAAAGGAATATATGCTGATGCATTCTCTCAACATCAAGAGAAGGGTAGATACACTTCACACAAGCTTCAGGAGTGGATGAAAGCGCTCTACGACGTTTCATTTCGCTCGGGTTATATGATTAATGATCATAGCGGGTAAGTATTAAATACTCTGTTTCCTCTCTAGTCAAATCTTCAGTTGTAAAACATCTCTCAATTCCTTCAATCATTATTACAGTTCAGTGAGCAAATGTTTATTCCCTTTGGATATTTATTTTTTCGTTTGCAAATGTTTAGGGATGAGGGGAGGGTATTGAAGAATGTCATGAATAGTGTATTGAAAGCCATGAAAAGAGTTCCATTAGAGGTAGCCAAACATCCTGTTGGAATGGATGAGGCTGTAACAAACTTTGAGAGAAATGCACTCCAATCTCAGCAGAAACACCACAATGTAAAAATTGAGGGGATCGTGGGCATGGAAGGTAGTGGCAAAACCACGTTGGCGAAAGAGCTGTTCAATAGGAAATGCTCATCGTTTGAAAGGAGCAGTTTTAATTTTGAAGTCCGAGCAGCAGCCGAAAAGGATTTGCACAGGAAGCAAAAAAAACTTCTCCAGGACCTCGGTATCTCTGATTTGTCATTCGACAATATAGAAGATGGAAAAGAAATTTTGTCGAATCGTTTGAGATCTGTTCGTGCTCTCATTGTTTTAGATGACGTAGATCACATAGACCAGCTAGATTCTCTACTGCCAAATCTCAACAACTTTGGATCTGATAGTCTTGTGATTGTCACGACTAGGGAGTTGGGAGTCCTTAAGTCATGGGATATCTATTCCATATATAAAATGCCTGGATTGAATGACTTGCAAGCAATGCAGCTTTTCTGTTGGCATGCATTCTTGCAACCCTTTCCACTCTCTGGATTTGAGATTTTAGTTGAAGGTTTCTTGAAAGCTTGCAAAGGATTACCCCTGTCTCTTAAGGTGTTAGGTGGACAGGTGCATGGAAGAAAATCTAAAGATTACTGGCAGTCTCAACTAAATAAAATATCAAGAATATTGCATGACGACATCATAAAAAGGCTTAAAGTAAGCTTCGATGCGCTGGATAAGGAAGAGCAAGAGATGCTTTTGGATGTAGCTTGTTTTCTCATTGGACAAGAGAAAAGTGTGGCCATTGGAGTGTGGGATGGATCCGGCTGGAGTGGTCTGCATGGTTTGGAAACACTTGTGAATAAGTGTCTTGTGGAGCTCATCTACAACGAGTACGAGCACAAAGAGACAATATGGATGCACGATCATCTTCGTGATATGGGGAGAGAGATTGCAACTAAACACTCGCCATGTCGTTATTGGTCTCCACTGCAGATTGTCAACATTCAGGAACATTCTGAGGTAAGCTTAATATTCCTACCCTCTCATATGTAAAAGGGATTGATAGACGCAAATGATAAATTAGCATGATAGAGAACAGCTTTATCACGGCATACGGTAAATTCATCATCAGTAATTTACCGACGAAAATTCATCCCAAACAATTTATCATGGGAAAATTCACCACCATGACAATTTACCACACAAAAAATTAATTACATGAATTTTTGGAGGTTAATTTTTCATAACGTGAATTTTCCCTCGATAAATTATTGACAGTGAATTTTCCGTCATGCCTCTCTGTAATCTTTTTATAAATGAGTTGAATTTATTTTGACAATTTTATATTGTTGGATTTTACACTCAGGATAGAACGCCCATTAGGGGGATTAGCTCCGTATCTTTGAATTCGCAGAAATTTTCGAAGACGTCCGTGGGAACCTCGAGGAGAGGGTTTAAACGGCTTAGATCTTCCCTTAACTCACAGATTTTTCTTGTTCGTGGTAACGAACTTACAGAAGAAACTGCATCACTATCGAAAGACCTTTTGTGGCTTTGCTGGAGGGACATTCCCTATTGCACTCTTCCTTCATGGATTCCACTGACAAGTTTAACTGTATTACAGATTTATTCTGGAAAATTAAAAGATTTGTGGGGAGACAATGTGGAGGTGAGTATCTTGCTTTGTGATCTTTTTAAGAGAACACTTCTATTCCACGCTTTACAATTAAAATAAAAATATGTTGCCTGCAGCCTCCTTTGAAGTTGATAGAGTTGGATATTTCGTCACCATGCAACTTGCTAAAGTTTCCCGCTTCAATAGGGCGTCTTAAGCATTTGAAAAGAATAACATTCCACTATCACGGGGATACAAACTATATATCTTCACTACCAGAAGAGTTTTGTGATCTCCAATCTCTGGGGCACTTGGAGTTTAGAAATTTTTGTAGCCTATCTTCACTACCGGCTCGTTTTGGAGAGTTGACAAATCTCCGTCATATATGGTTGAATAGATGCAAAGAGTTGAAGACACTGCCGGTATCTTTTAAGCATTTGATACATTTGGAATTGCTGGATTTATCAGGTTGCAGGAAGCTCAAGCTTAGGTCAGACATGCTGGAAAATATAACAAAGCTGGAATATTTAGGCCTCGAAGAATGCGAGGAAGTAGAAGAATTGCCTTCTCAAATTACAAATCAGGTGTCTTTGAAAACACTCGATGCAGATGAAACCAGCTTAAGGTATTTGCCGAATGACATAGATCAACTCCGCAAGTTGAATAGATTATCAATTCGTAGCGAACTGTTAACAAGCTTGCCAGATTCTCTTGGAAACTTGTCCTCCTTGAACCATCTTGATATTGAGAGCCCGCAGTTGACAAGCCTACCAACTTCTCTTGGAAACTTGTCCTCCTTGACCTCTCTTCATATTAGTTGCCCGATAAGAGAATTGCCTTTTGGAGCAGGGGATTTTTCACTTCCGGAACTGAAACGTCTAATCTTCTTATATAGGACATATTTCTCCGAAATATCCATATCTGAAGATTGTTGTCCCAACCTCGATCTTCTGGAAATTGCTAACAATGAGAAATTGATGGAGATCAGAACCTTGCCGGCATCAATTACCTACCTATCATTGTCGGACTGTGTAGTGCTGAAGAATATTGGATGTATTGGAGGTGTGGTAAACCTTCGTGTACTATGGATATTTGCCTGTTGGGAGTTAGATGAGCTCCCACATTTTGCAAATCTGACTCTCCTGAAAGAATTTAAAATGGTCGGTTGCCCCAAAGTTTCCAGAATAGAAGGTATCCAACATTGCACATTATTGGAGAAGTTAGAAGCGAAAACCTGTTGGGAGTTGCCAGGAATACAGAGTTTGGAGAAGTTGGAAAGATTGAAAGAATTGAGTGTCATATGTCACAACATTTCAGCCATAAAGCCTTGTATCCAGTCTATGAAGGTAAACGAATTTGACTACACTACACAATTATCATTATAATGAATTTTTCATCTTTATGAACTTTTATTTAGACTATTTGCAGGAATGTCCCTGCCGGATGAAGATAGAAGGAAAGGTGTCTGCTTTTGTACAACCAATTATAAACTCTTTGGAGTTTCCGGATCTTAGAGTAATCGAATGGGAGGAGGTCTTTGAACTGGACGAGCTAATTTTGTACTTTCCGAATTTCTTGTGTTATTTGGAGAAAGAGGAAGAGGATGAGGCCGAGGACGAGGAGAAATGGGTTCATCTAGCCGTGTTCAGACGAGCTCCAAAGTCCGTGGTTGATAATTACTTCCAATCGAGATCTCGTGAATATCCCAAATTCTACCATAGGAGAGCAATGGTAGTAGCAGGCGAAGAAGCAAAAGTTGTTGAGGCCTTTTACAAAATATTTGCACTCCTGGAATAGTTCGCTGGCATTTATTCGGATTCACGTCACTGAATTTGAAACAGTTTCAGCTTGTTTGAAAATGCCCTTGAAAAATCAGAGTCGGCGGAGACCAATTTTTACACACATCTTCAATAAAGCAGGACTAACAAATCACCACTTTGTTTCCATTTTATTATAGCTAATTTTTGCTTCTATGTGACGAAACTTTTATAGAACACATTGAGCAATTTAAAAGATTCGTTTAAATTTTATAATGGTTTACTCTAAGAAAACAAATCAATTATATCTCATCATGAATTTAAAAATAATATAGCATTTCAAAATTTTATTATTATTTTCAATCAAATTTAAAATATTTTAATAAAGTTATTTTTATAAATCGCTTTTCTATGGCATCTTGTTAGCATGCATGTTTTTCATCATGCATCTTCTTAAGTCCAACTTGGCATTTATAACAGTAGGTGTGCATTTATTTTTCTTGGTCTAGAGCATTCACTTTGGGCGGTCACCTGCGGCAGGCATGTTTCCGGTGATCTCTTCTCCAATTTCTCCACATGTTTCTTGCATTTTTCCCTGCTTATTTATACAGGGCCCTTTGTATATTTTAGATCATCTCATTCACATCAATGGTGAAATAGCTTCATTCTGGTCGCTTCTCATTGTTTGTTTGTTTTGGCTTGCATCACAAGCTTTTGGGTGCATCAACATGGTATCAGAGCATCTGTGACTGCAGCCCTTTTTGCCCATTGAGTTTTCATCGGGTCTGAGATCAAGTGCATAGAGCTCGTCACTGATAAAAAGCCCAAATTTGGCAGAATTTTGGTGTTTTCTCTGAAGGGCGGCGCCACAAATCTGTATAAGGCCGACTCTTTTGTGTTGGCAGCGAAATACCTCTCTGTTTCTGCATTTTGTGAGAGAGGCATTGTCAGAAGATTAAAGCGGCTTTTTTTTCAGAAGAGGATTTTTTTTTTCTATTTGATTTGGCATTATTTCATCTGGAGGCACCATTTTCTACGCCTTGCTAAGGAAGCAACTCGATTTCCTTGCTACAGGAAAAAATTTTGGGAAGAGGCTGCGTTTGAGGTCTCTAGCAGGCTGTTGATTTGTATGCCTTCGATTAATATTAGCAAATGCACAAAGTGCCAGCCCACACGCCATTCATTGCCCCTGTTTTGTCACCCATTATAAGTAGACCACTTGTTTTGTATTGGTTGCTCTTGTTTGCTCTTGTGCTCTTGCTTAACCTCCCCAGGTAGCCTCTGCATTCATTTTTTTCTTCCCTCTATAAGCCTCTTTCTATTGGCCTCAAGTCTATGGGTGTTTTGGGGTCCTGAGCTACTTGGCGTTTGGGAAAGAAACTAGAGAGATCATTATGCTGATTTTGGGGAAGAATTTGATGACAGATCTGGTGCAGTTGGCGCTCTACCTCAACTTGTTCTTCACTCTTCCTTTGATGATGAATCTTGTGCATGAGGTGGTGGAGCCCAATACTCATTTTTGTTGAGGTCTCTATGTGTTCTTGTGACCACCATTGTGGTTGTGTGTGTGCGAAGAGGAGAGACAGGTGGGACGCACTAAATGCAAGTCTGGCTTGAGCAGGGACTTTAGTCCCACATTGGACGCGCAAACTTTATTTTAGCTATTTATATAGCTAATTACACCGTTATTTATGTGCAAGGCTCACATCTACAATTGAAGGTTGGATTACCTTGTTTAATCTCGCGTGCCTTCTACGTGGAGGCTTGTACTCTTTGTTATGTGGCAGCTTAACCATGCTTATTTCTGCACTCTTGGTGAATGATGTTCTTTTGTGGTATAAATGTGTGGTGATGTGGCACTTCGAACCCATCAATTATTTCCCATTTCGTTATCTACTTGGCCCATTAGAACCCATCTTTTTAGCAATTGTTTTTTTGGTGGTCACATGGAGCGATCAAGAGCTATTATGGACTTCGATAGGGCCTTTTTTTCCAAATTTGTACAACTTTTGCAAACGAAGTCTATTTTCAACAACTGAGCTACTGTTGGACAGCTGCTTCAACAATCTTCACTATGGACAAGGTGTTTTTTGGAAATCCTATCATTTTATGCCATTTTACTAGCTTGAAGTTGCAAGTTGTTACTATTATATCTCTTGGCAAATTTGGTGCTTGTAAATTGTAAACTCAATTTGAATATATTCTGGGGGGGTGTATATTGCTTTTTAGTCTTTTGTACATACCCTTGTATATCATGTCGGAACCTAGGATTTATTTTCTCACTCCACACAACTATCACACATGGAAGCTCAAGATGTCACAATTGTTGTAATCTAGGGGTCTTTGGCAACTGTTGGATGCCAACCAACCCAAATTCACTAAATCATTTGAGAAATTTGTTCATAGAAATAAAATGGATGAAGCTAAAGGACTCATAGGTCTATATGTGTCTGATAATTTGTTGTTTCATATTGCTGAGTGTTAAACACCTAAAGAGGTGTGGGATAAGCTTACAGAATTGTATGGTAAGGTCAAATAGTTTAGGATCTTGCAACTTGAAGCCGATCTCACTTAGATCTCTCCAGAAGCTTTTCCCTCCATTCAAGATTTCCTTGCAAAATTCAAGTTGATTTTGTCTCAATTAAAAGGATGTGATCATGCCAAAGAAGATAAGGACTGTATTTTCTTGATCTTGTCTAAGCTTAGAGGTCATTTTCAAGTGTTTGCCTCTACCTTCTATTCTACTATGGATGTTATGGGAAAAGATCATAAGATGCCTTCTTTTGAGAATTTTTGTGAAGTAGGCCAAGTTGATTCAGATGGATTCTCTTCTTAAGAGTCATACTTTAATGGCTCAATCTTCCAAAGGCAAGGGTAAGAATAAGAAGAAGACCAAGATATATTTGTCTTCAAGTGGTGAGTCTCCCTCCAAGCCTAAGGTGAAGACTGATCAGAAGCATAATCCTTGACCTCCTCCTCCTTCTAACTCAGTTGAGTCATCTTCCAAGTCTAAGAAGAAGAAGAAGAACTATTCATTCTGTCAAAAATCTGGGCATAATGATACACATTGTTTTGCAAGGCTAGCAGCATTAGAGGATGTTATGAGGAAGCATAATCTTGCCATGCCTAAGTCTTCTTCTTTGGGAAAAGGGAAAGCCTTCTTAGCTATGGCTTTGTCCTCTACTAGTTCTAGTTGGATTCTTGATTTTGGTGCTTCTCATCACATGACTCATACTATGGATCTTCTTGATTCTCTTTCTAATAGTCTTACTTCACATATTGCTATTGGGAACTCTTCTCAAATTCCAGTTTTGGGAACATGCTCAGTTCATATGCAAGATGGTAGCATTGATGATGTTCTTCTTGTTTCTGATATTTCACATAATCTGATTTATGTCTATCAAATTTGTAATCATGGTGATGAAAGGCTTGTTGAGTTCTCTCCTACTGATGTGACTATTTGAGAGATGCAGGATCCTAAGAAGGTCATTGCTACAGGAACAGTTGATCGTGCGGCCTGTTTGTATAGGTTTGATTTATTTGAGTCTTCATCAGCATCATCCCTTATTGCTCATGCAGATTCTGCAAGCAAGCTTTGGCATGAACGGTTTGGGCACCTTAATTACAGATATCTTCAGTAGATGAGCACACAAAATTTGGTAATTGGTCTAGCCCGGATCTCTTTTTCAGATGGAATTTGTCAAGGTTGTGTGCTTGGAAAGCAGCATAGGGATCCTTTTCCTAAGGGTGTGGCCACACGTGCTTCGACACCCCTTGAGTTGGTGCATAGTGACCTCATGTCATTCCCCACACCTTCTTTTTCAGGGGCCAAGTATGTGCTCACCTTCATTGATGATTTTTCTAGGCGCATGTGGATGTACTTTTTGAAGTACAAGGATGAGGTTATTCAACAGTTCATGATTGTCCTTGCATTTGTGGAGAAGCAATCAAGACATTCCCTTCAAAAGATTCACATAGGTAATGGGGGGAGTATGTCAATCAGGCGTTTCAAGAATTTTGTCGTACTAAGGGTATTCTTCATCAATACACAGTTCCATACACTCCTCATCAGAATGGTGTAGTCAAGCAAAAGAATAGAACTTTATGAGAGATGGCCAATTGTATGCTACAGTCTTGATCCATGGCTCACGCCTTTTGGACAGAAGCCATCAATTGTGCCAACTACATTCAAAACCATATGCCCCACAAGGTAGTATGGAATATGACTCCCGAGGAGGCTTGGTCTCATGTCAATCCCAAGGTTTCCTACTTTAGAGTATTTGGGAGTGATACATGGACATTCATTCCAAATGGTAGGCGCAAGGCAATGGAGAAGAAAAGTTAGCAGTTCATTTTTGTTGGCTCTTGTGAGGATGTAAAGGGTTATCAGTTGTTTGACCCTATCACTTGAGAGTTTCATTTTTGTAGTGATGTTCAATTTGACGAGTCTTTCACTCTAAAGAATTCTCTATCACAAGCCTCTCCCTCTCTTCTTCCTAGTTCTTCTTCAGAGGATGTTGTGCTTCCAGCAGATGATGATGATGATGCTCCTAATGATGTTGTTCCTGATGATGGTATAGATCTTGTTGTTGATATTACTCCATCTTCTCCTTCTCCTCCACCTATACCCCATCGACCTTTATGGGCTTGTACACTTCTTAAGGATGCTAGTTCTCTTGTAGGTGATCCCACAGCTACACACTGCACTCATTCCCACACTTCAGGTATCAACCTTTTGAGTCATGCAATTTCTACTGATCCTTAGAAGTTTTCAGATGCTTCAGGTGTTCCAGAATAGGATAGTGCTATGATAGAGGAGTATTCTTCCTTGATGAAGAATCATACTTGGGATTTGGTTCCTCTTCCTAAGGGAAGAAAGGTTGTTCGTTGCAAGTGGGTGTATAGTACCAAGTTTGCAACCGATGGTTCTATTAATAAGTATAAGGCTCATCTAGTGGCTAAAATTTTTTCTCAAGTTGAAGGTATTGACTATTTTGAGACCTTTTCTCCTGACGCAAAGATGGATTCCATACGCCTTGTGCTTTCTATTATTGTGTCTCAAGGATGGTCAATGTATCAGATGGATGTGAAGAGTGTTTTCTTGCATGGTGATCTTCATGAGGAGATCTATATGGAGCAGCCACCTAGCTTTGTGCCAGACCCTTCACTTGTTTGTAGGCTCCGACATTCATTGTATGGTCTCAAACAGGCTCCTAGATGTTGGTATGAGAAGATGGATAATTTCTTGCTTGCTTCTAGATTCACTAGATGTCACTCAGATCCTACAGTTTACATTCAAAGGAATGGGGGGGATCTTCTCATTCTTGTTCTTTATGTGCACGACCTGATTCTCACAAGGAGTTCTCCTACCATGATTGAGGATACTAAGTGAGATTAATCATGGAGCATTTTGATATGACAGATCTTCGTTTGTTGCATTACTTCCTTGGTCTTCAAATCCATAATTCTTCTGTAAGTATTTCTATCTTCTAACAGAAGTATGCTCTAAATTTGCTTTAGAGGTTTGGAATGGCTGATTGCAAGCCATCCCCTACTCCTTTTTCATTTAGGTGTTCTTTTGTCCACCAATTGCACTACTCCATCCATTGATGCTACTTTGTATCAGCAGTTGGTTGGCAGCCTTTTGTACTTAACACATAGTTGTCCTGATATTTCCTTTGCAGTTGGTCTTGTCTCCCATTTCTCTCAAGATCCTCATGAGAGTCACTGGAAGGTAGCCAAGCATATCTTAGGGTACATTCAGGGCACTACATAGTTTGGAATTCACTAGACATCAGGTGCAACTGAGATTGTGGGCTTCACTGACTCAGATTGGGCTGGTAATGTTGATAATTGCAAGTCTACTTCTGGATTTTTTTCTGTCTTGGTTCTAGTCTAGTCACTTGGTCTTGTAAGAAGCAAAATGCTATTGCATTATCATCAACTAAGGCTGATTACCGAGGAGCTAGCTTGGCTAGTCAAGAGGTTCTTTGGCTTCGACAATTGATGGTTGAGTTTGTTGGAAATAGGATGCCATTTAATTGCAAATCCTAAATATTAATTATTTCATGTATCTCCTAAGTTCTTGGAATGTGTTCAACAACACTAAGATTTGAATGAGATTAATTATTTGGATGAAATAAATCATGAAATTGACATTTGTAGTTATTCCTAAATAATAGGAGCATGTGGGTGCACACATGGTAAGGTGACACTCACCTTGTGTTCAGTTAACTATACGGAGTAACAATTATCACTTCTTAATGCATGTAAGGATCCTAGGAGTTAGGATTTGATGTTTGCATGTTTAAAGTTCAGTTCAATTCAGTTTAGTTCAGTTCATAATCAGTTTAGTTCAATTCAGTTCAGTTATGGTTCAATTATCTTTAGTTGCATGTAAGTGCATGTTGCATGCATGTTGGTTATTTTGAGTTGCATGTAGTTAGCTTCAGTTAACTTGGAATGCATGGCTAATAACATTGAGTTGTATGATAGATAACAGAGACTACCTCCAGTTAACAGGGGATGACCATTCTTGCATGAATGGTGTTGAGTAAATGTTTCAGTTAACTATAAATCACTTGGAGCCAACTTGGGTGCCCAAGATGCTTTATTGGATTTACCTTTCATGCATGATAAGATATTTCTGAAGGCTTAGTTAAGTAGGATTTCTTAAAGGTGCCAACTTTGAGGAAGAGCTTTGGATTTATCACCAAAGTGAAGGATGAGTTGTAGCTTCAATTTGGGATGTCCAAATGGATGAAACACATGTTTTAGCATTGTTATTCATAAAATAACTCTATTTGCATGAGATATGGCATACCTTTTAGGGATAGGGCTTGTCTATTGTAATTGTAACTCATGTTGAGTTTACAAAGTTGATTAAAGCCTATATATCTCAAGCAAGTTGAATAGAGTTGTGAGAGAGGTTTTTATTTGCAAGTGTGAAGAAGATTGGTAAAGACAGAAGAAGCATTATCAAGCAAGAATTGGAGCTATTGTAATTCAGAGATTGAATAATAGAATAATTCTTGGAGTTTTTTCCCGAAAGGGTTTCTCCATGGTACATCTTGTGTGATCTTTCTAATATCCTATCTAGTTCTTCTATCAACTTCTCTCTCATTCTACAATAGTAAAATGAATTAATCAAGATAATCACCCACAAAGAATATATGTAACAAAGAAAAGACTTACTTAGATCAGCAATATTAAAGTTTTACAGATTATTAAGCTAAGAAAACACCTCATTTTTTAACATTTGGTATCAGAGCTGAGGTTGGGTAGAGGATTGGGGCGCCTTTCTCTTAAAAGATTGGAGGTTTTTTGGCTTAGTGGGAGCTTTTATTACTTTTGTTATTTGTTGATTTTGGAAAATTAGTTTGTTACAAGAGCTATATATTCTTGCTTTAGAGGATATTGTTATCATGTGTCATTGAGAGCTTGGATTCACAGGTTTGGTGTGAGCTTATGACATAAATGGGGTTTTTATTATGTGCATCATGATGCCATGGGATTGCTCAGTATCACGGTTCAGTGGGAGCATTTGGCAATGAAGTGGATTCTTGGTTGTAGGATGGTTTTGTTATTATGTCATGGTATACTCTTGATTAGTGATTTAGAGTTGTGGCATAATACATGTTATGATAATTATGATCATAAGGAAATGTCTGAAATTCCATATGATTTTGATAGTAATGGTTTTATGTTTATCTTGTTGCCATATATAGCTCGGTATCACAGTACAGTGGGAGCTTTGGTAGGATATAAGTAATCTTCATAGAGAGGATGGTAGTCATGATGCCATGTGTGACTCAGTGCCATGGTTCAATGAGAGTTATTGGAAGTGACATGGATGCATCATTGGTAAGGTTATCTTCAGGTGATTAGGGATATGTTTTCTTGGTTTAGAGTGGTTGCTAATATGTCATGGTTTACTCTTGATATGCATTTAGAGTTTGGCATATTACATGGTTCTCTTGAGACTAGGATGTATAAGTATGTTATGATGTATATGATCTCCTAAGAGGAGATGGTTAGATCATGGATGTCATGTTTATGTTCAAGGTTGGAGCTTTGACAATGATCTTGTGTAGTTCTCTTAAGTTTTGGGTACATTAATCATTTTCTTGATTACTTCATGAAAGTGTTGTGTTGCATTTGAAGTTTGGCATGGATTGGTTGGTTACAGGTCCTCATGGATACTTGGAGAAATAGGTGAGGCTAGAATTCTCTTGTGGTAAGAGACATTTGTTGGAATGGTTACTTGTGAGAAAAGTTTTTTAACAGAAAAGACCAAGGAGCCTACACCTTGGTTGAATGTGAATTCAACACTCTCGATGGTTTAGCATGCCTCTAAAGAGGCGGTTTGGATACACAGACTTGGGAAAGGTAATGGTTTGGTTGATAATGGGAAGGTAATTAATTGAGAAAGTTAACACTTTAATTAATGTTACATATTATCTTATGAAACCATACATATAAGTTCTCTTGGTTTTAATCATTTACTTGGAAGCTTCATGGTTATGCAGGTTGCATTTGAAGTTAGCATGGTTTGATTAGTTGGTGCAAGAAGGCCATTGGCCTTGAGTCTTGTACTTGTTTTATTATTCATTGTTTAGAATAATTGCAATGTATTTAATGTCAAGTGGGAGAATGTTGGAAATAGGATGCCATTTAATTGCAAATCCTAAACATTAATTATTTGATGTATCTCCTAAATTATTGGAATGTGTTCAACAACACTAAGATTAGGATGAGATTAATTATTTGGATGACATAAATCATGAAATTGACATTTGTAATTATTCCTAAATAATAGGAGCATGTGGGTGCACACATGGTAAGGTGACACTCACCTTGTGTTCAGTTAACTATACGGAGTAATAGTTAACACTTTTGAATGCATGTAAAGATCCTAGGAGTTAGGATTTGATGTTTGCATGTTTGAAGTTCAATTCAGTTTAGTTGAGTTCAGTTCAAAATCAGTTTAGTTTAGTTCGGTTAGCCAGTTATGGTTTAGTTATCTTCAGTTGCATGCAAGTGCATGTTGCATGCATGTTGGTTATTTTGAGTTGCAAGTAGTTAGCTTCAGTTAACTTGGAATGCATGGCTAATAACATTGAGTTGTATGACAGATAATAGGGACTACCTCCAGTTAACAGGGGATGACCATTCTTGCATGAATGGTGTTGAGTAAATGTTTCAGTTAACTATAAATCACTTGGAGCCAACTTGGGTGCCCAAGATGCTTTATTGGATTTACCTCTCATGCATGATAAAATATTTATGAAGGCTCAGTTAAGTAGGATTACTTAAAGGTGCCAACTTTGAGGAAGAGCTTTGGATTTACCACCAAAGTGAAGGATGAGTTGTAGCTTTAGTTTGGGACGTCCAAATGGATGAATCACATGTTTTAGCATTTTTATTCACAAGATAACTCTATTTGCATGAGATATGGTGTACCTTTAGGGATAGGGCTTGTCTATTGTAATTGTAACTCATGTTGATTTTACAAAGTTGATTAAATCCTATATATCTCAAGCAAGTTGAATAGAGTTGTGAGAGAGGTTTTTATTTGCAGGTGTGAAGAAGATTGGTAAAGACAGAAGAAGCATTCTCAAGCAAGAATTGGAGCTATTGTAATTCAGAGATTGAATAATAGAATGATTCTTGGTGGAGTTTTTTCCCGAAAGGGTTTCTCCACGGTACATCTTGTGTGATCTTTCTAATATCCTGTCTAGTTCTTCTATCAACTTCTCTCTCATTCTGCAATAGTAAAATGAATTAATCAAGATAATCACCCACAAAGAATATATGTAACAAAGAAAAGACTTACTTAGATCAGCAATATTAAAGTTTTACAAAGTATTAAGCTAAGAAAACACCTCTTTTTTAACAAAGTTTGGCTTTCTTATTGATCATCCCACTATTCTTTGGTGTGATAACCAAAGTGCCATACATATTTCTCGCAAGCCCGTGGAGCATCAACGTACTAAGCATATTGAGATCCACATGCACTTCATTCGGCAACTCATTCAGAATGGTGTTCTTGCTTTGGAGTATTTGCCTATGATGCAGCAGGTTGCAAAGATCTTCACTAAACCTTTGGCATCTCCTCGCTACCTTCAGTTGTGATCGATGTTAGGGGTGAAGGAAGTTGTCCTTGAGGGGTCTTGATGAGTCCTCCTTCCTTTCACTTTTGTTTTGTTCTCTCTTTTGGAGAGGAGTTTTCTCCCACAAGTTTTTTTTCCTTTTCTCCGGTTATGAGAGATTTGCATTACATTGTAGTTGTACATAAGTACCTAATAAGGATTTATTGTCGAGACCCATAATGCATCTCATATTGCATATTGCATTTTCATTCATTTTTATTTTTCCCTAAGTTGCACTTAAGGGGGGGTGTTAGCATGCACATTTTTCATCATGCATCTTCTTAAGTCCAACTTGGCATTTATAACCATAGGTGTGCATTTATTTTTCTTGGTCTAGAACATTCACTTCGGGCAGTCACCTACTGCAGGCATGTTTCTCGTGATCTTTTCTCTAGTTTCTCCACATGTTTCTTCAATTTTTCCCTACTTATTTATATAGGGCCTTTTGTATATTTCAGATCATCTCATTCACATCAATGGTGAAATAGATTGATTCTGATAGCTTCTCATTGTTTGGTTGTTTTGGCTTGCAGCACAGGCTCCTGGGTGCATCAACACATCTTATTTTGGTTCTATAAAACATTTCATATCTAAATATTTCTTAGACTTGATCTTATTATATATATTTTTTACTTTGCATCCAAGATTAAATATTTCAAGTCAAGAGAATACATGTATCTTACTAGACCTCAAATTTCTATCTAATACGAATGACTAGGTGACCTCACATCCAAAGCCAACTCTCATGTCATGTTTGAGATCACCTTAAATACACTTGAAGCTATTTCTAAATTTGAGTTTAATCAAGATCTCACATCTATAATGTTAACATTGTCATATTTGGTGTTCTCGTGGATTTAAAAGCTTTTTTTTTCATTTATTTGCTCACTCAATCCATTAGTTAAGAAATGTTTCAGAATTGAACTCGAGGAAGCTATTGAACTATAGCTAACTAGAGCCCTCACATCCCTCCTTTTAGTGTTGTGTCTAGAGCAAGAAGAGCAAATACATTTTGATTTAATCCATGTCTTCACTTATGCTAGTTTTGAATTTTAATTTTAGAGTTCTTATGTGTTGCATTGTCCTCTCCCAGACATGCCATGTGCACTCAAGTTCAATAGAAATTAATGGCTTGTCTCAATGAAAAGATAGCATTGAGACATATTTTCTTACCTATTTAACCTACAATAATAATATGGTATATTTTTTAGACAACATATTCTATGAATATTTACATATGGAACCTAGCCTTCATAGAAGTAAAACTCAATTAGAGATATTCAATTAAAGGTTATATGTGCAAAAGGTTTATGTTACAATAAGGATTTAAGACTATGCAAATTTTAATTGAACAATACAAATAAAGAGAAGACAATTAGTACAATGGAAATGTCGAGTTTCAAGGAATTGTGGGAAAGAACACTGGAAAGAGGAAACCTATAAACCTAATAAAAGCTACAAAATAGACACAATCACCCCTAACACTTAGAAATTTCTATAGTTTGAGATATTTAGGCATGTGCAAGTATATTGAAAGACAAAATACTACAACAAGAACATTTTTTAATAAGGGGGTCTATTGAATGGATACTTAGATGTGTTATAGATGGTGACCAAAATATGGTTTTGTTAATAATGGAAGCACTCAACTTGGATAAATTTTCACTTACTAATATAGGCCCCAACATCAGCTAGAAAGGGGCAAGACAAAGATATCACATAAGAATTATAGGGAAAAAATATAAATCTTTGAACAAATATGAATAAGGGACTATGTAGGAAACAAAACCAAACTAGAAATGAATTAGAAGAACAATTGAGTCCTTTCACTAAGAATAGTATGTAAGATAAAGGCTCAAAAGGAAAAACATCAACAAAGGAGTTCCTTGATTTTATCTTAAATTAGAGATGGTGTTGCAAGGCATAAAGAAGCGGAACATTTATTAGAGAATGTTCCTAAACATTCTAGGACAAGCAAACCAATTTAGGAACCCATATATATTAGGGTTTATCATAATTAAAGCTTTTCAAAATAACTTCATACAAGAAATTATTTCTTATGAATTAACAATGCCTTTCATTGATATATGACAAAATGTGTGTGCAAGTGAGTTCATTTTATCTTCATGTAATCAACTAAACTAATCATTAAAAGTAGGAATTACAACAGTCTTGGAGATAAATTCCATTGCAATGTGACAATAAGCTCATCCTCGAAGGTTCTCAACAAGGCTATTAGTTGTTCCAAAGGGCATGTCTATAAAACCAAAAGCAATTGGCATCTTCACTATGCTGGTAGAGAAATAATTGTTTTCCCTTCTTTTCCACACCACTAAATGTCTTGCATCTCAAAAATAACTAGTTGCCTTCATCTCCCAAGCCAATTTCTCCAACATTGCATAGATTTACTGTGTCTGTGAATGTGTTCTCTATCCTACAAAAAGCACATGGCCTCCAATCCAACTACATCCAAAAACTTTTTAATTCTTTATCTTTCATCAATCTCCTTACCATTTACTCACACCACCTGCCCACTACTGCACAATGCTTGAGAGAACAAAATTACATTTTTTTTAAGATTCAAATTAAAAAAAAAAAAAAAAAACAATTGCTATAAATACTCCTAAGCCTGTATCCATATGTCATCTGCAGGCAGCAAGAAAATAGATCCACACATCCACCACAGGTTTAGCTTGGATATCCATACCCTGTTCCAAAGCTCCCATTTTGGCACAGGCAGGGAGGATGATGATAAAGGTTGCCGAGTCTGGCTGTACACCCGCCAATTGCATTTGCTAGAAAGTTTCGGAAGCCTTTTCAACAAATCCCTTTTGCGTATATCCTGCAATCATGGCATTCCATGAGATCACAATTTTTTGAGGCATTTGGTCAAACAGTTCACGTTCATTGTGTATGCTTCCACATTTTGCATACATGTCTACCAGGGCGGTTGCAGCTACAACATCCGATACAATTCCGCTTTCCTTTATCGTGTGATGGACCTCCATACTTTGTTTCAAAGCTCCCATTTTCGCACAGGTCAGAGTGCACAGACAAATGAAAACACTTGTCTTTTGAATTTGCTGAAACGGTGGACTGCGTGGGAACAATTTGGATGGTAACGGTGAACGGGAACGGCGAACAACAAGCGGGAATGAATTTACAATATCCAACGGAATAGATATTGTTAGGAATTTACCAAAGCACGTATGATGTAACATATTTTCCAGACACGGCTTTTGAAATTTTTGTTCTGACATTGTTATTTCTAAGTTTATTTGTGTAAGGTTTGTAAATTACTAAATGTGTAAGATTTGTAAATTACTAAATGATGATAGAAAATTGTAAGAGAAAAATGGTTGTTTTGAGAAGGAATTATTTTTTTCCTACAATTCTATTTTTCCCATAATCACGGAATGGAAAAATGGTTGTTTTCAGAGGGAATTATTTTTTTCATACAATTCTATTTTGCTGATAATCACGGAATGTGATCAAAATAACATGCAATAATCATTATCAACTGTAGAAATTTGAAGCCTTTAGTTTTTGTTCTGCTCATTCACCCAGTTTCCGTCAATTTCGTTTCGTGAGCTCATCACGCGGTTTTCGTATCTTTACGTAATCTTTTCAAGCGTTTTGCAGAAATTTATTTATAAACTTCACACTTTCTGCACTGATCAAGGCTCGTCTTCTCCTTCTTTGCTCACCTGTTGTCTTTGGCTTTAAACCCTGAAACCAAGTCCTCCGCAATTCAATCGATGGAGAATGGAAATGCTTTTGATCAAATTGCACCAAGCTATGCAACTGCATCTTCGTCATCATCTTATTCATCGGTTCAATGCGACATTTTTATTAACCACCATGGAGTCCATTTGAAACAGACTTGCCAGCACAATCTACCATACACTTGATCTCTCGGGATTCGGGGCGTTTCTTGATATAGAAGTGCTTGAGGCCGGCGATGTCATTCCAGTGGAGATCATACAAGCAGCAATGGCTAATTCTTCCCTTCTTATCGCCATTTTTCCTCCTAACTATACCCAATCACCCTGGTGTTTGGCCGAGTTATCCTTCATGCTCAAAACTGGCACAAAAATCATTCCCATTTTCTATTATGTTGAGCCCTCTGAACTCAGATGGATTGCTCAAGGGAAAGGAATCTATGCCGATGCATTCTCTCAGCATCAAGAGAAGGGTAGATACAGCCAAGAGAAGCTTCAAGAATGGATGAAAGCGCTACACGACGTTTCATTTCTCTCGGGGTATATGATTAATAATGTTAGAGGATAAATAATAAATACTCTGTTTCCTCTCTTTTCAAATCTTGCAATGCAAGAGATACCTCTCTTCTTTTTTAAATCATTATTGTAGTTGAGCGAAAATCTATATTCCGTCTGGGTATTTATTTTTCTTTTGCAAATTCGTAGGGATGAGGGGAGGGTGTTGAAGAATGTCGTGAGTTGTGTAGTAAAAGCCATGAAAAGAGTTCCACTAGAGGTAGCCAAACATCCTGTTGGAATGGATGAGGCTGTAAAAGACTTTGAGAGAAATGCACTCCAATCTGTGCAGAAGCACCAGAATGTAAAAATTGAGGGGATCGTGGGCATGGGAGGTAGTGGCAAAACCACGTTGGCGAAAGAGTTGTTCAATAGGAAATGCTCATCGTTTGAAAGGGGCAGTTTTATTTTTAAAGTCCGAGCAGCAGCCGAAAAGGATTTGCACAAGAAGCAAAAAAAACTTCTGCAGGACCACGGTATCTCTGATTTGTCATTCGACAATGTAGAAGATGGAAAAAGAATTTTGTCGAATCGTTTGAGATCTGTTCGTGCTCTCATTGTTTTAGATGATGTAGATCACGTAGACCAGCTAGATGCTCTACTGCCAAATCTCAACAACCTTGGATCTGATAGTCTTGTCATTGTCACAAGTAGGGAGTTGGGAGTCCTTACGTCATGGGATATCTATTCCATATATAAAATGCCTGGATTGAATGATTTGCAAGCAATGCAGCTTTTCTGTTGGCACGCATTCTTGCAACCATTTCCACTCTCTGGATATGAAATTTTAGTTGAAGGTTTCTTAGAAGTTTGCAATGGATTGCCCCTGTCTCTTAAGGTGTTAAGTGGACAGCTACATAGAAAAAAATCTAAAGACTACTGGCAATCTCAACTAAATAAAATATCAAGAATATTGCCTTCCGACATCATAAAAAGGCTACAAGTAAGCTTCGATTCGCTGGATAAGGAAGAGCAAGAGATGTTTTTGGATGTAGCTTGTTTTCTCGTTGGAGAAGAGAAAAGTGTAGCCATTGCAGTGTGGGATGGATCCGGTTGGAGCGGTCTTCAGGGTTTGGAGACACTTGTGAATAAGTGTATTGTGGAGGTGATCTACGACGACTACGAGCACAAAGAGACAATACGGATGCACGATCATCTTCGTGATATGGGGAGAGAGATAGCAACTACACACTTGCCATATCGTTTTTGGACTCTGCAGCAGATTCAGAAAAATTTTAAGGTGAGCTGCAATCAATTAATGATTAATTAGAGGATACCTTTAGTATTTATATAAATGAGCTAAATTTATTTTTAACATTTTATATTGTTGGTTTTTCCATTCAGGAAAGAACGCCGATTAGGGGGATAAGTTCCAAAACTTTGAACTCTCAAATTGTTTTGAAAACGTTCGTGGGAACCTCAAGGACAGGGTTTAAACGTCTTAGATCTTCCCTTGGCTCAGAGATTCTTCTTGTTAGCGGAAATGAACTTACAGAAGAAATTGCTTCACTATCAGAAGATCTTGTGTGGCTTCGTTGGGATAGATTTCCACACAGGAATCTTCCTCCATGGGTTTCATTGACAAGTTTAACTGTATTACAGATTTAGTCGGCAGACTTGGAAGAGCTGTGGGGAGACAATGTGGCAGTAAGTATCTTACTTTATGTTTGTTTTAAAAGAACACTACTAAATTGAATGTTTAAGGATTTATAATTAAAATAAAAATATCTCGCTTGCAGCCTCCGTTGAAGTTGATGGAGCTGAATATAAGGAGCGGGTTGCTAAAAGTTCCCGCTTCAATAGGGCGTCTTAAGCAATTGAGAAAAATAAATTTCAGCGAAGGGTCTCTAAACTCCTGTTTCAGTCTGCCGGAAGAGTTTTGTGATCTCCAATCTCTGGAGCACTTGGTGATAAGGTTTATTGATAACCTATTTTCTCTACCCGCTCGTTTTGGAGAGTTAACAAATCTCCGTCATATAAAGTTGACTAATTGCGAGGAGTTGAAGACACTGCCGGTTTCTTTTAAGCATCTGATACATTTGGAATTTCTGGATTTATCATATTGCACGAAGCTCAAGCTTAGGTCAGACATGCTTGAAAAAATAACAAAGCTGGAATATTTAAGCCTCGCAGGATGCACTGAAGTAGAAGAGTTGCCTTCTCAAATTACAAATCAGGTGTCTTTGAAAAGTCTCTCTGCATTTGCAACCAGCTTAAGGTATTTGCCAAATGACATTGGTCTACTCCGCAAGTTGAATAGACTATCAATTAGTAGCAACCTGTTGACAAGCTTGCCAAATTCTCTTGCAAACCTCTCCCGTCTGACCTACCTTGATATTCGCAACCAATCGTTAAGGATCTTACCAGATTTTCTTGAAAACTTGTCCTCATTGACCCATCTTATTATTGAGAGCTCGCTGTTGACAAGCTTACCGATATCTCTGGGAAACTTGCCCTGCTTGACCTATCTTTTAATTGGTTGCCCGCTGTTGACAAGTTTGCCATCTTCTCTTTCAAACTTGTCCTGCTTGACATCTTTCATTATTATGTATTGCGAAAAATTGGAATATATACCTCACAGCATCTGGGACCTCAAACTCTTAGGGAGAGTAGAGATAAAAAATTCAGGGGTCAGAGAATTACCTTTCAGAGCAGGGGATTTTTCACTTCCGGAACTGAAATTACTAAACATATATAGGACAGGTTTGTCCGAAATATCCATATCTGAAGATTGTTGTCCCAACCTTAAGGATCCAGATGTCTATGGGAATGCCCATTTGATGGAGATCAGAACCTTGCCGGCATCAGTTAACCGACTATCATTGTGGGGCTGTAAAGCGCTGAACAACATTAGGTGTATTAGGGGAGCGGTAAACCTTTGTAAACTGCATATATCTGGCTGTTCGGAGTTAGATGAGCTCCCAGATTTTGCAGATCTGACTATCCTAAAAGAATTTATAATGTTCAATTGCCCCAAAGTTTCCAGAATAGAAGGCATCCAACATTGCAGATCATTGGAGAAGTTAAAAGTAAAAACAAGTTGGGAGTTGCAAGGAATACAGAGTTTGGAGAAGGTGGATAGATTGAAAGAATTGAGTATCAGATGTCTCAACATGTCAGCCATAAAGCCTTGTATTCAGTCCATGAAGGTAATTGACTCTAATTACACTTTCAAAATTATTATTATTATGAACTTTTCATGTTTATTGACATAATGTTCTGCAACAAACACTTTTTGCAGGAATGTCCCTGCCAAATGGAGATAGAAGGAAGGGTGCTTTGTTTTGTACAACCAATTTTAAACTCTTTGGAGTTTCCTGATCATATAGTAATGAAATGCGAGAATATGTCCTATCTCAACAGGCTAAAATTGTACTTACCGAATTTCTTGTGCTATTTGGAGCACGATTATTTTGAGGCGGAAGAGGAGAACGAGGAGAAAGAGGACGACGAAGAGGGGGAGGATTTTTATATTGAGGAGGAAAATTATATTGAGGGAACATACGTCCATATGGCGTTGTTTAGACAACCTCCAGATAATGCGGTTGAAGGGTACTTCCAATCGAGATCTCAACAATATCTCAGTTTTTTTGATAGCAGAGCAATGGTAGTGGCAGGTGAAGAAGGAAAAGTTGTTGAGGCCTTTTACAAAATACTTGCACTCCTGGAATAGCTGGCTGGCATTTATACTTAATTAACTTGTTTAGTAAAGCCCTAGAAAAATCAGATTCTACAGGCACCAATTTTTGGTACCTGCCATTAGGCAGATATATTGCAAAACTGTTTAATAGGCAGATTAAAAGTATATGTCAACAAATTAGAAGCTACATGTATCTGAAATTAATTTTTTTAATCTAAAACAAATACTTTATTTTCGCAAAGTTAAAATATAATTTTTTATTAAAATTATTAAAAAAAATGAATTATGGGCTATTTAATCAGCTAAGAGTTGTAGTCATTGTCATGTGCAAAAAAATCCACATTGGAGAATTGTCCCACTTGACCCTAAAACTGTCTGAAATCCCCAAAGCAATATACTATCAGCCTGACCAGATTCTTATAGTGAGTGCTTGAGAGCAGTTCAATTTCATTTTTAAATTTCACTGCACCCTGCAAAGATCCTTTTTTGGCTCTCTTTATGACCACCACTTGGCTCACCTATTGAGTGTCCATCTGTATACCTGCAATTTCTATGACATCAAAAGAGGTTAAAGAGACTCTTATACCCTTAAAATTATTCTATATTATTTGTATAAATTACTACTTCATCATATTATTTCTGTGACACTCTTATTGAGTCAATCTAAATGTTTTTAAGACTGCAAGCTTATTCAAACCAATCTATTGGTGAGACTCCTCTGTCACTGCCCTGTTTTGTCGTTACAAAATTAAAATCTACATTTAGGCTAGAAACTGCCTACAACATCCATCTTCAAGTTTGTAATCTGATTACCCATTCTCATATTCAAACTCTCTATTACTTTATACAAGTCTTTGATTTTGTTACAGGTTTAGAATAAATTGAAAGAAAACTGCAGACTTAGGATAAATTCAAAGAAAAATGCAGGCTTAGGATAAATTCAATAAAAAATGCAGAGCCTGAAGCAATTCAACACCTAGATAGTGTTAGAATAGATAAATCAATTATACACGCATGTTTTTCTGCACAGACGAGCCGCCTTACTCCGCCTACAGCCGTCCAAGCCGCTCTCTGTCATCTATCCATAATAAACATCTGAGCTAGCTCTATGCTATAGTATTTGTAGAATTTATTGTGTATTTGTTTATAAATTGAATGCAAGAACATGCAATCCGTGCGCTCCAATTCGCAGAGTTATGCTCTGTTTTGTTTCTTTCTGTGTTTTATCTCTTTTCCTTTTTATGGTATCAGGCTTAGGGGGAAAGATTGGTGAGTGCCAGCCTGCAAGGGAAGTCCTTTAGTTTTATTGCAAGGTGTATGATGTCAGCTGTGCAAGAGTGGGAAGCTGAACTGTATGCTCTGAGCTGAGGTAGCCAATTTTTTTAAGATTCCTTGCTCCATTATGTGAGCATCTTTGAGTTTTTATTATGCTGAATAAATGTTGTGTGGCTAAGTGTGGAAAACCCTCGCCACTTGAAGTTGTGAAAATTTAAAGGTGCGTTCACACAGTTTGAAATGTTCATGTAAGGTTATAAAGAAAGCAGAAGGTGAAATTTTCATATTGTTATTTTTGACAATTCTTGTTGAGTGAAGGGATTGATGAAACTCTCTTTCATATTTGTACGTAACAAATTTTTTTGAAAGACTTTGTTTTTTTGGACTGATAAGAATTGCAATACAAAATTTTAATGTGTATTTTTAGGTACTTCTTTTTTAAGCTTTTGTGGATTTCTTCTTGCTATGGCTGCCTCTAAGATCTCTAATATTGTGGTTGGTGCAAAATTAGATGGTTCTAACTATGTAAGTTGGAAATGTGAGATGGAATTGATTCTACAAATAAATAGTTTAGTCCAGCAATAGAAGACAAACCTATAAATGAAAGCATGCATGAAAAATGGGATAAAATGGATATGAATGCATGGGCTACCATTTTATGGAAAATTAGTATAGGGATGAGGCCACATGTTCAAAATCAGAAAACAACAAAGAAAATATGGTAAACATTACAAACAACGCATGGTATATTGATTGATGAGCTAGCCAACATATGACTTACAATTAAAACTTCTTTAATTCTTTAGAACAAGTGAAAGGTTCAAAGATATTTCTTGGGGATGATAGTTCACATGAAATTGAAGGAATAGTTTTTATTTCAATGAAAAAATACATGATGGTAAAAAATTTGAATTAACACATGTCAATCTTATACCTAAGCTAAGAAAAATCCTTCTTTTAGTAAGTCAAATCACTCAACATGATCATAAGGTGGAGTTTTATTCCAATAATTGTCTAATCAAGAACATTAATGATAGATTCAAAATTATGACTGTTGTAGTAGTGATGACATTTAAAAAAATTAACATCTATTGATAAGACAACTTACATTACTACATTACTACAGGTTCTTCCACAAGTGAATTATTGCAGCATCAAAAGTTTTGTCACTTAAACTATCAATGTTTGACTATGCTTTTAAAGATGAATATGGTTAATGGACTATCTTGGATAAGAGTAAACAAAAATGTGTGTACAAGATGAATGATTGGAAAACATGAGGTCCTGTTTGACCCAACTTACTATTGAGATCCCACTGTTGGGGATCTTCCCAAATTTTCTTGGAAACTTGTCGTCCTTGCAAGTTGCCACATCTTAATATTGAGAGCTCGCTGGTGACAAGCTTACCAGATTCTCTTGGAAACTTGTCCTTCTTGACTGCTCTTTTAATCGGTTGCTCGCTATTGACAAGAATGCCATCTTCTCTTTCAAACTTGTCCTACTTGACATCATTCACTATTTTTAATTGCAAGAAATTATAATACATGCCCCACTGCATTTGGAGCCTTAAACTTCTACGAAGAGTAAGCATAAAATATTCAGGGGTCAGAGAGTTACCTTTTGGAGCAGGGGATTTTGCACTTGACACAATAGAAGTTTTAGAAAAATCTAAGACAGATTTATCCGAAATATCCATATCTGAAGATTGTCGTCCCAACCTTAAGGAGCTGATTATTTATGGGAATGCCCAATTGATGGAGATCATAACCTTGCCCACATCAATTAACAACCTATCATCGTGGGGTCGTAGAATACTGAAGAACATTAGGTGTATTGGAGGAGCACTAAACCTTCATCCACTGCATATATATGGTTGTTCGGAGTTAGATGATGCAACAAAATTTTATAAAATTTGATAAATTGTACCTTGATCATACTCATTTCAAAAATCTCTCCCTTGAATCCTTGAATATTTTTTACCTAATATATCTTCGCAAAAAACTATATTGAATTGTCTTAAGAGAGTAAGTAGATCGGCTCAAAACTATCTTAGAACTCTAATTTCTAATTATCAAATTATTTTTTCTTGAAAGGGTCATTTTGGAAGGTATCAAAATAAAATATGGGATAATAAACTCTATTTCAAAAAGGATCTAGAAGAGAATGATGATTAAATTTGACATACATAAAGATTAGGGACAAGGCCAACTACACATTTCTAATAAATATTTTGAAGTAGTTTAGTGATAGTTTATAATGGAGAGACCTATTTTGTGAGTGCATATCAACCCCCAATATTTTTTTTTGGTTGGTAAATGGGATTTGAGAAGGCTTATTTTCCCCTTTGAGTGGTATCAGATAAGGTGGTCAATTTTCACTTTATCTTTTAATCAACATGAGATAATCTCTTGGTAGTTGCACATAAGAAGAATGCAATTTGTAGGGAATACAAGGCCTAAAGGGATTTTAAATAATTTTTACTATTTGTAGATTGTTTATGACACAATTCCTTATGGGGTAGCTAATTTATGGGAGGAAAATAACATTATAAAATAATAGAATCTTACTTTATATCATTAGGGGAACAAATAAATGTGTCCAAATGTGAAGTATCTTTTAATGTTGTCTAACTATGTAAGCTATGAAATTCTCCTAACACTTGTGTTATCATAGTTTATGTCTTGTCTAAAAAGTTTACCGACCTATTCTAAATTTGGTTAAGTCTAAAAGTTGTTGGTATTTTGGTCAGTTCTTGTAACTCTATCAATCTCAGTCACGGTTATTATAACCTTTGTTTTTTCTGAAGGATCACTTCAAGTCCAATCTTACACAGGTGTCAGTGTTTGTTATTGAAGTCATAAATTCATAATTCTTGTTTTGAGTCCAAGTTCAACTCATTTCAAAATTTCTCTCAAGTTATGAAAATTTCGTCAGTCTCCAACGAAGTTATATGAACTTACTCTTTTTCTACATGAAGATGATGAAGAATTAGAAAGCAGTATAAGAAATGCATCAAAAGGATTTCGGTATTCATCTATGGTTATAGAGCCTCTGTTGGTCTCTGATAGGGTTATATGAACCTCTTTTCCTATCGATCAAGTAGTTGTTCTCTTTTGAATTTTTAAAAAGTGGTTATAAGGAAGAGGTCAAGTGAAACGCTACACATGCCAACTATACAAGAGGATAATTAGTTGTCTGTCTACTCATGCATTAATTATGAAGGGTTTAAAAAGAAGATGAGCTAGTGAGTAGAGTATTTTCAGCTGAGGCAATAGAAAATAAGGAGGGAAGGAGAAAACAGGTATGGTTATTGATTCTTGGAGACCACAATCATTGAGCTATTTCTTTTTTCTACTTTATTAGTTGAAAAATAGATTATTTATGGTTTAAGAAATAGAACATCACTTTTCTCCGACTAACATTCAAGAATTCCCTAGAGATCTCAACCCAATGAAGAATGATAGAAGAGATCTAACAATAGGGTATCTTAGGATATGTTTAGAGATTAATTAAGGCTAAATGAGAGATTTTTCGCCAAGCTAGGGCTTGGAAAGGACAATGAAATACAAGATGAAATGCAAAACCCTGATATGATGCAAACTTGATTTAAAAGACCTAGAAATGTAATAAGAACAAAACAGAAAGCTATAAAACAGAATGTGTGCACCTGGAAACTTGAAGATGAGTAGAAGGAGCTCTGAAATGCTCAAAATTATGACTTTTTGACATAGTGGGACTCATTTGCTATTCTGGGCGAATCAATCCCAGTTCTGGATTTTTGCACAGAAGCAGGTTTCAGGGAAATGGGTATCCAATTCTGCAAAGATCTCCAAAAAAAATTATAGTGGGACTCATTCACCACTTGTTGTGAATGAGTCTAGTTTGGGCTTTTCTAGAAATTCAAAGTCTAGATCTTCTCTTCTCTATCTGCTCAATTTGTTCCTCCAGGTTCCCAAACCCGAAACTCTGATTTTGGGGTTGTAGATGACCTTTCAGTGAAGATTATGACTTTGCAAATGGGGAGACAACTCCAACATGATTTTAACCTAATCTTCAATGATCTTCAAGTCTTCAAACAACCTAGATCTACAATTATATAAAGAGAGAGAGAGAGAGAGAGAGAGAGAGAGAGAAAAGTGTTGATTGTTAGGGAATAGAGGTTTGCCTTGGTCAAACCCCTTTTAGGTAATTAAACCAAATGATGAAACAATGAAACAAGGACATGAAACATGAACAATGATACCTTGAATGATGTCTATAAATCTGCAACTTAGCATGAAATAGCCATGAAGGATGTAGATCTTGATCTTTGACAATAAGAATATAACAATGCTTGATCTTGGATCTCCAACACTACATCACAACACTAGCTCACTAACATGCTTGATGATTGATATGCTTGACATGATGATGAATCTTGAATTGCTACAACAATTGATGAAGAATATTGCTCTTGAATGCCTTAGAAGTGATCTTGAAAGCTACTTAATGACCTTACAGTAAAGACTTGGAATATTTAACTCTTGAGTAATTGGCTTGATCTCATGAATGTTTGGTGAAATAATTATTTAAGAGCTCATTTATATAGGAAATCCACTCAAATGACAATTTATTGGATCCCCAAAGCCGACATGGAAGAAATTTGAATTAAAAACCCACTTTTCTTGCTCATAACCTTAAAAATAGGCCAAATGGGACTCATTCGCCATCTTGGGTGAATGAGTCCCACCTGGATGGTACTCATTTTCCCAAGATGGCGAATGTGTCCCACAGGAGCTATTTTTTGTCCTAAAGTGTCAGGGAGTGAAGAAATTAAGCTTATATGTTGATCTTGTTAGGTTTTTGATTCATATATGCTTTGGGATGCACAATATGGGGTCATAGAGGCCTATTAATGATGATATAAAGGTCATAAATGGAAAGGGGCCCAAAATCCAATTTGAAAGTGTAAATAAATACACTTTACAACACTAAATTAAGGAAAATTTGAGTTTATTTCTAGCTTAGAAGGGCCCTAAATCCTATGTGGATGTGTAAAACACATTACAACACTAGATTAGGTCCACTTTGTTTGCAACCTCCTAAATTTAATGTGAAGATGTAAATAAATATATTTTACAACATTAAATTAAGGCATAGTTAAGTTAATTTAGCTTTAAAAGAACTCAAGACCTAATGTGAATGTGTAAAACACCTCACAACACTAGATCAAGGCAACATTAAGTCCAATTTTATCATTAACTATTCCCAAACCAAGCAAGCAATACTTTTTTCTACACTATATTTAGCCCCCGCTTTAGTGAGAGGCGAACTTGTTTCTAACTCACACTAAAGTAGACATTCAAGAGAGCTCCAAGTGTACCGATGTGAATGGCCTAGGATAACAAAGATCAAGGAGGTAACCAAGCCCCCAAGATCCAAGGTCCTAAGTCAAACTGACAAGCACAAAAGGACACATGCAAGGTGTATAATTTGCAGCAAAACAAGATATACGATCATGCAATGTCAATAACTAGAAGAAGAACAAAAATAAGAAAAAATAATAAGGTGGATCAAGCTTTGACTATTTTTCCAACACGATGTGGATCAGATCTAGGTTGTTTGTCTGAAAAATACATACTCACTCTAAGGCAATGGAACTCTTGGTTGTCCGCTAGGTGAGAAGTCCTAAAATGTGAGACACAATACACTCATGGCTAGTATGCACTCACACACATGCAACTGGCTATGCGGAAATTCATGCCTTAGTCAGGCTTCCCACTCAAACCATACCAAAGTTATACCTCCTGATAACTTTGATAAAACACCATGCAATAATAAACTTTGAGCTTCATGAGGCAAGCAAAATTTTGTATGCTTGAAACTCATAAACTTTGTAAATGCAAAATAGTCTAAGGAATGTTCAAAGGGATTTTGCTTAGTTCATGCAAGGTATCTTCTTAGGGAACATTATGCCTAATGTCTCCAAGAGAGGACAAGTCAAAGAAGTATCATGCTCTAGAAGGAAATCAAACCCAACGACACCACCAAGAAAATGTTGTATTGCAAGAAGAAAGAAAATTGCACAATGAAACATGAGTGTTGATGTATGTCCTCACTTTAAAGCGATTGCTAACACCATTGTTGTAAGAAATTGCTTTAAAGTAGAAGAAGACATGAAAGCTTATTGGGAAATCCCTATGCCAAGTCACATGTTTTCATATTCAACGGGCACGGGCACCAATTTTTAGTACCTGCCGTTAGGTAGATAATATGCATCCAGAATTGTTTAATAGGCAGAATACACGTATATGTTAACAAATGAGAAGCTACATATATCTGAAATTAAAAAATTTTAATCTAAAACAAATATTTGAGAAGCTACTTGGCCCTAAAACAGTTTGAAATGCCTGCAGTGTGCAGTTCAAATCCGAAGAACTTCTTCTAGACAAGCATCTGCTCTCCATCCCCAAAGAAAAATACAATCAGCCTGACCAAATTCTTATGGTGAATTCGTGAGAGCAGTTCAATTTCATTTATAAATTCCATTGCACCCTGCAAAGATCCTTTTTCGAATCTCTTTATGACCACCATTTGACTCACGTATTGAGTGTCCATCTGTATACCTGCAATTTCTATGACATCAAAAGAGGTTAAAGCGATTTTTTTTTTTATCAAGCACTCATACACCCTTAAAATTATTCTATATTATTTGTATAATTTACAACTTCATCATATTATTTATGTGACACTCTTATTGAGTCAATTTAAATGTTTTTAAGACTGCAAGCTTATTCAAACCAAACTAATGGTGAGATTCCTTTGTCACTGCCCTGTTTTATCATTACAAAATTAAAATCTACAGTTAGGCTAGAAACTGCCTACAACATCCATCTTCAAGTGCATAATCTGATTACCCATTCTCATATTCAAACTCTCTATTGCTTTATACAAGTCTTTGATTTTGTTACAGGCTTAGAATAAATTGAAAGAAAAATGCAGACTTAGAATAAATTCAAAGAAAAATGCAAGTTTAGGATAAATTCAAAGAAAAATGCAGAGCCTTAAGCAATTTAACACCTAGATAGTGTTAGAATACATAAATCAATTATACATGCAAGGTTTTTTGCACAGACCAGCTGCCTTACTCCACCTACAGGCGTCCAAACCGCTCTCTGTCATCTATCCATAATAAATATCTGAGCTAGCTCTATGATACAGTATTTGTAGAATTTATTGTGTATTTGTTTATAAATTGAATACAAGAACATGCAATCCGTGTGCTCCAATTCGCAGAGTTCTGCTCTGTTTTTCTTCTTTTTGTGTTTCTCTCTTTTCCTTTTAGTGTGTATTTGTAGGGACTTCATTTTTAAGCCTCGGTGTTTGCCTTTCTTTTTGTTATGGATTTCTTTGAGATCTATAATATTGTGGTTAGTGCACAATTAGATGGTTCTAACTATACAAGTTGGGATTGTGAGATAGAATTACAAATGAATGGTTTATGAGAGCAAGCTAGAGAAGACAAACCTACAAAGAAAGCAAGCATGAAAAATGGGATAAAATGGATATGAAGATATGGGTACCATTTTATGGAAAATTAGTCTAGGGATAAGGCCACATGTTTAAAATCTGAAAACAACAAAGAAAATATGGGAAACATTACAAACAATGTATGGAACAACTAACAAATTAAAAGTGATGGACATTAAAAGACAATTAACTCATTTGAAAATGAAGGGAGGAGATAGCATGAATGATCATATTGTAAAATTGAAAAATTTAAGAAATCAACTTGCAATGATGAATGTTGAATATGAAGACTCTGATAAATTATAGATTTTTTAATTAAAAGTCCTCATGATAAGTACCATTACTTCATTCGCACATTAGAGCTATTTCGAAATTTTTATAATGTCATACTAGAAGAACTGTATTGGGGCTTTGTTGAATGAAGATGATAGGCTTAAAAAGTTTAGAGGTGAGTCTAACAAGAGTTTTCAAGAATTCATGGCTAGGGGAAAATATAAGAACTTCAATCAAAATAAATCATATCAAAATCAAGGGAACCAACAAAGAAATAATAAAAGGCAATGCAATCAACCAAGGAATAATTAACAAAGTCATAATTTTCAAAAGGCACAAAATAATTGGAGAAATCACAAAGAAAATTCTAAAAGAGAAAAAAGTATCACATGTTATAATTGTTGAGAAGGACATAAAAGTGATCAATGTCCTAGGAAATCACATGTAGGAGGCCAAAGAAAATTTATCAAAGAAGGAAATCAAATTTTGTTCAAGAGGGTGATCATAATACAATGATAGCCTCTTTAGCTACTCAAGGAAACTCAAACACATGGTATATTGATTGAGGAGCTTGCCAACATATGACTGACAATTAAAACTTCTTTAATTCTTTAGAACAAGTGAAAGGTTCAAAGATATTTCTTAGGAATGATAGTTCCCATGAAATTGAAAGAATATGTTTCATTTCAATGAAAGTACATGATGGTAAGAAGATTGAATTAACAAATGTGAATCTTATACCTAAGTTAACAAAAAACATTTTTTTTTAAGTCAAATCACTAAACATAAAACATTGGATCACTCCAAGGCTGTGGGTCACTTGAGATTGGAGTGAACCTCCGAAGAAGGCCGGCTTCCTTTGGTGTCACCTAAACTATTGATCTTTGCGAGGTAAAGGGAGAAGGAAATACATTGAAAGTAAAACTAGCTCTATGGTGATACACCGAATCGATGAGAAATCATAAAATGAACACAGGAAGAACATACACTCGAAAGTTTAAATTCTATTGCTTCACATACTCAGAACAACTTCTTTCAGATTTAATGCTTAAGTCCTAACAGGTTTGGCCTACATACACTTCTTGGGAAGGAAAGATCAATTTCACAACCTTAAGACATAAGTGCAGAATTATAAAACATAGTTAAAGACTTGCATGTTTGAAAGAAAGATACATAAATGAGAATCAATACAAACTTGAACACAAGCTTCCAAGGTAAACTTTGTGTTGTATTCAAGATTCCAATTGAGTTACAGAAACATACATTAATTGAGAAAGGATTGATAAAAAAAAATCACCAACTCCCTTGAATGCATAATTCAAACTATTTACAAAAAGGAAAAAAATTCCTTATATATCAAACTGTGTCAGCCCTCTTAGGGCTTACAAAAAATATCAAGCTAAGAAAGATCTATTCTGAGATCTTTTATGAATTAAATGCAGCACCCCTGCATGTCTATCCTATGTGTGTCGGTGAAGAGTTATTGTCTGGAGAAGCCCTTTGATCTTTCTGCAACCACCGCATTCACTCCTCTGCCCTTGTGTCCTCTCGAACTTCCTCGGTCGACCGCCTTGAATGCTATTGAGTTCACCATCGATTCACGTTGCATTCGTCCTGTGTTGGCATTCTATGCTCTGATCAGACTGCCACGGCTCATCTCAACTCCTCCTGGTTGGTCGAGCGTTTTTCATGCGGGCTCAGCAAGCAGTCAAAGCTCCCTTTGAAAAGAATTGCATCTCGGCGAGACACTGAAAGTGTCTCGCCGATGCAATTATATCCTCTGCAACTTATCGGCATGACTCAAACTGTCGCTGAGACGTTATAACGAAAATCCTATCTCCTATGGCGAGACTATCTGTTTTAGGGAGACCTTTGCCGACATCTCCAAGAGTTATACCACTGAGCCCCCTCCCCTCTGTCGGCCAAACATTCTTATATCAGCAAGACCTTACGCCGATGTCGAGATCTTTCGGCGAGGTCTTTACTTTCTAGTCGGTGAGACTTGACGCAGTCGCTGAGACATCGTGACGAACTCCCTCTGTCTACCCGAGCTCTCCTCGCTTCGCTGAGACCCCTTCTTGGTCACTGAGACCTTTTCCTCCTTCAGCAAGACAATGTTGCTTTGGCAGGACCTTATGTCAAGCCTTAAAACTTTTAGCAAGCCCATCCTGGTATCGGCAAGACTCCTGCCAAGGGCAATCATATTGAGGGCCCCCGATCAGTCGATGAGACCTAATGTCTTCGCCAAGACATTACAGCAAAGTTATCAACCTTGGCCGAGACTATGAGCAAGTCAAGGAGACCTACGGCAATACCTTTCATACGCCTTCGGTGAGACCTTTGGTCATCGGTGAACACTAGGGCGATATCCCTTACTCTCAGCGAGGTCCTGGCCAGTCGCCGAGACTCTTGGCGACTTCTACCTTTTGGCAAACTGCTTCCTGTCGGGGTGACTCTCTGTTTTTGGCAAAGAGTTCATTTTGCTTCATTCGGGGAGACACTACCAACTCGGCAAGACCTCTCGCTGATACCTGCGTCCTTTTCCAAGACCGCTTCACCCTGATGATTGTCGGTGAGACCTCTTGTCATCGCCGAGACCTTTTGTCGAGCCCTTTCGTTCTCGTCGAGCTCCATTTCATTTTAGGGGGACCTTGTGTAATCGCTGAGACATCTCAGCAAGATCCCTTAGTCATACCGAGGGCCCTCTCCCTTTATGCCGGGGAGACTTTTTGTCAGCCAGACCTGTCCCAAAACATGCTTCCTTTTGATTATTGGGGAGACCCTGTGACTTCAACGAGACTTCCTAGCGAAGCTTGCTTGCTTTGCTGAGATCTCCTGACTTCGACGAGACATCTTCAATCGGCGAGACCTCTTTCTGAAACCCACACACATACACCGAAAGAATCCTGCGTTGTTTTGTCGGTAAGACCCGAGGCATTCGCCGAGACCTTGGCCGAAGAAAAGAACCTCCACAGAATTGAAAACCTTTTATCGTTGAGACTCTATATCGATGTCTTGCCGATAGGGACCATATGCGAACCCCACTTGCTGTGACACTCCTGGGGTCTTGGCGACTTTGTCCTTAGAAGATTTTCATGTCGAACCTGAACAAGGCAGGCTTCCCAACTGAGCTCCCTGTGACCTAGCATCAGATTCATGACCTTTTCCCTAGGCCGAATGCTCCATTTGGCCTTCTCAAACCTGTTAAACACAATTTGCCTTACCGATTGAGCCAGAAGGTTAAAATTTAGTCAACAATTTTGGCGACCTTTGCGGGATGTTTGCCTGCTAAACATGAGAACCAGTGACTACAACTTTTCCATTGGGCATGGAGTCATTAGAAAGCTCAGAGAAAAAATAAAACGCCAGTCAGCACATGGTTGCAAAACGCATGAGACTCATGGATCATAACAGGTTGCCAAAAAATGAAACAAGGGAAAACGATTGAGAGAAATATCGCGTTAAAATAACATTTAGGGGATGGAGCAAAACAGAAAACAAACAAACCATAGTGCAAAGCACTTATTGAATACATAAACCTAACTAGATATGTACAAGAAAGGCACTTATCAGGCTTGAAAGTAGGGTTTAAGGTGTATCCCATTGACTGGGATAGGAAGCAAATCTCCTTCTATCATAGCCAACTGATAAGCATTGTGCTCTTTACAGTCCCCGATTAGGAATGGACCTATCCACATGTTATCGAACTTGGTGTGATGGCCTAGCTTACTTTTCAAAACATCCCATTTGAGCACGAGGTCTCCCTCTTTAAAAGATTTTGTTGTAGCCCTTTTGTCGAATGTTCTTTTCATTTGGAGCTGATGATACTCCAAAGCTTTCATTGCTATGTCCCTTGATTCTTCGAGCTCCATGAGCTCTGCATACCTTACAGACATTGGGTCATGTCCCTTAAGCATCTCCAACTGGTGAACAATGTCTAGAGCCGAAAGCTCCACAGATAGTGGCAATCTTGCCTCTTTGCCGTAGACCAACATATATGGCGAGTTACCAACAGACCTCTTAGGGGTCACTATGTCTACCCAAAGTGCATTCTTTAAACTGATGTGCCAGGTCCTTTGATTATCCTCTATAGTTCTTTTAATAATTCTGATGAGGTTCTTATTTGTGCTCTCAGCTAGGCCATTACCTTGAGGGTAGTAATTTAAAGATGTGCTCAAATGAATGCCATGCTTAACGGCCCAGTCAGTTACTCTTAGAACCATGAATGCAAGGGCATTATTAGATATGATGGAGTCAGGCACTCCAAACCTAGTGACTATATCCTCATAGAAGCTCAAAACTGAAGACTCTTTTGCTTCTCTCAAAGCTATTGCTTTTGTCCACCTTGTGAAATAGTCTGTAGCTATCAGCACCCACTTATGACCAGCACTGGAAGGTGGATTTATTGGCCTAATGAAATCAATGCCCCATCTCATGAAGGGTTGCTCTACTTGAATTGGATGTAGAGGCATAGTGGGCAGCTTTTCCTTTCCTGAAAATAGAGCACATTTGACACATTTTCTTGCCCAAGAGTAAGCATCTTTGAACAAGCTGGGCCAGTAGTAACCAGCTCTTATGTTTTTCCAGGCAGTAGTTTTGGGAGCAAAGTGACCCCCTGCAACTCCATCATGAAACTCATGAAGCACTTTTTCAATTTGATCATTGTGGATGCATCTCAATAGGACACCATTCGGATTTTTTTGAAGAGAACATTATTCACTAGCACATATTGTATGGACTGCAATCTAAAGTATCTCCTTTTAGCTCTGTTTAATCCTAATGGGCATTCACCAGTTTGTAAAAATTGGATCATATCTTGAACCCAATTGGTTATCCCTATTGGTACATCATCTTGAGCATTCTGAAACTCATTTGTATTAGCAAGGATAATATCCTTTTCTAGTTCACTTTCACTGCTTGACCCAGTAGCAAGTTGTTCACAGAGACCCCTGCCTCTAACCAATTTGGTGATCTTAATATCTACGTCGTATTCCATGACCTTAGTGACCCATCCTGCTCTTTTTTCATTGAGATCTTTATTCAATAGAAAATCCTTCACACTTGAGTGTGTCACCATGACATGAATTTTATTATGAGAGATCAAAGGCTTAAATTTCTTCAGGCTTCTAATCACATCAAGAACATGCCTCTCTACAAAGGAGTATTTATGTTCATAATCAACCAATCCTTGACTGAAAAAGGCTATTGGTTGTTCTAAATTCTCTTCATTTTTTTGAACCAATATTGCAGAAATGTTAATTGTGCTACCATAAGCATACAAATAAAAATCTTTAAAAAAAATGGGATTTACCAGCGTAGGAGCTACTGCTAAGGCCTCCTTGACCTTTTCAAAACTATTATTGGCATCCTTTGTCCAACTGAAAACTGTGTTTTTCTTTAACATAGCTATCAAAGGCTATAATAGGTTTGCAACATCTGGGATGAACCTTCTTAGAAAGTTGATCTGGCCGAGAAAGCTTTGTAGACCCTTCTTGTGATTAGGTAGCGACAACTCAAGTATGGCTTTGACTCTCTCAGGATCAATAGTAATTCCTTGCTTTGACACTATGTGTCCTAATAATTTCTCTTCATGAACAGCAAAGATACTCTTTTTTGGATTGAGAGAGATCCCAAACTCTCTACATTTTTTAAAGACTTATCTAAGATGTGACACATGTTCATCAGCATCCTTGGAATATATTGTAATATCATCTAGGTAAATCAGTATAATCTTGTTAATCAAACTTTGAAATGCCATGCCTATGGCCTTTTGAAACATGGCACCAGCATTGGACAAACCAAAAGGCATCCTTTTGTATGCCATGGTGCCCCATTTAGTCGTAAAATAAGTTTTAAAATGATCTTCTTCCTTAACCAGCACCTGATTATACCCTGAAAAACCATCTAATAAGGAAAATCTTTCAGAACTAGCAACCTCTTGCAAGATTCGTTCCATGGAGGGCAGTGGGTAGTGGTCTTTCAAAGATGATTGGTTAAGGTCCCTAAAATCTACACAAAGTCTGATTTCACCACTTCTCTTCCTAACCAATACAAGGTTAGAAACCCATGAATTATGCTTGATAGGAAAGACAATACCTCCCTTAGCTAGTTTAGTCAGCTCTTTAATCATTAGGGGCTCAAGTTTAAGATTCAAGGGCCTTTGTTTCTGCCTTATCGACTTAGCATCAGGCTCTAACTCAATTGTGTGCTGAGCAATGTGGGGATCAAACCCTTTCAAATCTGAATATTCCCAAGCAAAGACATCATGAAATTCTTTTCATAAAGCAACAAAAGCTTGTTTATCTTTAGGTGAACAAATTTTTCCTATCTTAAGGAGCTTACCTTTGAAGATCTCCAACTCTTCATAGTGTTCTTTTTTGATTTGCAAGTTGCCTTTACCCTTTTTGAGTTGATCATCAGTGCTGAAAATTGACTCTAAGGTAACAAGGCCTTTGGGTAATTTATTTGTCTTTAGCTATATGACTTGATCACCATATTGTTGCTTGAGTTTTGCTTGGTTCACCATGGAGAACTGATCTTCTTCGAGCAGGAAAGAAAGGATATGTTCATCACTATCAAAGACTTTCCAGTGAATGTTGTTATCAGGAATTGATGGCCTGACCACGACCTTCACATACTGCTGCACTTTCTCTTTTCTAATGTCATTTGGAATGTCAAACTGCGCCCCAATGGCTGCAAGTCTATTAGCATGCTTGTTCTGATTTCTTGGAATAGATACTAAATTAAAGGCATCAAATTCCTCAAGCATGTTCCACACTCTATTTCTATAAGACTTTAACGTGTCATTTTTGGAAACATTCAGGCCCCTTACTTGGTTAACAACTAATTCGTTGTCCCCATAAACTTTCAAGCTAGTTATTCTTCTCTTCCTTGCCCACTCTAGACCTTGAACAAGGCCTTCATACTCAGCAGTGTTATTAGAGCATGCAAAATCAAAATGGAATGCAGAGTAGTACCTATCACCTTGTGGAGAAATCAACATTGCACCTCCTCCTACCCTATTCTTACTTCTGGAACCATCAAAGAACATCTCCCAAAGTCCATTTAGTGGCTACAACAACTGGTTTGCATCTTTCTCCAAGTTTGGAATCTCTGTGTCAGGCTCAAGAATGACATAGTTGCCCATACTAGCATCTTGAATGAGGTCCTCAGGACTGTCCAATACATTCTCAACTACCCACTCATGCAACAACATGTCAAGAATAGCTTCTGATTGGAGTTCTTGAGTAGCAGCTAGTTCATTGTTAGAAAGAACGACACAATTTGAGTCTGCAGCAGTAGGAACAACATTAAAGGGACTTGGGTTATATGGCTCAATGTGATCCTTGGCCAATCTCTCAGATTTAATGGTAACCTTGGTTCCATACCTTGTTCTAATTATCATATGTGACCAATCAACTGATACATAACCACCTATCTTGGTTGTAAAGTCTCTAGATAAACACAAGGAAAAGAAAGGTGGAAGGTCTATGACAACTATGTCTTGGGGAATTGAAAATTTTGGACAAGCATGGAGAGTGAGATTTAAATCATTGATAATACCCATAGTATTAACTGAAGTGCCATCCAATTGGATCACTCCCTTCTCTAAAGGCTGGTATTTTAGTCCAAGTTTGTCAGCAATCTATTTTGGCATGACGGAGTTGCTAGCTCCACTATCTACCATACAGTTATGGACTAATTTATCACCAATAATCACTGACACATAGAAAGGAGGTGGTTTAACTCCTTTTTCAGTTTCTATGCAAGGCTGCTGATCATTTCCTTGAGAATTATTTGTTAACACAGCTCTAACCTAACCTATTGGGGGCTCAGATTCATCAAACATTTTCAAACTTGGAAGGGCTAACTATAACATATCCTTTTGACCTGGGATGAATAATGAGTCCCACATGGACATTGTAACATTCATTGTTTTCATACTATCAAGGATATTATAAGGTACAATTGGATTTACTTTAGGATGTACCTTTATACCGGTATGATCAACTTGCGGATGTGACTACTCCTTGTCTGGGAGTTTCTGATTTCTTTGCCAAACAGGAGCTGCTCGAGATGTAGATGGTTCTGCAGTGGCTGCCTTTCCTTTTTCAACCGCTTGATTAAGCTCAAAAGCTCTCTTCTTTTCCCTAGTGTTAGCTGCAACTGGAGAACTATCTTCATTCAACCCACAGAATTCTTGACCTTTCCAGTTAAGCAGGGTTGTATCATTGATGAATTGGTCCTAATGTTGTGAAGATGCATCATTGCATGAACTCTACTGCGAACTTGAAGCATTCTACACCATAAGGGCCTGATTAATTAGTCCATTTGAGCAAGTGGCCTGATCATGAGGTTGGTTACAAGGGTAACACCACTCATAGTCTGCTGCTAAGTTGTTTTGGGTAGGAACCAGCTCCTTAGCCGCACTAACAGGGGCTGGAGCATAGGCCTGAAAAGGCCTTGTGTTCACATTCTATCTTGGGCCATGATAATTGCCCTGATACTATTGTCTATTCCCTTGGAATTGCTATTGTTTACCTTGAAAAGGCTGACTTGAGGCCTAATTCTATTGTTGATAAGTCTTAGAATAGGTCTGTTGTTTTTCCAAGTTCACCAACTTGTTACCAAAAGTCTGTAAAAGACTTTTGATCTCTTGTAACTCTTGTGATGAGCCTAAAGCAACAATCTCTTGTCTATCAACGACTGGAACAGCAGCTGGTAGCATTGGTACAGCTGGTAAAGGTGTGAAAGGAGGTATTTGAAAAGGAATGTTTGCATGAATTTCTAGAAATATTGGCATTGGTGGCCTGGGAGCAATCTTACCAGCTTGTATTAAGTTGTTTTCAGCTTTGATAGCTATTTCAAAGGCATTTGGTAAAGACACTCCTCCCATTGATTGTATCATGATAGCTATATCGCTATTCAGAGCCCTCAAAAAGTATAAAAATGTGTATTCTGGAGGTGGCCTCATCGTTGCAGGGATTCTATCCCAGGTTCTCTGAAATCTGAAGTTGAAGTCATTCATCTATTCCTGTGGAGCCCTCTTAATTGTAGTCAATTGCTCCAGTAGAGACAAGTTGTCAGACCTATCTTGGAATTTCTTATGCAGCTTATCTCCAAATTTGTCCCATGTTGCAATTGAACTGACTGGTAGGCTCCTATACCACTGTATAGCTCTTCCTTTCAATGAAGCAGCCAGTAATCTCACTGCAACGTCCTCTTGGATTATGTGGTGAACTCTGCATAACGAAGCCACATCTCTCATGTGTTCAATTGGGGTAGTTTGGTCTTCCCCTGTAAAAATTGGCAGACTCTTCAAGGCTACCATTGGAATATCATTGTGTTGAGCCAAGTTCAAAGGACTCCCTCTGTTGAAAGGGACAAAGGGTTGATTCCTTGGAGCGGCCATTGGAGGTATCCGAATTGGATTTACTTGTATAGCAAAATAAGATCCCACTAATTGAGGAGTAGACTGAGTTCTTCTAGAATAGATAACTGTTGTTCCTCTTTTTTCTGTTGCTCTGCCTTTCCTTCTTGGTGGTGACAGCTGCAAATATTCGAAGGGACCTGAGTTGCCTCTAGTCTAAACTTTTTTCATAAACTGAAGAAGGCATTGATTTTTGGAGTTCTTTCCTCTTTATGGAGTCACCAAGTATGCCAAAGGACTTCTATGAGGCCTGAAATTCACTGGTTGCATACTAAACCAGCAATTCAATTCTAGTTCACTGTCCCACCAGGCGTGCCAAAACTGTTGTTACCTGGAAATGCACCCTAATGCAAAGTTGTAAAACTAAGCTTTCTAGTGAAACATTGGATCACTCCAAGGTTGTGGGTCACCTGATATTGGAGTGAACCTCTGAAGAAGGCTGGATTCCTTTCATGTCACCTAAACTATTGATCTTTGTGAGGTAAAGGGAGAAGGAAATACATTGAAAGTAAAACTAGCTCTATGGTGATACACCAAATCGATGAGAAATCATAAAATGAACACAGGAAGAACATACACTCAAAAGTTTAAATTTTATTGCTTCACATACTCAGAACAACTTCTTTCATATTTAATGCTTTAGTCCTAACAGGTTTGGCCTACATACACATCTTGGGAAGGAAAGATCAATTTCACAACCTTAAGACATAAGTGCAGAATTATAAAACATAATTAAACACTTCCATGTTTGAAAGAAAGATACAGAAATGAGAATCAATACAAACTTGAACACAAGCTTCCAAGGTAAAATATGTGTTGTATTCAGGATTCTGATTGAGTTACAGAAACATACATTAATTGAGAAAGGATTGATAAAAAAAATCACTAACTCCCTTGAATACATAATTTGAACTATTTACAAAAAGGCAAAAAATGCCTTATATATCAAACATTGTCGGCCCTCTTAGGGCTTACAAAAAATATCGGGCTGAGAAAGATCTATTCTCAGATCTTTTTTGAATTAAATGCAGCACCCCTGCGTGTCTATCATGTGTGTGTTGGTGAAGAGTTACTGTCTGGAGAAGCCCTTTGATCTTTCTACAACCACCGCATTCACTCCTCTGCCCTCGTGTCCTCTCGAACTTCCTCAATCGAACACCTTGAATGCTACTGAGTTCACCATCAATTCACGTTGCATTCATCTTATGTTGGCATTCTATGCTCTAATCAGACTGCCACAGCTCGTCTCAGCTCCTCCCGGTTGGTCAAGCATTTTTCACGCGGGGTTGGCAGGCGGTCAAAGCTCCCTTTGAAAATAATCACATCTCGATGAGACACTGAAAGTGTCTCACCAATGTGATTATATCCTCTGCAACTTATCGGCATGACTCAAACTGTCACTGAGACGTTATAACGAAAATCCTATCTCCTATGACAAGACTATCTATTTCAGGGAGACCTTTGCCGACATCTCCAAGAGTTATACCACTAAGCCCCCTCCCCTCTGTCGTCCAAACATTCTTCTATCGGCAAGACCTTACGCCGATGTCAAGATTTTTTGGTGAGGTCTTTACTTTCTAGTCAGTGAGACTTGACGCGGTCACTGAGACATCATGACAAACTCCCCTTGTCTGCCTGAGCTCTCCTGGTATCGGCAAGACTCCTGCCGAGGGAAATCATATTGAGGCCCCCTGATCAGTCAATGAGACCTAATGTCTTCACCAAGACATTAAAGTGAAGGTATCAACCTTGGCTGAGACTACAAGCAAGTTAGGGAGACCTACGGCAATACCTCTCATACCCCTTCGGTGAGACCTCTGGTCATCAGCGAACACTAGGGCGATATCCCTTACTCTTGGCGAGGTCCTGGCCAGTCGCTGAGACTCTTGGCGACTTCTACCTTTTGGAAAACTGCTTGCTATTGGGGCGACCCTCCGCTTTCGGCGAGAGTTCATTTTTCTTTAGTCGGGAGACACTACCAACTTGGCAAGACCTCTCACCGATACCTGCATCCTTTGCCGAGACTGCTTCACCCTGACGATTGTCGGCGAGACCTCTTGTCGTTGTCGAGACCTTTTGTTGAGCCCTTTCATTCTCGCCGAGCTCCATTTCATTTCGGGGGGACCTTGTGTAATCGCTAAGACATCTCAACGAGATCACTTAGTCATATCGAGGGCCCTCTCCCTTTGTGCTGGGGAGACTTTTTGTTGACCAGACCTGTCCCGAAACATGCTTCCTTTTGATTATCGGGGAGACCCTGTGACTTCGGCGAGACTTCCTAGTGAAGCTCGCTTGCTTTGTCGAGATCTCCTGACTTCGGCGAGACATCTTCAATCGGTGAGACCTCTTTCCGAAACTCGCACACATACACCGAAAGGATCCTGCGTTGTTTTGTCAGTGAGACCTGATGCATTCGCTGAGACCTTGGCCGAAGAAAAGAACCTCCGCCGAACTGAAAACCTTTTTTCATTGAAACTCTATATGGATGTCTCTCTGATAGGGACCATATGCAAACCCCACTCACCGTGACACTCCTGGGGTCTTGGCGACTCTATCATTAGAATATTTTCATGTCGAACCTGAACAAGGTAGGCTTCTGAACTAAGCTCCCTATGACCTAGCATCATATTCATGACCTTTGCCCTAGGTTGAATGCTCCATTTGGCCTTCTCGAACCTGTTAAACACAATTTGCCTTGCTGATTGAGCCAGAGGATGAAAATTTAGGCAACACGACTACCTTGGACAAGGGTAAACAAAAATGTGTGTACAAAATGCATGATTAGAAAATAACATAGAGACAAGTATGAAATGTCTACATGGAGGGCAAGTAAATCTCTTGAACTTGTCCATAGTGATTTATGTGGACCTATCAATCCCCCATCAAAGGGAGGAGGTAGGTACTTCTTAACATTCATTGATGGTTTTTCAAGGCAAGTTTGGGTCTACTTTCTTAAGAAAAAAGATGAAGTGTTTAGAAAATTTGAAATGTTAAAAGCATTTATCAAAAATCAAAGTGGGAATAAGATCAAACAAATAACAAAAGATAATGGTGGAGAATATGTAAACAATAAGTTCAAATTTTTTAATGAATATCATGGGATCAAGAGAGAAATGTGTAGTAGATATAACCCTCTAATGAGGCAAAAATAACCTCATCAATATAATGGACTAAATACTTAACCTCACATCTTTCAGCCATCCTTACCCTACCAATTAATTGTCTTTAGGATAACTAATTGTTTTCTTTTTGTGAATAGGCATACAATCTTTATTTCTTGAAATTAGTCGAAATAAGCTAATTTGTGTTGACTTAATAGTTTAGTTTTTGAGCATTCCAAAGTCAACTTCCACAATCGTTACCATCCCAATCAAAGAGGTTTTAATGCAAACCTCAACACCATTGAAGGCAAGTGAATGAGCATCAGAACTTTAGGAGCATACCAAATGGACTAAGTTTTTGTAGTTCTGTTATTTTCAGTTTTAAAGACTTTATGCATTGTGTCAAGCATCTTTAATATTTCATATAATGGACTTTAAAGTCTATTAGTTGTTGACAATCAGTTGAAGACTTTACCAACTGAAAAGTAGGATTTTGTTAGCTCTCTTATATAAATATGTAACTATTGAAAATGATATATACAAAAGAATATCGGTATGTTGTCACTATGTTTTCTAAGTTACACTTTTCATATGTATAAAATGAGTTTTTCCTACCACTTTTGGAGTTACTGAATAATGTGAATGGAGTTCTTTGAATGAAGTAATTTGGAGTTACCAGTGTATGTAATCTGAGCTAGGCGTAGGAGCACCCGAGAGCTGACCACTTGAGGGATTGTAGATTAGATAGATAAGTATTTTACTTTTAATTACGTACTTTCATTTAGTAGATAACAATTGGAATTGAAGTTTATTTTCATGTGTAATTCTCTTAAGACTAATCTTGTAGGTTTTATCTGAGTCTATAGTCTTTGAGTTTAGTGTCTGAAGTTCCAGAGCACCTTCTTTTAATTGTTTTAGATTGTTAAATCATTTTCTGCTAATGTTTAGATTGTTATCTTTTTTCATATCAATGTTTCTAAGTTTCTTTACAAGCTTTACTTCTTCAGCAATTTATACATTTCTTAACTTAATCATTTCCATGCTTTCTAGTTTAGTTTTTATGCTTTTTAGATTCATATTTTTCTGCTTTCTAGTTTAGTAATTTCAAGATTTCTAGATAAATGATTTCCTGCTTTCTAAGTTTAGTGGCTTCTTAGTTTAGAGTTTTATTTCAGCTGTCTAACATCTAGGGAACCCAAGAGAGATAGTCAAGATGTCTTCTATTGCATATAGCCTTCAAACACTACCTGGTCAATATATGAATGTATTTATCAACTAAAGTATTAGGACCTAACGATAGCATATCACTTTTTGGCATCATTGTCGGGGGGCTTTTAATAGTGTTAGTAGGAGATACCTTGAATACCTCTTTTAGAAACAAAATAGTCTTTTGGCTTCTTTTTCTACATGGTCAAGAAACAAGACCCTCATGGAAGATTTATAACAAAAAACCCCCCCAATTGGCATACCAACCACAAGTATGGAGGAAGGAAACTCATATCAAGAACTTTCTAAGGAATTGACCGAGCAAGGTCAAACTAAGACCTTCCCACATACTCCCAAAACAGAACACATAGTTGTAGAGGATCATACCTTTGCAAACTCTAGCACCTTGCCCAACTGAGCAATTCCTTGAAGAGGACCACATTCAATTCAACATCATGGGTGACCGTATAAATGTTGCCAAAAACAATAACCCTCCACCACCACACACATTCACTTATCCTATTCCTATTGATGTAGATGATGATACGACAATGAAAAATATCTCACTAGCCTTCTTGCCAACTTTCAAGGTTTGTCTACTAAGGACCCTAACCAGTTTCTATTCAAGTTTAAAGTCTTGTGTCAAACATATGACTACAAGAGTGATAACCAAAAACCTAAATATTTTCCCCTCCACTCTAATAGACTCAACCATGTGCTAGTTTATGGGATTAGATTCTCAATCGATAACCTCTTGGGATGAAATGGAGTCTTCCTTTTTGGAGAAATACCAAAGTTACTATAGGATCGGCAATAGGAAAGAACTATTCAAAATAGGGAAAAATGAGGATTACCTAGATAGGTGTATCTTCTTATCTAAATGATGTGGTGGAGAAGTCATAAGTCTTGATATTTTGAAGACCCTATTCCTCAAGGGTCTCGACGACAAAGCTTGAGGAGCTTAGATTTAATGGGAAAAGGAGAGGTGTCCCAACTAGGGCTTGATGATATTACTGAATTGTGTCAGAATTTCTCTCATACTCGAGGAGGTATCTAAAATTCCACCCTCTTTAAAGGTTCCAATGAAATAGGAAAACTACGTGAAGAGCTAGCCAATTTCAGGACTGGTATTTTTGTTCATCTAAACAACACATTAGAAGGCATACAGGCTAAAACCTGAAATCTTGAGACTTTGTCCATTTACTGCCCCAAGTGTCAAAAAAAACATTTGTTAAGGGAATGCCCTTTGGACAAAGTTGACAAAATTAACATTTTTCAAGTTTGTGACAAGAATCACCCCACTGATCAATGTGAGCTTTTGAATGCCATCAAGAATTCTAAAAAAAGAACACCCTCGGTTAAGGAAGAAATCAACGTTGTAAATCAAAGAACTAGAGGGAATTTTTCCTATGACCAGAATTCAAACCCTAACTGGAGACCTTAACCCAACTGGAATAATAATCAATGGGCAACACCCTAGCCTCAGGCACTACCTCCAGTACCACCTAATTGGGGAACTTATCCTTGGGGACCACCTGAATGGGAAAATCAATCTTGGGGCAATCCTTAGTGGCCTAACCAACCTCAACAGTAGTGGTACCCTCAAAATCCTATTCCTCAATGGAATCAACCTCAGCATCATTTTTATACTAGTCCCAGAAGGATGCCTACTCAATAGTAGAATCTCTTACCACCTCCCTAGAATACTCAACAAAATGAACAAGTTAACCAACCACAACTTCCAATGCAACCTATTCCCAATCCAAAGAACAATCACCTAAATACTCTAGTGTATTCCACTGAACAAGAAAATGTCACTGGACTTAACATGATACACTATAGAAACTTGCAATTGAGGTATGCAAAAACACTTTTGTAGCTGATTATTGAAGAAATTCTAGATGAACCTATTAAGAAGTCTACTAAGACAACTACAACAATGCCCACATCTGTAAAAAAAGCCCTAGAAGCTACTCAAAACAAGCCCGACCTTCCATCTTCAGTTGGAGCTTTCAACCTACCTCAAGAAGAGGGGGGTCAGTCTCCAACTGATCTTTCAAAGGATCCCACTCCTAAAGAAAAAATTAAAGCACCTTTTTCAAAGAGTCTAAAACCAATCACCATGAAAGATACTCCAAAAATGACCACATCTACTAAAATTACATTGATATAAGAAACTAAATAGTTGTATATTGAAGTCCCTTTGCTACAAGCGATTGAGGAGATTTCTGAGTTGAACCAGTTGATCAAACAGTTGTGTATCAAAAATATAGGGAGGAAACCAAAATGAATAAATAATTTCCACATAAACCATTATCTAGCTAACTTGTTGGCTGGAACAACCACTGCTCTGAAATATGATAATCCAGGTAGTCCACTTATAACAGTAATAGTTAATGAGGTAGCAATACCTAATGCTTTGGTGGACCTTGGAGCATCCATTAACATAATGATTGTTGATGTGATGGAAAAATAGGGACTTACTGATTTACGTCCCATGACTACAATCTTGCAGATGGAAAATCAATCCATAGCTATTCCCAAGGGCATCATTGAAAATGTTTTAGTTAAGGTGGATGGATGGGAATATCCAATAAATTTTTAAATAATTGAGTCTCTTACACCTAAAGACAGTTATCTAGTAATTCTCGGATGACCATGGTTGGCTATTGTTGCAGTCAAAATTGACTGTAGAGAGGGAGGAATGACCATTTCACATGGACCTAATTTCAAATATTTATTTTTGTATCCTCTTTCCACTTGCTTGTCAAACATAATAAAGTATGGATTGATGAACCAAAAAGTCCCAACAAATAGAAAAATTTGGCTTCACTGGCCATGGTAGTCATCAAACAGCATGGTGAAGCATTAGAGGATGAATTGGAAAACATGGAAAGTCTTACTATGGATTCGATTGGTGAGAAGATGACAAACATAGAAGAGATCCTAGGACACCCAATCAACATAGAACACACAGAATTTGATAATGCTAGTTTCATGGGATTGCCTTATCCTTTGAAAAACTTAGTTCCAAAAATGCACCATTTCTTTGCAAATGTTGTCAGGCTTCACAAAACCATACCTCCTAGTTGTCCTCTTAACACCTTGATAAGGCCCATGTATCCTATCACATCCAACCATCTAGGAGTTAAAACCATTATGTTGTTGCTAGGAAAATTTTGAACATTAACAGTTGGTTGATTGAGTTGGAAGAACACAAATTGTTTGACACCCTGGTGAATAGATCTAAAGCTCTCACTTGGGACTATACAGATATGAGAGGAATACATCCAAGTGTGTGTACTCATCATATCTATACTAAGGATTTTTGACCTGTTCGTCAACCACAACGAAGACTCAATCCTGCCCTGAAAGACATCGTTAAAACTAAAACTGAGAAACTCCTACAAGTAGGGTTTATTTATCCGATTTTTGACAACAAATGGGTGTCACCTTTGGTTGTTGTTCCAAATAAAAATGGAAAGTGGAGAGTGTGTGGACTATAGGGAACTTAACAAAGAAACACAAAGAGATTATTTTCCTCTACCATTTGTAGACCGAGTGTTGGATAATTTGGTTGGGAGGAAATATTTTTTAATTTTTGGATAGATTTAGTGGTTACAATGAGATACAGGTAGCAGCAGAAGACCAGGATAAAACGACCTTTACCTACCCTTGGGGGACATTTACATATCGGGTTCTTCTTTTGGGCTATGTAATGCTCCTGCAACGTTTTAGAGAGCTATCTTGGCTATATTTGCTAAGCTAGTGAATGAGTGTGTCGAAGTCTATATGGACGAATTCACTATATATGGTTCAACCTTTGATGAGGCTCTCCAAAATCTTGGTAAGGCATCAAAGCGATGTGACGATCATCATTTTTCCCTAAGCCATGAGAAATTTTTGATAATGGTAAAACAAGGAATAGTTTTGGGAAACCATATTTTAGTTGAAGGGATTAAGGTTGATCCTAAGAAAATCGAAGTAATACAACAAATCAAGACCCCAAAAACCCAAACTGATGTCAGAAGTTTCTTAGGGAATGTTGGATACTATTGAAGACTCATAGAAAATTTCAACAAAATTGTGGCTCCTATGTTTTTTCTTCTTTAGAAGAAAGTAGAGTTCATCTGGACACCTAAGTGTCAGTCATCATTTGAAATCATCAAGGAGAAAATCATCTCTGCTCCTGTCCTTCATGGACCTAATTATAACCTTCAATTACATATCTATGTGGATGCATCTAATGATACCATTAGAGCAGTTTTAGGACAAGAAGATGAGAATGGGAGAAAATATGCCATATATTTCATTGGTAAGAATCTGACTCCAATAGAAAGGAATTATACCACAATGGAGAAATAATTCTTGGTTGTAGTTCATGCAATTGAGAAATTTTGACATTACGTCACAGGATACAAAGTCGCAATGTACACAGATCACTCAGCCATCAAGTACCTCAAGAATAACTTGTAGTAAATGCAAGGATAATTAGGTGGTTGCTTCATCTCCAAGAATTCAACGTAACAATTATTGACAAACCAAGGAATTCCAATGTAGTCACGTATTTTTATCCCAAATTGAACATGATGGTGATTGTGCTCTGGTACAAGATGAGTTCCCAGATGAAAAAAAAAAATCATCTCTACTAAAACCCCTTGGTTTGCTGATATTGCAAACTACTTGACCACTACAAAAGTACCACCTCATTTTTCATCAAAACAGAAGAAACATCTTGTTAGAGAAAGTTTCCCCTTCAAATGGATTAATGGGATCCTATTTCGATGTGGACCTAATATGGTTCTACGTCATTGTGTTATGGCAGATGAGACCTATAGTATCCTTAGAGCCTGTCACGATGATCCTTCTGGAGGGCATTATTCTGCTAAAAGGACAACTCACAAGATTTTGGGAGCAGGATACTACTAACCTTCTAAGCATAAGGATATCAAGAAATGTGTTCACAGATGTGATGAATTTCAAAGGGTAGGAAGACCAACTACATCTAATGAAATGCCCCTATAGCCTCAGGTAGTTTTGAACCATTTGAAAAATGGGGATTAGATGTTATCAGCCCTATAGACCCTCCTTCACAAGGAAAAGAGTATATTTTGGTTTGTACTGACTACTTGACTAAGTGGGCAAAAAAGAAAGCCCTATGCATTGCTAGGGAGGAACAAGTAGCAGATTTCCTTTACAATAGAATCTTCCTCAAATTCAAAGCTCCTATGAAAATTTTCACAGATCAGGGCCCCCATTTTATGTCTAAATTTATGTTAGCCTTCACAGATCATTTCCAATGAGTCACAAGAAGTCCTCATCCTACCACCCTCAAGCGAATGGATAGGTTGAAGTCACTAATAGGGAATTGGAAAATATTTTAACAAAAATAGTTTCATCAGGAAGAAAAGACTGATCTTGAAACTACCTGAAGTCGTTTGGGCTTATAACACCACCTGGAAATCAACTACTAGGTATAGTCCATACAAGTTAGTTTTTGGGAAGAAACCTCTCTTTCCCATTGAATTTGAACTCCAAATTCTTAGGACAGCCATGGAGTTGGGTATAGATCTTAAACGAGCCTAGATAGAGAGAGTTTTACAGCTTAGTTAATTGGATGAACTTCATTTGGATGTCGTTCATCAAACTAAGCTGGTGCAACAACAATGCAAGTCCTAGCATGATAAACATATCAAGGAGAGATAATTTTATAACGGGGATTGGGAATTATTGTTTGATTCTAGGTATAAGGATCACTAGGGAAAACTCAAAATGCATTGGCTCAGACCATATGAAATTTCTAAGGTATTTGCAAATGGTTCAGTTCAACTGAAACCCATTGATGGTGATACCCAAACTCTCCTAGTTAATGGACACCAATTACGCGTCTACCATAAGCCTGTTAATAAAGAGGAATTTATAATAATGGTAGAAATTTAGGGAGAAATCCAGTGCATTCTACTATGGTAGAGTCAATATAGTTTTTCCCATAATAAATGCCAAAAAAAATTGTGTGCGAATTTACTTCATTTCATAATGTTTCTTTCAAATTCTTCATCAACTTCATCATTTTGATTTGGCTAAATTTTGTTTATATTTTGCAAGACTTCATTTTTGGTAAACACAAATTTTGGTGCACCCTACTGCAATTCTCTGAAACTTGTTGGCTCAGTTGTTGTGATGCTTCATAACTTGTTGCTACTATGCTCTAAAACTTCTACAACTGACTTGTGTCATTCCTCATTCTAATCTTGCACTCTGATGCATCACTCAATGATGCTTTGGGAAGTCAAAGGCCAAAATATCACATTCTTCTTCCTCCTAGCTACATCTTCCAATGATGCTCTGGAATTTTTTTGTTCCTTCTTCTAGATGCATCTTCTAGTGATGCTCCAGAATCATGTTGTTTCTTCCTTCTGGCAGCATCTTTCGGCAATGCTCCAGAACTTGTTTGGTTGCTCTGAAACTTGTTCAGATGCTCCGAAAATTTTTGGTTGTTGCTCCAACTACATATTTTGATGATGCTCTAAAAATTTTTGGTTGTTGCTCTAGCTACATCTTTCGACAATGCTCCAAAAAAAATTGGTTGCTACTCTAGCTGCATCTTTCGACGATGCTCCAAATAATTTTGGTTGTTGCTCTAGCTGCATCTTTTGACAATCCTCTGGAATCTTTAATTTTTTTGTTGCGTTCTGATGGAATCTCTCAACGATGCTCTAGAACTTTCTCTTCTTCCACCCCTGCTACATTTTTCACCAATGCCCCATATTTTTGTAAACTCTTTCCTTTTACAGTATTTTGATTTTTCCTAAGTTTTGCATATGCCCATCATTTAATTTTCCTACCACCTTGAGATCCACTCCCTAATTTTCATTTCACCATATCATATCAAATCTTTTTTGTAATAAATGAAATTATTATGACAACTCCTTTTCCATAATAATTTTTTCCATCATTTAAACCATCCCATCCATGTCATAATTATATTTCGCCACCCTCGCCAAATCATGTAATTATTTGATTATGTCAGCAAAGGTGAGTGATGTTTGATTTAATCACAACACGTAAGGTGCGTACGGATTTATTTACTTAAAGTTAGTATTTATTTTGAATAGAGATTAATTAATTAGCATGAACCATTCCCTCTCTCAATTTTGAAAATTGTGCGATCACACAATTGCTAAAAGTAGGGCAAGGGTTGCATAATTTCCCATGTAGAATTGTCATGATTACTCAGTAAGGACTCAAGTAAGGTGATTAATTCCTCTTCGACTGGTTATATAGAAATTGTGTCCCTTTTCATCTACAATTCAGTTAATTGAAGCAAGGAAAATATTACAGAGTTCCACATAATTTGGTAGAGTGGCAAGGGAAGGTAAAATGGCAGAAGCCAAGAAAATTTCTGAACCAACCTCAATAGCTCAATTGTTGGCATTGAGTAATGTTGTGGGCCTATTTCAAAAATTTGGGTGGCTAGAATTTATGAAAAAGTTTGAGGGATATACTAAGCATCTGGTGAAAGAATTTGTAGAGAATTTTGTAGACAAATAGACTGTGGTGTGTGGCAAGCATTTCTAGGTAAGTCTGAAAATCATTGCTTGTCTTTCTGGTCTTTAAAATAGGGGAATTAATTTGAATGAAACTACCAATATTACCTATCAAAGACTAGTAGAATTGTTTCATAGGGAGGGGGAGCCTCAACCTATAATCACCATAAGTACTAGGGGACAGAACAAAGGTTTTCATGTAGAATGTCTATCCCAGAACCCTAGAGAATTGTCGTAGCTTGGATAATAAAATATTTCACCTATAAAGGAAAAATAGCTACGGTAGTGGGACTCCCTTTCTGTCTACTAATGCATTTGTGCCATGGCATTAATGACCCTTCTCTTAGGGTTAATTTTGTTGCAAGGTGTGACCCTTGGTCTTCCTTGCGGCACTAATGCTTGGGTTTGTGACATGGTCTAACTGCCTCTTGTGGTTCTTAATCAAAGCTTGTATCAGTCATTGACAGGTAGATCTTTTGGTGCAATGGCAAGTCCAACAATTGGTATCAAAGCTGGTCATAGGTTCAAACCCCGTGCTTTTTCTGGGGGGGATTTTTTGCAAGGTGTGACCCTTGGTCTTCCTTGCAGCACTAATGCTTGGGTTTGTGACATGGTATAACCGCCTCTTCTGGTTCTTAACTGAAGCTTGTATTGGGCATTGACAAGTCGATCTTTTGGTGCAACAACAAATCCAACAAATTTACCAGCCTTTTGTGTCATTCAATTATCACCATGATGGAAAAATATAAAGTTGGGATAGGGTCCCTCAAACACCACAGCCTTATACAGTTGATATGCAAGTATCAATTTCATAAAAATACAAAAAAGAAGTAGCAGAAATTTCTGCAAAATTTTGAAAAAGTGGAGTCTAAAAGACCACTGAGGAGGGTGATTCCTCTAAACAAAAAAAAACAATATTTGGAAGAACCATCCTCCAAGGCCTTAGGTGCTCCTAAATCCCAATAGACTTCAACAACTCCTAGCAGCAATGTTTCGAAAACTTTTATGAATGTGTTAGAAACCCTAGGACAGTTAAGGGATGTGGAAATTGTGCACTCTGGAGAAGAAGAAAAGCCTCATTTCAAGAGGAAGAAGCAAACTAAAGTCACTTTTAAAACAAACCCTCCTCTATAGAGAAGTAAGAGGTTATCTGTAGAGTCCAGTGAAACTGTGCCCTGTGACATAGGAAGTACTTCTAAAAAGAAAAAGCCCAGGACTTGAACAAGAGTAGTGGAAACTGAAATTCATCTTAGCAGTGAGGAAATAAGTGAAACAAAAAAGTAGGTTGATCAATCTCCCAAGGATGAAGATAAGAGAATTCCATCTCTAAAGGAGCAAGAAGAGGAAAAAGTATAGTCGCCACATTCTGTGGAGATGGAAGATGAACCTGTGGGGGGACTCTCCCCTTTTCTTGACAGAATTGGAAATGTACCTGGTACCAAGGAAAATGCACCTCATACTGACATGGAAATTCCCAATCCATATTTCTTTTTGGACATAAGGGATGCAAAATCTAGTCAGAAAGAGGAGGAATTAGAGAAATTGAAAACAAAAATTGTTGCATTAAAATTTAGGTTATAGAGTAATGCAGCATAGATCACCCAACAACAAGAAGAAATTGAGGCACATGCTATAATTTTAAATAAAAGGGATCAAAAGATTGCAAAATTTACAATGCAAATGGAGCAAAAGGACAGGGTCATTGAATAGTTGCAATCCCAAATCCAGCAATCGAATCAACAAAGCAAGTAGCATATGGTTGATATGTCTAAGAAAGATAAGCACATTCAAGGTTTGAAAAATAATTTTATGCAAATGTTAATACGTTTGAAGAAGAAATAAATAGATAGGAAGTTTAACTTAATGCTTCTATGAGTATAATTGTGGAGTTAGAGCAGGATTTGCAGGAAAGTTACACTAAGCCAATAATAGAATCCAAGGAGACACAAACTTAACCAACTATTTTAGAGTGGTTTCAAGTACATATCCCTCCATTATTGATGAAATGGATGGAGATATGCTATTTCCTAAGGGATGTAGAATTTGAAAATAATAGGCTAAAAAAGTAGTACTATTAAAAGAATCATTTCACAAAGCATATAAAGGTAAACAAGATGCTTGTGAAATCGGTGAGTTATTGTTGGCTTGTAGAAGACTATCTAGGTTGTATTTCATGTTCCTCAATGAACAACTCCTAAGATGGAAGCTACTTAGAATTTGCAATAACCTGCCACATAACCCTAATGATAAAGAATTTGTTAAGATATTTCTTGATTCTACTCCTAATCGGCAAGATTTATTATGTGAATTCTTTGTCCATAATTTTCCCTTGGAAGAATATACATATTTCTATGTTAATTTATTTGTGGGAGAAGTTTAATTGAGATAATTCTTGTCCACAACACGTAATCAGCTTCACTGGAAGGATCAGTCAAGGGAGTATGCACATGCAGAGAAAATTGTTGGATTGCAAATGAGATACCCCCATAGGAAGTCTTTCTATTTCAAGGCACAATTTTTGGGTGTTAAACTTAGAGAGAATGTACAAAGAAAGTATAATAATAACCTTCGGCTATGCCATAATCACTTTCAAGATCAAGGACCAAAGATGATATGGAAAGCCTGGCATGCATGTGAACAAAGGTATACCCCTCTTCCTATGTATCTCAAGAAAAGAGAGGTAATCTCACCTCTTATTATTAAATGGTCCTACAGAAGGGCAGTAGCCTTGGCCGATATCCTTGAGCAATTAAATTTTAAATGGATTGGAATGAGATATAGACCACCTCTACTTCTTTCACAACCCCTTGCAGCATACATCAATACAAATCAGAGTAATGATAGTTTTGAAAGATGGGTACAAAGGGTCACTTTTCATCAGGGATTTTTGAAGGAACCTATTGCTATTATTTTATTTCCCACTACATAGAGTTTTCCACCTATCCAAAAAGATTTCATTCTAACGTAGGTGGCATTTCATGCCTCAGTGCAAAGCTGGGTGGTGTTTTATGTGGTTCCTTGAACCTTTCCCTTCACCACCCGTGCCTCTGTTATCTCCTTCAAATGTTTAACCCGGGTGGTGTTTTATGTATTTTGACAAACCTTATTACTAGCGTGATGACTATTAGCCTGGGTGGTCTTTCGCCTTAACTTTCAAACTCGAGCACATATTTGTGGACTTCTTCAAACCCCTTTTATTACTGCTTGTAGACATTTGTTTTCAAATTTTTAAAAGACAACTATGTGGGGAATGATGAAAGTAACAACTACCACATGTCCTAATGTAAAATCAATTCATTAATGTCCATTTACTCCCATTTTTTTCCATGAAGTCATGTTTGATAAAATAGAAGGAAAAACAAACATTCTTACTATATAATATAGGGGGATTTGCTACTCACGAGTTCTCTTCATTTAGAGAGCCTCACGGGGAAAACTTCCCTATACTACCTCAATGGAACAATGCGGAAGTTTCAAAATCTGAAAGAGCGGGTCATGAAGATCTTTTGGACAAACTGAAAAGCTCTCAGCTAAAGGACGTCAGTGCAGAAAAAGGATGATAGTGCAATGTGTTGTCATCTCAAAGGCACACTGGTGTCTCGTATGGACCAGAAAGTGAGTTTATCTCAAAAAATGCTTAAGTGGCTACTTCTACTCAAACTGCTAAGAAATCTTAAAATGCAAGACAGTGACAAAACTGAAATAGAGTGAAATAAAACTAATAAAGATAAGGAGAAAAAAGGAAAGAAATACTTACAACCACGAGTGATGAAGCTTCCACCAAACGAATGTCTTCAAAACCCACAAGTGTGATATCTAGAGAAAGTGTTGGGGCTATATAGGGGTTTTCCTCAATCAAACCCTCATTTTGGTGTTCCCACCTCCATAGACTTCCAAGATAGAAAGACAGATTGAAAAAAGCATGTGGTGAAAGAAAAACCTGCTTAGGGGTAGAACCCACACCACAAAAAGTGTGTGGTGAAAGAAAAACCTGCTCAGGAGTAGAACTCGCACCACAAAGTAAACAAGTGTGTGATAAAGGCAAACCCCACTCAAGGAGGAGAACCTGTATCACGAAGTAAATATGCAATAGGAAAGGGATATGGAATCCCAAGATTCTCACAAGCATGAAATGAGGGAGATGTAGTTGCAAAGGGTGTTGTAAAGAAAGCTTGAGAGAGCTTGAAGTTGCTACAACAAGCTATATGGAGCTATATAAGAAAAATTTGAAGTGTAGAAGGCTAAAACCAAAGTTGGAGTGAGGCTTGAAGTTGGCAGAATGGAGCTAGTTGTAGGAGAAGTTCTTAGAGAGCCAAATGAGTTGGAGGGATGACTTAAAAAGAAAGAAAAGAAGATTCTTCAACTATTTTCAAGTGTTACCAGCTGTTACCACTGATAAAACTCGCTGACAAGTGGAAAAAATGCATGAGAATAGTTGTTTGAGCTTTGAAACATCTCAAGACACTAGCGCAGCATGTGGATGTCTGTGTGACACACTAGTGTCTAGACACGACATGCTACAAAATGATGAAAACAGGAAAAGCACCAAGTCTGATGGAAAGTTGAAACACAAGGGTAGTTGCTGAAAAGGGGTGTTGGAGCATCTTGAGAGGGAAAAGGCTAATGCAGGGGCTAAAATGAGCCTACTCAAGATGCTAAGGGAGTGAACACTAAAGCGGAAGCAAGAATGTAGGCGAAATTGCAAGGGTGCAATTTTTCTCTTATACAGTTACCACGGCAATTTCTAAGGACAAGCTAGAGAAGACGCACAGTTCAAATTGCAAGGTTCGCCATTAGAGGTATTTCAATTTCCATTCATTGCAACCATTTTCTAAATTATTTGCTCCTCCATTGAAAATTATACATTGTAAAGAGTCACTGTTGCACATGGCAAGGGTTAAATATGTTGGCTATGAGTATGTGTCTGGATTAACCTATGAGAGGCCTAAAATTAGTGATACCTAGTTAGGGCTTGTTAACTTAGATGAATTGCAGAACAAATTTAACAAACCTGACCCTCCACCTTTCATTGAAAGAGTGGTAAGTAGTGGGTTAATGGAGGCCATCACATTTCCAATAGCAGTGCAATGTCTCGAATTAGTGTTAGAATGTATCAGACATTATAACACATAGACACGGGAGGTTAGGATAGAAGAAAATAGACTCATTATGAAAATTCAAAGGTCTACCTTCATGTCTTGTTTAAGGAATCCAAAAAGGAACAAATACTTGCCCATGGACATGACCAGTTCTCAAATTAAGTTCACTACCAAGAAAGGGGTTTATAGGAATGTAATAGCAAAGAACTGGCTAGCCAAACAAAAAAAAGGGTAAGTCTCAGCTACCTCATAACCTACATAGGAATCACTTTGTAGATGAAGTGGTTGATATTGTTGTGTTGTTGCACAGGGTCAGGGGTAGTGAAAATGTTCATAGTTTTGAAGAATGGATGAATTTTTTCATCCAAACCATACTGAATGGGGAGAAATTCTTGGATTTGGCTAAGATTATCAATGACCATGTGCATGAGTTGATGTCATTCTTCACTCTAAATAGGTTAAATTCTTCATGTCAAAATATTTGATATATGCCCTTGCCAGTACCCAACCCTAGCTTGGATTAAGGCCAAGTGACTTACCACCAGAAAAGGTATTAATTTATGACTACTTTGATAAGGTCCAACTGCACAAAAACTTCTTACATTTCAGGAGGATTGTTGACACTTTTACTATGAGGATGGTTAGAGAATTGTAGGGACATTCAACAATGAGGTTGTCTCTAGAGGCCATGCAATTTGTTAATTTTTATGGTAGTCACTTTATCCAATTTCAAAGGTTTTCATACATAAGAGTAGGCGGGTATATAGGTTTCCCTATCAAACTACTCAAGAATCCTAAAGATAAGTGGGTGCTTGTTGAGGTTAGCAGGCAATTAGATGATGTTAATAGATTGTTCCAAGGTAGAAAGAGGTTGATAGTCAGTTTTCCATTTGGTTTTGGTGCATATAGCTGCCAATCTATGTCTGATGCTTTGAATATTGAAACAGAATTTTCTAGGTATCACATGCCCTCATATGATGAGTGTGTTGCTTTCGACCTAAATGACAATATCAAGAACAACTTGAAGCTAGGCCCTACCTACAATAACCAATCCAACCTTGAGGATTACGGGGTTCGATTGCTTTGATAAATATGAGGTAAGAAGGAGTTGGATGAGATTAACGGTGGAGAAAATTATCATTTATGATTTGAAATGGGATTTGCAGGGTATTGTTGAAGATGGTTCTGACATGGTTGACCCGGTATATACTGAACTTATAGAGAATTGGCCCATTCTCTCAATGGATTGGATTTTTAAAGAAAAGGAAACTATTGAAGCCAAAACTATTGATGTTTTCACTACGACCAGAGAATGGGTGACCAAAAATAAAACTAAACAATCTCGCCCCTACACTAGATCAAAGGATTCACAACCTACTGAAAGTACCTCCCATGCCTTTGCTATTAGGCATTCAACTAGTAATTCTCCTCAATATTTGTCATCAGGTGCCCAAGGAGGGAGTGATGGAGATCCACCAAAAAGAAATGTATATTCACAAACCTACGCGGATGATATTTTCAATCTGCCTATTCTGGAGAAGGGAAATGAAGGAGAAGAGGAAGAGGAGTGATTAGAAAACCTGAAGGTTTATTCTCCTCCCTCTCAAAATGAATCGCCTACTAGAGAGGTAAACCCTTATCAAGGGCCAGAAACAACTGCACCTGTAGAAGATACCCCTCTAGTCAGTCGGGCACTATTTGAATCCCCAGGCTTCAAGGCAACTAAGGTTGCAATAACCATAGCCTGGCTAGAAGATTCACTATCCCAAAAAAGGAAATCCATACGGTCCATTTTTCCTAAGCAAGATATGGTAGGTCAATTGCTACAGAGGACTACAACTAAACCTAAGGAGCTAAAAACTAACTCTCCTAGTCTTATAGATGACACATAATCAAGGACACTCTAGTTGGAAATTGCACACCCTTCTATACAGAGAGACATTTCCCAAGCAGTAGCAAGTGACTTTGAAGTGAATAGGGTTGACCTTAGTCCTCCTACCAGGGATGGTGATGTTTATATTTTTCAGGTATCTACAGCCAAGATGGTTGAAAGATCAAAGAAAGATAAAGAAAGTAAAGATGAATTAAAAGCTCAAGTTTAGAATTTGACTGCCTATTTAAAGCCTATCTTTGAGGTCATTCCACAACCTTTTTCTCAGGTAGATTCTTATGTTGAATCACTTATTGTGGTTGGAAATAAATCCCTAACTAAAATCAGAAGCAATCAAAGCTTAAGTCGAGTTGTAGATGACTGGAACCAATCCCTCATCAAGAAAGGAAACCTTGTCATTTTTGAATCCTTTAAACTCTTCCAAGAGGAAAATTCTCTGAAATCCACCTTAGGGGATGAGGCCATTGATATTGAAAAGGAAGATAAATTATGGTTTAACTATCAAACTAAATTGAAGTTACCGATGAGCTCGGATATGGAAAAACTAGCTACAGATCAAAGCATACCTAATGCTTCAAATACCTGCTACCTGTCATGGACTAAAGGTGTAGAATGGAAATTATAGATTGCTAAACAAATCTTACAGAAGCTTAGAGAGATCATCAATGAGTGTGTCACCATTTTAGATGAAGCATTAAGCACCTTGGTGGCTCTTGGTTTGCTCAAAGATAAAGATGGAATAGGAGATGATGTAGACACTAGAAGCTTAATAGATGATTTCCAGAAAATGGTTAAAGAAGCTCTTGACTTACCCACTCTTAATTTTGAACACTTACAAAGGCTAAGTGAATTACACCTAGGATCATCCTAGGCAATGGACCTTATGAAATCTTGTGAGCAGTGCATGGAAATAGCCAAAGATCTTCATCTGACATGGAAGGTGAGGATGACAAATGTAACTATTCCCTAACATAAGGACCTGATGCGTATCTCAAGACTTTCCAAGCATTGTGTAAGAGACCTTTGGTGACCCAAGAAGTTGGAAATGAAGTGACATCGCCATAGTAGCATGGCTCCTCTTTGTTTCTTTTACGTGTATTTTGTTTAATTGGCTATAAACATGAAGAGGCGAGGTGCATCCGCCTATTTAAAATTGTATCTATTTTCATAGGCTCTCTCTAGACATTCTTCCAAAAAATTGCTCAATACAATTGATAAATGGAATTACTATTTTTTCTGTGTGCAAATTGGATGGAGTGAATATGATATCTTAAATCTTTGTGTTTAAGAATATCATATGCATGTCTTATCTTGGTATGAGCAGTGCATTTCTTACATTGATTTCATTTTTGATATGGTATTGAGTGAATGTTAGCTTCTAATGATTAAATAGTCTTTGTGCTAATACTTCTATTCACTATAGTATGAACCTAATATTCAAGATTTTTCTAATATTGGGTATGCCTTTCTGCTTTCTAGTTAAAAGCATACATGGTGTTTTGTTTCTTGTTGTTCTAATTCATTGAAAATTATATGAGGGAGCTATACCTTGTAAGAATTTAGAGGATATTCATCTTTTCTTTAAAGATTAATATTCAAAGTTGTTTGATAATTCTTTTGCACCTTACAAGCATTTAATTGCAATTCTTAAGACCTATGTTAAAATCTGTTAACCAATTGATTTTTGGTGACTCAGCTGGGAAACTCAAATTGTTAAGTTTGGTCGCCTTGTCCAGGCATATTTCGCAAGTTAATCAATCAATCCTATATTTTCATAGATTTACTAGAGGGGAGAGAGGTAGGGGGAATTTTGACCTTATTTTTGAAACTCTGCAAAGAAACAACTTTTTCTATATTATTCCCTCGAAACAGAGGGTTAGAGCTAGGAGTAGACATGTTTCACCTACATGGACACCTACTAACCATTCTACTTCTCAAGCACTTGTTTTACATGGAACTATTCTACCAGTTGTAATCAATTTTCCCCTCTACATGGATAACCCACAACCTATCCCTTGGGGTGCTAATATTGGTCCTCTGCAGTTAGGAAATAATTTGCATGATTTAACCAAAGGGTCTTATAAAAATTTTCCTTAATTTAGGGGGGATGGAAAAATATCAGTGCCAGAAGAACACATTGATGCCTTTTTTGTTGCATGTAGCATTCTTGCAGTACAAGAAGAAGATGTTGCCATTAGATTGTTCATGGAATCTTTAGATGATGCAGCAGCATAGTGGTTTTATCAATTACCACATCGATGTATTACAAATTGGGCCACTATGCGTAGCAATTTTGAGGCCAGATTCAAAAGTACAGATGATGACTTAACACTAATAGTAGAAGTGACTCACATGAAAAAAGAAGAAAATGAACCCATGAGGGATTTCATAGCTAAATTCAACAAAATAATTAACTGGATTTGAATGGCTAAAAGACCCTCAATAGAAATGCAAAAATGCTTCTTCATCAACGCGTAGCACCCTAATATTCATCTTCTCTTGAAGAGGTAGCCATTGAATACTCTTGAAGCTACAGAAGCACTGGTTGTGGAATTGGAAGATGATTTCATTTCAGTTGGAAAATGGAAAAAAGAACTGCATACCAGTAAGGCACTTCCTACCACTTCTTCTGACCATATGATTCAAAGATTAGCTAATGACATAATCGCTCTCAAAAGGCAGATGTCAAAGGGTAATCATCTTTATCAAGACATACCTAGAAAGGATAATTTTCAACCAGGGAATAAGGCACTACCCTTGCCCCCAACTCAACAAAGGTTGGAAATTGAAGCTCCTCCTCTAGATAAGAAAACAAATGTGTATCTTCCACCTCACAGTTGATCATGTGATGGTGCAGACTACCCCGAGATGAATAGGTTTATGTAGTTAACCACCACTAAGGAGGTTATAGAAGAGGTTACAAAGGAAGGTACATCATCTAACCAATATGGAAACTCTGCAAATGGATACTTAAAATATGAAGTCGATAATGATAGAGGGGGAGATGTGTATATGACTCTGGATGAAGCTACTTGTGCTACCATCACTCGAAGCCAACAACATTCCAATCAAAAATTTATTCCTAATTCTCCTAAAGTTTTGCTCACTAAGGCTAGTGAAATTTCAAAAAGTGAAAATTCTTCACCAAGTGTAGCCAATACCTCTTGAAGAAGTCTTATTGCATCATCCTACGAGAATCAAACAGGGGCTTTCGATATCATAGAATTTTGTATATCTACCAAAATTCAGGTGTCACAAGCTGATTATTTGAAAATGAATCCTAAAGAACTTGATAAGTTGATTGAATATGTTAGGCCAAGACATTCAGAGTTACATGCAAGCTTAGATGAAGCAATAGTGAAATCTCAAGACCTAGCTACTAATGTTGTATCTTGCAGTAAAGCATCCTCTTCACTAGCTTCTGATGTGAAACCATACCCATTTTACATCTCATTGTTCATTAATGGATTTAGGGTCAATAACTGCATCATCGACTCAGGAGCTTCTAATAATGTTATGCTTGCACAAATTGCTAAGGCTTTGGGGCTAGAGATGACTAAAACATTTGGAAAATGTTATTTGATGGAGTCCAAGCAAGTTCCCTTGCTTGGGAAAATTAAGGATGCTCAATTTTCACTTGTCGCTTACCCAAATAAGTGCCTCAAGCTAACCATATTGGTCATGAATATACCTGCAAGCTATGGTATGTTGTTGAGCAGGAGTTCTTGTAAAGATTTGGAAGGTTAAATATAGTTGGATTGGTCATATGCCACTATACCTGTTGGTAAAGAGAAGGTGTGTCTCAAACCTGAATCTAAGGCCAAGATAACAGTACTCAAGTCTGAAGACCCAAAAGCACAAATATTATATGAAGAAAATGAATTTCAGAATTACATGCTTTTCTTTGGTGAAGAAAATGGAAATGATTTATATGCCTCAAATTCAGAGTCTAAGTTCTAGACAATGGAGTTCGATGGAAGTGTTTCTCATGTTGGTTCAAGAGTGGGTGTTGTTCTCATTTCCCCTTCTGGTGAGAAATTCCTTTTCACATATAAGTTAGATTTCAATAATACCAATAATACTATTGAGTATGAAGCCCTTTTGTTAGGTTTAATTGAAGCAAAGGGTATGCGAATAAGAATGCTTAAAGTCTTGGGAGATACTAAATGAATTGTTAAGCAGGTGTGAAATATTTTCATTGTTGAGAATGAAAGGTTGAAACATTACCAAAACTAAGTTTGGGAAGCCATCAAGAACTTTGATTCCTTCTCAATAGAAACCATTCCTCGAGAACTTAACATGAAGGTTGATTCATTGGAAATTTTTGCTTCTTTGCTCCTCTCGCACCTAGAATTCAAAAATAAATCCTATAGGATTGAATTAATCTACAGACCCAGTATTCCTGATAACGTCAATCATTGGCAAGTCTTTGAAGACGACAAGAAAATTTAGGTATTTTTGGAAAACATCGGGGCTTTTTCTCAAACATTCTTCGAAGGAAGTGACCATCAATGTAAATAGTTTTTCCCAGATAGTGCAACTAACCTTCAATATGAGGTTGTTCAATTAAAGGGGAATAATACCTACAGGTCTAGTATCTCTTAAAGATTTGTTCAACCACCATGATCTTTCGATTAAGAAGAAGATGAGCAATTCTGTCGGGCATTCTGATGGGTTTGAGGCAGTAAACATTAGAGAACCTGATTCTCCCAAAATGGTGTATATTGGAAAATGTTGTTTGCCAAAAGAAAAAGAAAAATTAATAGCCCTACTGACTAAATACAAGGAAGTATTTGCCTAGTGCTATGATGATTTGAAGAATTTCATGAATGGGAAGTTTCAGCATCACATACCATTCAAGGAAGGAAAAGCCGCCTTCAGGCAGAAACAAAGGAATTATAATCCTATGTTAATTGATGCAATATTTAAAGAAATTGACAAAATTCTAAAGGCACAGATCATATACCCCATACATCATTCAACTTGGGTGGCTAATATTGTACCAGTGCGCAAGAAAAATGGGGAGATTCGAATATGTGTTGATTTTAGAAATCTTAATTAGGCATCACTAAAAGATAACTACCCACTATCTAACATGGGTCATATCTTACAAAAAGTTGTTGGCTCAAAGATGATGTCTATGTTAGATGGCTTTTCGAGCTACAATCAAATCAATGTATCTAGAGAGGACCAACACAAGACAACATTCACCACACCTTGGGGTACTTTTGCTTATAATTGAATGCCATTTGGACTCATTAATGCAGGAGCTACATTTCAACGTGCTATGGACCTATCTTTTGGTGATCTCTGAAATAAAATTGTAGTCATCTATCTTGATGATCTAATGGTGTTTTCTAAGAAAAGGACCGATCATCTACAAGATCTAGAATGGGTCTTTCAAAGATGCATAGAACATGGTATCTCTCTTAACCCCAAAAAGTCTATTTTCATTGTTAAGGAGGGAAAAATATTAGGCCACATTATATCTAAAGAAGGAATCAAGATAGATCCTAATAGGGTTAAGGCTACCTTGCAGTTAAATCCTCCTTCAAGTCAAACTAGTGTAAAATATTTTTTGGTCAAGTGAATTTCTTGAGAAAATTTGTTCCTGATTTCTCTGAAATTACTAAACACATTGTAGATATGATGAAAGAAAAAGCAAGTTTTAAATGGAATGAAGCTAGAAAGAAAGCTTTTGAAAACATAAAAGAAGCAATTTCTCGAGCTTCTACCTTGGTTATCCCAAACTTCAAGAAGGATTTCATTATTTACTATTATGCTTCAGAGCATACCACGTCTGTTGTATTCTTGAAGGAAAATGAAGATAAAGTTGAGGCACCCATTGCTTTCATGAGAAAAAAATTAAAGAAACATGAGCTTAATTACTCTCCCATCGAAAAATAGGAATTCACAGTGGTTAGGGCAGTCAAGCAGTTTCATTTCTATATTCTACATTCGCACTCAATGTTTTATGTGCCAGATCCTATCATCAAGAGCATATTAACCCAACAAGACATTGACTACAATAACAGAGGTAGCTAGATAGCTAAGGTGCAAGTGTATGACCTGGACTTAAAGCCCACTCAATTAGTTAGAGGAAGGGGACTTTGCAAGTTAATGGTAGAGAACTTGAAAGGAGAAGAAGAAAGTGAAGATTTACCATTTGCTATTAACTATTAGTTTACAAGATGAGTGGTTCTCTGATATTGCTTATTTCCTTACTTATGGAAAATGTCCAGACCACCTGTCAAGTAAGCAGAAAAGGAATCTGAAGTTGAAAGCAGCTAAGTATGTTATCTGGAGTGACACCCTATACAAGCGAGGTATAGACGGGACTTTCTTAAAATGTGTTGATAAAGTCCAATAGGAATGGATACTTAATACATTCCACAATGACTGCTTTCAAGATCATTAGACATGGATATTATTGGCCTAGAATGTTTAAATATGCCTATCACTTGGTTGGTAAGTGTGAGAAATGCAAGTTATTTGCAGGAAGACCTCAACTAGCAGCCTTACCACTTAATCTTGTGGTTATTGATGGACCATTTCGTCAATGGGGTCTTGATTTTATTTGTCCAATCAGCCAACAATCTAGTGGGGGTCACACTCATATTTTCATAGCTATGGATTACTTCACCAAATGGGTGGAAGCGATTCCAATCAAAAGAACTACTTCTGAGGTAGTCTATGATTTTATCAAAGAAAACATTTTGGTCAAGTATGGAACTCCACAAAAGCTAGTTACTAACAATGCTACCAATTTTTTATCCAATGAATTTTCACTTTTCTGCTATGATCACAAAATCTCTATTTCCCATTCAACTGATTATTACCCATAGGGAAACGATTAGGAAGAATCTAGTAATAAAAACCTGGTAAACATCATCAAAAAATTAGTCAATGACAATCAGAAAGACTAGCATAAAAGGCTATATATGAAGCCCTATGGGTAGATTGGATAACTCCGAAAAGGGCTATTGGCATTACCCCCTTGGAGTGGGAGTATGGAGTGGAAAGTGCACTTCCTCTTTTGTTAGAATTGCAAGTTCGTAAATTGCAAACTATTATAGAGGAAGTTGAATTCAATGATGCTTTAGAAAAGAGGATTTTGTACTTAACTAAGTTACAGGAACAATGAAATGAGATGGTAGACAAGATAACCATACATCAGGCAAGAGAAAAAAAGATCTTCGATAGGAAATCTAGACCTAGAAATTTTATGATCAGCGATTCAGTTTTGTTATGGAATAGATGCAGGGAAACTAAAGGTGCTCATAGGAAGTTTGATTCACTATGGATTGGTCCCTTCAAAATCAATCAGGAATTTTGGCCTAATGCTTTCTAGCTTTCCTACCCTAATAGAACTCCCTTTCCCATCCCTTATAATGGGAAAGATCTAAAGCTATACTAGTTGTAATGGCCTTGTGGCCTCTCTTGCTTTGTACATAGTTAGCTTAGGGTTTTTCTTTCGATTTTTTTGTTCCTTTAGTTTGTTTCCTTGCTGCTAAAGAGTGCATTCCATTTTAACCAACTTTGTTGCCCAATTCATAAGACATTGATCTCTCTCTATTTGATTTGGGTTCGTTGCTTCATCCTTATTAGTCTTTGTCCCCAATCAGAGCCAATGTTTATATTATTTTGTTTCCCACTCCATAGAGTTTTCCGCCTATCCAAAAACATTTCATTCTAACACGGGTGGCATTTCATGACTCGTGTGTGAACCTGAGTGGTGTTTTATGTGGTTTGTCAAACCTTTCCGTTCACCACATGTGCTCTTTTATCTCTTTCAAATGTTTAACCTAGGCGGTGTTTTATGCATTTTATCAAACCTTGTTGTCAGCATGACAACTATTAGCCTAGGTGGTCTTTCACCATAACTTTCTAACCTAGGGGCATATTTGTGGAGTTCTTCAAACCCTTTTATTACCGCTTGTAGACATTTTTTTTCAAATTTTTGAAAGATGGTTATGTGGGGAATGATGAAAGCGATAGCTACCACGTGTCCTAATGTAAAATCAAGTCATTAATGTCCATCTACTCCTATGTTTTTCTATGAAGCCGTGTTTGATAAAATAGAAGGACAAACATTCTTACCGTAGAAATTTTTGAGGACAAGTTGGAGAAGATGCATAGTTCAAATTGCAGGGTTCACCATTAGAGGTATTTTAGTTTCCATTCATTGCAACTATTTTCTAAATTATTTACTCCTGCATTGAAGAGTATACATTGTCAAGAGTCATTGTTGCGCATGGCAAGGGTTAAATATGTTGTCTATCAGTATGTGTATGAATTAACCTATTAGAGGCCTAAAATTGGTGATACCTAGCTAGGGCCTATTAGTTTAGATGAATTGTAGAACAAATTTAACAAACCTAACCCTCCACCTTTCATTGAAAGAATAGGAAGTAGTGGGTTAATGGAGGCTATCACATTTCCAATAGCAGTGCAATGTCTCAAACTAGTGTTAGAATGTATCAGACATTATAACACATAGACATGAGAGGTTAGGATAGAAGACAATAGAATCATTCTGAAAATTCAAAGGTCTACCTTTGTGTCTTGTTTAAGGACTCCAAAAAGGGACGAATACTCGCCCATGGACATGACCGGTTTTTAAATTAAGTTCACTATCAAGAAAGGGGTTTATAGGAATGTAATAGAAAAGAATTGGCTAGCCAAACCAAAAAAGAGTAAGTCTCAGCTACCTTGCAACCTGCACATGAATCACTTTGTATATGAAGTGGTTGATATTGTTGTTTTGTTGCACAGGGTTAGGGGTAGTGAAAATGTTCATAGTTTTGAAGAATGGATGTATTTCTGAATCCAAATCATACTAAATAGGGAGCAATTCTTGGATTTGGCTAAGATTATCAGTGACCGCGTGCATGGGTTGATGAAATTCTTCACTCTAAATAGGTTTTTCTTCATGTCATCATTTTTGATATATTCCCTTGCTAGCACCCAACCCTGGCCTCGATTAAGGCCAAGTGACTTACCACCAAAAAAGGTACCTATTTATGACTAATTTGATAAGCTCCAACTGCACAAAAGCTTCTTACATTTCAGAGGATTGCTAGCACTTTTACTATGAGGATGGTCAAAGAATCGTAGGGATGTTCAACAATGAGGTTGTCTCCAAAGACCATGCAGCTTTTTATTTTTTATGGTAGTCACTTTATCCAATTTCAGAGGTTTTCATACATAAGCGGGTATGAAGTTTTTCCTATTAAATTTCCCAAGTATCCTAACTGGATAAGTGGGTGTTTATTGATGTTAGCAGGCAATTGGCTAATGTTAATAGATTGTGCCAAGGCAGAAAGAGGTTGGTCCAGTTAGTTTTCCATTTGGTTTTGGTGCATATAGTTGCCAATCTATGTCTAATGCTTTGAATATTGAACAAAAATTGTCTAGGTATGACATGCCCTCATATGATGAGTGTATTGCTTTCGACCTGAAAGACTATATTAAGAACAACTTGAAGGTAGGCCCTACCTACAATCACCAATCCAACCTTGAGGATTACTGGGCCAATTGCTTTGAAGAATATGAGGTAAGAAGAAGGAGTTGGATGAGATTAATTCGGTGGAGCAAATTATCATTTATGATTTGAAATGGGATTTGCAGGGTATTATTGAAGATGGGTCTGATATGGTTGACCTGGTATATACTGAACTTATAGAGGATCGGCCCATTCCTACAATGGATTGGAGTTTTAAAGAAAAGAAAACTATTGAATCAAAAACTATTGATGTTCTAACTAGGACCAGAGAATGGGTGACCAAAAATAAAATTGAACAATCCCACCCCTACACTAGATCAAAGGATTCACGACCTGTTGAAAGTACCTCCCACACCTCTGCTAGTAGGCATTCAACTAGTAATTCTCCTCAGTCATTTTCATTAGGTGCCCAAGGAGGTGGTGATGGAGATCCACCAGAAAGAAATGTATATTCACAAACCTATGGGGATGATATTTTAAATCTACCTATTCTAGAATACAATGAAGGAGAAGAGGAAGAGGGGTGATTAGAAAACCTGAATGTTGATTCTCCTCCCTCTCAAAATGAATCACCCGTTAGAGAGGTAAACCCTTCTCAAGGGCCAAGAACAACTACACTTGCATAAGATACCCCTCCAGTCAGTCGGACACTATTTGAATCCCCAGGCTTCAAGACAACTAAGGTCGTAGTAACCCCAGCCTAGCTAGAAGATTCATTGTCCTAGAAAAGGAAAGCCATACAGTCCAGCTTGCCTAAGCAAGATATGGTTGGTCAATTTCTACAAAGGACTACAACTCCTAAACCTAAGAAGCTAAAGACTACCGCTGAGCTTATAGATGACACAGAATCAGGGACACTCCAGTTGGAAATTGCACACCCTTCTATACAGAGAGACGTTTCCCAAGTGGCAACAAGTGAATTTGAAGTGAATAGGGTTGACCTTAGTCCTCCTACTAGGGATGGTGATGTATACATTTTTTAGGTATTTGCAGCTAGGATGGTTGAAAAATCAAAGAAAGATAAAGAAAGTAAACATGAATTAAAAGCTCAAGTTCTGAATTTGACTACCTATTTAAATTCTATCTTTGAGGTCATTCCACAACCTATTTCTTAGGTAGATGCTTCTTTTGAATTTCTTACTATGGTTGGAAAGGAAGCCCTAACTAAAATTAGAAGCAGTCAAAGATTAAGTCAAGTTGTAGATGACTGGAACCAATCCCTCATCAAGAAAGGAAACCTTGTCATTTTTTAATCCTTTAAACTCTTCCAAGAGGCAAATGCTCTGAAAGCCACCTTAGGGGATGAGGGCATTGCTATTGAAAAGGAAGAGAAATTATGGGTTAACTATCAAACTAAATTGATGTTACTAATGAGCTCGAATATGGAAAAACTAGTTGCGGATCAAACCATACCTAATGCTTTAGATACCCACTACTTGTCATGGACTAAAGGTGTAGAATGGAAATTGCAGGTTGCTAGAAAAAGCTTACAGAAGCTTAAAGAGATCATCACTAAGTGTGTCGCCATTTCAGATGAAGCATTGAGCACCTTGGTGGCTCTTGGTCTGCTCAAAGATAAAGATGGAATAGGAGATGATGTAGACACTAGAAACTTAACAGTTGATTTCCATAAAATGATTAAAGAAGATATTGACTTACCCACTCTTAATGCTAAACACAAGTACAAAGGCTAAGTGGATTAGACCTAGTATCATCCCAGGAAATGGACCTTATGAAAGCTTGCAAGCAACGCATGGAAACAGCCAAAAATCTTCATCTAACATGGAAGGTGAGGATGAAAAATGTAACTATTCCCCAACATAAGGACCTAATGCATATTCTCAAGACTTTCCAAGCGTGGCGTAAGAGACCTTTGGTGACCCAAGAAGCTAGAAATGAAGTGACATCATCGTACTAGCATGGCTCCTCTCTATTTCTCTTACATTTATTTTCTTTAATTGGATATGAGCATGAAGAGGTGAGGCTCATCCACCTATTTAAAATTGTATCTTTTTTCATAGGCTCTCTCTAGACATTCTTCAAAAGTTTTGCTTAGTACTATTGATAAATGGAATTACTATTTTGTCTATGTGCAAATTGGATGGAGTTAATCTAGTATCTTAAATCTATGCATTTAAGAATATCATATGCATGTCTTATCTTGGTATGATCAATGCATTTCTTACATTGATTTCATTTCTCATATTGTATTGAATGAATGTTAGCTTCTAATGATTAAATAGTATTTGTGCTAATACTTTTATTTGTTGTAGTATCAACCTGATATTTGAGATTTTTCTGATATTGGGTATGCATTTCTACTTTATGGTTAAAACCATACATGATGTTTTGTTTCTTGTTGTTCTAATTCATTGAAAATTATATGAGGGAGTTGTACCTCATAAGAATTCAGAGGATATTCATCTTTTCTTTAAATATTAATATTCAGAGTTGTTTGATAATTCTTTTGCACCTTGCAAGCATTTAATTGCGATTCTTAAGGTGCAAAAATATGTTAACCAACATAACCAAAGGAACTAGATATAGAGGCAGATGATTTGTATGATCTCAGTGCTAAATATGAGGAGATGAATAAGAATTGGGGAAATGAAGGGCAGGGGGCACAGAAAAGAGCAGGAGGACCTGCTCGGGCTTAGGAAGGGGAGGAAATGATGAGGTAAAAATAACCTCATCAATATAATGGACTAAATACTTAACCTCACATCTTTTAGCCATCCTTACCCTACCAATTAATTGTCTTTGGGATAAGTAATTTCTTTAATTTTGTGAATAAGCTTACAATCTTTATTTCTTGAAATTAGTCGATATAAGCTAATTTGCATTGACTTAATGGTTTAGTTTTTTAGCATTCCACAGGTCAACTTCCACAATTGATTACCATCCTAGTCAAAGAGGTTTTTACACATACTTCAACACCATTGAAGACAAGTGAATGGGTGTTGAAACTTTAAGAGCATACATGATGGACCGAGTTTTTGTAGTTCTGTTATTTTTCAGTTTTAAAGACTTAATGGCTCGTGTCGAGCCTCTTTAATATTTCATGTTATGGGCTTCAAAGTCTGTTAGTTTTTGATAATCAGTTAAGGACTTTACCAACTAAAAAGTAGGATTTTGTTAGTTGCTCTTATATAAATATTTAACTATTGAGAACGATATATACAAAAGAATATTGTTATGATGTCACTATGTTTTCTAAGTTATACTTTTCGTATGAATAAAATTATTTTTTCCTGCCACTTTTGGAGTTACTGAATAATGTGAATGGAGTTCTTTGAATGAAGTAATTTGGAGTTACCAATGTATGTAATCTAAGCTAGGTGTAGGAGCGCCTGAGATTTGGCCGCTCGAGGGATTGTAGATTAGATAGATAAGTATTTTACTTTTAATTTTGTACTTTTATTTAGTAGATAACAATTGGAATTGAAGTTTATTTTCATGCATGTAATTCTATTAAGACTAATCCTGTAGGTTGTAGCTGAGTCTATAGTCTTTGAGTTTAGTGTCTAAAGTTCTAGAGAACCTTCTTTTTGTTGTTTCAGATTATTAAATTGTTTTCTACTAGTGTTTAGATTGTTATCTTTTTTTCAAATAAATGTTTTCTAGTTTCTTTACAAGCTTTATTTCTTCAGCAATGTATACATTTCTTAGTTTAATCATTTCCATTCTTTCTAGTTTAGTTATGCTTTTTAGATTCATAGTTTTTTGCTTTCTAGTTTAGTAATTTCAAGCTTTCTAGATAAATGATTTCCTGCTTTCTAAGTTTAGTGGCTTCCTAGTTTAGATTTTTATTTTAGTTGTCCAACATCTAGGGAACCCTAAAGAGATAGTGAAGATGTCTTCTATTGCATATAGCCTTTGAACACTACTCGGTTGATATATGAATGTATTTATCAAATAAAGTGTTAGGACCTAACAACAGCCTATCACCCTCAATAAAATGGTATTGTTAAAAGGAATATAATAGTACCTTAGTAGAAATAGCATTGTGCATGCTACAATACAAGGATATTCCTTTGTTTCTTTGAGATGAGGCTATCAATACTACTTCTCATTTTGAATAGATCTCCTAAAACTTGCTTGATAAAAATCACTCCTAAAGAATCATGGAGTGAAAATAAACAAAATATTAAGTATTTTAGAGTATTTGGATGTGAAGAACTTGCACACATACCAGAAAAGATCAGAGAAAATAAATTTGATAAGAAGAGTGTTAAGTGCACTTTGTTGGCTATGATGATCATAAGAAAGGATATTAGTTGTATGTGAAGTACCCTAAATCTGCATGTAAGACCAACTTCAAATACTTATTAGAAAGGTTAGTATAAACACACAAATCTGCAAATACCTCCATGAAATAAAATATCTATGCTAAAGAAATTCCACAAGTAACAAAAACAACATCAATAAGACATTTCAAAAGCAAGATAATCACCTATTCCATGTTGGATTGGTGTCACATGTGCTAGTGACCCTTTCCCAACCCTTGATCAATAGCTAAATGATGATGTATTGCAATGGAGATGAAGAACAAGATTATTTCTCAAACCAAGAGAGTAACGTTGCATAAAATTGTGGATCCATGAATGAGAATGAAGGCCTTATTTTATAGATTTTCTTGATGATAGATTGGCCAAGATGGTGAATGTGGGACTAAAGATCCTCTAATGAGAAGATGACACTTGTCAAATGATGATAGGTCAATGGTTGTGAGAGATTTGGGAAGAGTGCCCATGAGAGGGAGAATTTGAATTTGAATTTGCAATAAATTTAGAGAGGGGGCCAAGAAAAACAGCAATAAATGCAATGTTTGACTTGTCATGTTGAGGGAAAATGAGGTTTTTTAAATAAATCAATAAAATTGATTTATTGTGCAAGTGGAGATATCTAGAGAATGCAAGTGGGATGGGATTATCATTTAATCAGGGTTAGATTAAATAAATGATGATTATGCTAATTTAATGGTGATTAGGTGAGTTGACCTTTAGGATTTAAATATTTGATTTATTTAAATCAGAAAAGGATGAAATATGGATTTAATTAAATAAATGTTTGATCTATTTAATTAAAGTGATGATGTTTGATTTATTAAAAGGCTGATGATAATGTTTATTTGATAAATGACCTTAGGAAATTAGATTATTTAATGAATGGATGAAAGTGCACCTGATTAATTGATGAATGGTCCTAATGCGACATCTAATTTGACTGAATTCGATCGAATGCATAATGTTAATTTTGCATGTCTACAGTATGATCCTAGTGTGGAGGATGTGTTCACAATTAGAGATATCAAATTTAATGAAGGGTTTGAGGAATGATACAATACTCTCCTATTCCACAAGTGGACACAAATAATCATGAATCCTCTAAATTTTCTTTGGAAAATTCTAGTATATTGAAGAATGTAGTCCTCCTCGAAAGACCAAGAGTCTTCAAGAAGTTTATTAAAAGACTCAACTAATTATGCCCTAATGACCGCCATAATTAAGACCAATGATCCTTAAACATGTGATGAGTATGAAGGGGAACAAGCTATGCACAATGAATATGACTCTTTGATGAAGCACAACACATTGGAAATGGTTGACCTACCCAAGGAAAAGAATGTGGTCAATAATAATTGGATTTATAAGAGTAATTTCAAGGTTGATGGAATCATTGAAAAACTCGAGGCAATACTAGTGGCCAAAGGTACTCATAAAAGGAGGGAATTGACTACACAAAATGATTTTCTCTAATAGAAAAGATCAGTATTGTTAGGACTATTATAGCATTGGTATCTCATTTCAAGTAGCCTTTACACCAAATGGGTGTTAAGAAAATAGAGATCTATATGATTCAACTACAAGGAATTGAAATTTTAGGACAATAAATTTTATTTTGTAGGCTAAAGAGTCTCTCTATGGTTTGAAGAAAGCTCCAAAAGCTTGGTATGCTAATATAGATGAATATTTCAAAACTCAAGGCTTCCATAATAGTCCTCATGATACAAATTTGTAAATGTGGCATAATAATTATTGTAATTTATGTTGATCTTATTATAAAATGACATAACATGAACCAAATTAGTAACATAAAGGTCAAATTGCAAGATACATTTGAGATGACAGATCTTAGTTTTCTACACTACTTTCTTGGCATTTAGGTATGATAGAAAGATGATGGAATTTACCTCTCTTAAACCAAGTATGCTTTAGACTTGTTGAATATGTTTAGAATGGAAAATTATAAAAGTGTTTTTACTCTACTTACTCTCAGATTGAATTTGACTAAGGAGATGGAAAGTGAGGATGTTGATCCTACCTTATATAAGTGGTGTCCTAAAATTGCACCCCTACACAATTTCACACTACATGACCCTCACTTTAGCCTAATAAAGATGACAATGCAAATTCCACTTTTTCTCACCTTCAAATTCATCTTTGACCCCATCACTTTTAATATTTGAAGTAAAAAAAATTTGGGATGCTTTTGTAACATACAAACATCTTCTCACTACGTGAATTTCCTGACATGATTCCTAACCTTGTGGTCATTGGGACGTTACACTTCCATCTACCCACAAAATGTAATGCCTCTATGGTCACAAATGTTCCTGAAAGTGGCCCTCTTGCATGCATTTTTTTCATTTCAACTCTCATTATTCCTTCTAATTCATCCATTTGATCTCATTCTCTCATTCACTCTCATTCTTGCACTCTTTCTTCTCAAGCTCTCACTTGTACATCACTTCTACACCATTTTCCTCAAGTTCTTTTGCACATTTTTGGCTCATGCATCATTGTCTTGGCTCTCTAAAGTGTTGCACTCTCTTTTGGATTTGCAAGCTTGTAAAAGGGAGGGTAAAACACCTTTCACTTGCACTATCACATTTGTTTAGTACCATATTGATATCTAACATGTCTACTTTATTTATCTTTTCATTTTCTATTGTCTATCATCTATTTATTTATCTATTTGTCTTCTTCGTTATTTGTGGATGTGGTAACATCAAAATGAGGTTTTGAATAACGCAAACCCTGAAATAGCCCCAGCAATTTGTATTTTTTTTGTGTGTGTTGATTGTTCATGTGGGGCATTGTGGGAGGTTGAATGGCATTGGACCTCTCGTAAGTTTTTTCCTTTCTTTCCTCTTGTAATTTTGTTTCATTTAGTTTAGAATATTGAATAATTAGCATTCCTCTTGTACTTTTTATCATTTCTATCATTTTATTAATTTAGTTAAGCAGTCAAATTTCAGTCCCCAAGTTGTTAGTAGACTCTATGTGTTTCAATAGATTTGCTTTATTTTCAATTTGTACGAGACCACAAAATCCACATGCCACATTTTAATCCTCTTGCTAAGAGCTAGCTAGCTAGCTCTCGAGACCTTTGAGGCCTACTCTTTTGGATTTTGAAGTCCTTTTCCCAAAATCAGCCATAAAGCATAAAATATTGTAAAAACTCTCTTTCTCTCATCCTTTGTCACTTAATCCTTGAATTTGAGATAGTTGAGGATAATTTTCTCCTCATAGACTCTTCTTTGTCTCCAAGACTCAGAAGTAGAAGATCTCCTCATCTACAATTTGGTGAACCTAATGAGAACCTATCCTTGCCTAATCTTCTTGTCAAAAAAAAATTCTTCCCTCTTGTCGAGACATGTATTGGGTACAACATTTTGATGCTTTTATGAGCTTCATGACCCAATCCACTACCTTTGAATAGATAGTAAATAGGATTTATCAACATTTGGATATGGATTCTAGGAGACAATTTAGTCCTCCTTGTTAAGGTTTGGATTTTGAAGAGTTCATTATAGGGGTGATCCCACAAAGCTAGTTTGCAATTTCTATGAGATTCTGATTTTTGCTAAAATCACATATTTTTAGAAAATATAATGATTTTAGCCTTTAAAAGTTCCATTTAAAATATTCCAATTGAAGAGGGTTTGATCAAACTACCTTAGATCAAACCTCCTTGGATAGAACCCTGCTAGTTTTAACCATGCCTATAACGGAGTCTCCTTTACACCTATCAAAATGCTAATAAAAAACCACTTTTGATTTACCTTATGGGGGATCAAATGAATTCATTTAAAATTTGTTTTTAGTAATTATGTAGTCCTTATTATAAGCTTCCCAAAAAGTATAATTTTAAATAAATTTACTTTTATTATTATATTTATTTTTTATTTCTTGTGAATGTAGGTTTTTCACCGAAAATCAAGCTCTCTATTCTGCACATGTGGAAAAATAGAAGATTGTCAAAAAAAATTGAAAAATATGAGTGCACCAGATATTGGAGTCCTTGATCCAACAAAAAAAATTGAATTTTGATACATACAAAAAAAATTGTGTTATATAGTCCGCTTGTTTTTGAATTGTAATTGGTTTGACTTTGAAACTTGATTAAGGAAAAAATATTCAATAAAACACTATGAAACCAATTGGAAGCACTAGATATCGTAGTTACAAATCTAAATTCAAAAAAAAATAGAATTTTATCCTTCATGAAAAAAAAGGTATGTGTTATACGATGAGTGTCACTCTTTAAAAATAGTGTTTACCAAGAAAAACTAGTTTTTGAAGGAGATGGAAAAAGAAGTGCAATCTAATTCCAAAAATTTTGAAAAAAATATATTTAGAATCTACAAAAAAAATTCACAAATCACTAGTTTTCATCATCTTCAAATTTTTCACGGTTTAGCCGCTATAGGTGCCTGAAAGTGAAGATTTAGTTAGAAAAATTTAGTTCAATGTCTAGTTTGGCCAAAAATTGTAAACCAGTATTACAGGATCACCCTAGGACCATTAGTCGGTTTCTCCCCTCCTCACATGTTGAAATTGAAACTCATAATCCACCAGCCTCTCCTTTGAACTCTTCCTCTTCTTTAGTTGAGGAAGCTACTCTTATGGTTCCTTCCAATTAGATTCACTCTTTGGAAATAAGACTCAAAGAGTTTGAATAGTTTCTGGAAAAAGAAAATTCTTATTCTCAACCAGTTTCTCTCTTTAACGGTATGAGGCATTTACTTATTCCCAATTGAAGAGGTTTGGAGCTACTTTGAGGAAGTGAAAATATTGTGGAGACCCATTTCCCTTCATACACTTTTGTCTTAGGCAACCCCCAAGATGTTCATTCAAAAATCACAGTTTATTAGTTGAATGTTTTGATACCTATAGTGTTTGTCCACATGGTTGGTATGGGTCCTTCTATTAGTACTGTTGCTAATAATGCTACCACTTCATCTAAGGAAATTCATATGATCAAAGTGAATCGCATTCCTATAGGACTTAGAGCATCTACATCGAGAGCCAAAATCCCCACCACTTGGGTGAAAACATGAAGTTGAGTCCAATTAAAGTGGAAGTTTTGGCCTTAGAAAAAATCTTAAAATTGGGCTCAATGAATTGGGATCCCATTTTTTAGAAATTAGGATCTCGTTTAGCTTTGGGGTCCCCAACCTAAAATTAAAACGAGATCCCAATTTTTTAAAAATGAGATCCTATTTATTTTCGGTGTCTTGAGCCTGGCTTTAAGAAAAGGGATCCCACATTTTACAAAACAGGATCTTGATTTGAAATAACCGAGATCCCGTTTCGTAGAATTTATTTTTTTTAAAGATAGTGAGCTCATTTTTACTATGAACAATCAGGATTTTGGGTCAGTGAAAGAAATAGGAGGCTACCAGGTAAGTCTTTCTTCCATTTCTTTCTATTTTTTTTCATTTTTTGGTTATTAGCTATGAATTTAGGTTTTTTTTTGTGTTTTTTTTTTGTATCGAGGTTTTTTCATTTCAATATTCCTACAAAATAATAAAAATCTACATTCAAATCAAACAAAAAATATCAACCCTAAATTAAAATCAAACAAAAAAAATTACCTTTCAAAACCAATAAACATATCTAAAATCGAGAAAAATGATCCTAAACTATTTTCATTTTCAATGTTTAGGGTTTAGGGTTTAATTTGCATTGCTTTGTACATTTTAAATTTGTATGTGTGTTGCCAAAAAATGTATAGTTGACATTTTTATGCTCACTTGAGTCTTTGTTATGGGCTTTGGCTTGATTTTGCCTAGATTTAATGTTGTAATGTGGTCAACACATTCACATTAGATCTTGGACCCTTGTGATCATTAAGACTTCTAGGATGTCTTGTAAAGGTGTTGTGAAGTGTTGTAACCCACTTTCACACTTTTCGAGGACCCTTTCATTATAATTCACTTAAATAACCATTTTTTATCACTTACCAAGTCTTATTTAAAAGTTTTGTAAAGAGTTGTAACATACTCTCATGCTTTTCTAGAATTGTCATCACTAATTCAACCCTTTCTTATGTTTAAATGTCTCCTTAGTGCACTTTCCAGCTATTCTTAAGTTTTTTTTTTTAGGATATTCCTATTAAACAACATTTAATGCTCCTTAATTCCCAACACCCACTTAAATTGCTTAAGTGGGACTAAGTCGCCAATAGGGGCGACTTAGTCCTATTTGGCACAAAAATCAAAATTATTTCAATTTTCTAGTAGGATTTTATTCTCTAACCCTTGAGGTCAGCTTGTGACGTGTTATTTTTGGGAAATTAAGGAAAATCAGGTATAAATAAAGGGTTTGTCCTCTCATTTTACACATAATTCATCCAACACTCAAGCCATCAATCTCTTAATCATTCTCAAGCATTCCAAGCACTCTAAGGATAATCAAGTCATCCATTGGAGCACTTCATTGCATATATTTAGATTTCTACATCAACGGTTTGGTAAGTTTATGACATTGCATGTTATCTATTTATCATTCTCTTCTTATTTCATTTCATTATCTAGGGTTTGATTACCAAAGTGGGGTTTGACCAAGGCAAACCCCTATACTCTAACCCTTAACCCTTTTTCCCCCTTTTGCATGTGTGTTTGAAAAAATTGTATTCAGATTTATCAAATATTTTGGTGTCAAAAAGTGATCAACAATCCATCAAAGTCAACATAACCCTAGTTGAAGCTTGGAGACTCATTTCATCCCATTTTTTGTAGAATCAAAATCAGACACCTATTAGAAAAGAAAGTGTAGACCAAAAGCTACACGATCTTGTCCTAAAATTCCACAAATCTCCAAGTGGACTAAGTCACCATCTGTGGCTAATTAGTCCCACTGCCAAGCCTAAAAAGTGGTTTCTACATTTTTGGATACCCATTTGGCAGATTCTTGTTCCAGCAAATTTTCCTCGAAACTAGACTAAGTTACCCAGCTTGGCATAAGTGTCCTAGTTGACATTTCCAATCAACTTTGTAGGATTCTAGGGCCTCTCTACATCAGATTCCAGATTCTAGGTGCACCTCTTCATTTATGTTTAGTTATTTCATCATTTACTTGCATTCTTAGGTGTTTTTGCATACAACAATATTTTCCAGCACTTTGCATTTCTCTAGTTTAGCATCAATAAATCATCTTTCTTTTAGTTTATTGCATTAGTACATCACATTTAGATACATTTCATTACATTTACTTTAATCTTGAGTGTAGAAATTTGCATTTTGGGTCCATTCCTCTCCTTTTAGGTGAAAAAGCTAGAAGAGTTAGAGGAAACTTTGGGTAATCCAAAATCATTGTCCACATTATGCAATTATTTCAAAATGGAAATATTTCATTTGCATTGTTTTATGTTTTATATCTATATGCAACTATTTCAAAATGGAAAAAAATCATTTGCATTGCTTTATGTTTTAAATCTGTATGCTTCAATATTTCAAAATAGAAATTATATTTCACTTGCATTGCTTTATATTTTAAATCTATATACACAAACACCTACTCTCTAACATATTAACTCTAGTGTAGAAAAATTTGTCCCTTTACATTTTCACACTTGTTTGGGCCCTCCTAATTAAAATGGACTTAATAATGCCTTAATTTAGTGTTGATAAATGTATCCCTTTAAATTTTCACACATATTTGGGCCCTCTTAATTAAATTGAGATTAATTAGGCCTTAATAAGCATGTTTATTCATTTCCAAGCCTAATAAATTACATTTTCTAAAGGGGAAACCCGACAATAATTAATGCCAATAATAACACTTTGCCTTGAGCAATGTGAGTTCCAGGAATAAGGACCTGGATTGAATGGGTCCTCCCTAGACCTTTGGACCTAAATTTAAATTTTTTTTTGGTGGTATTTTAACATCTCCAAATTCATATTTCAATGTCAGCTTGTGATATTCGAATTTCAGGAAATTAAGGATACATGCCTATAAATACAAGGTCATTTCACTAAGTTTCACCTAGAATTTTTATGTGATTTCACAAGAACTAAATTTGATGATCAAGAGCATTCAAGAGCAGATATATCATATATTTATTACAGCAATCAAGATCTATTTGAATCGTGTCAAAGTCTTCTTGCATCATGCATGTTTGTGGAGCTAACATTGTGATGTAGGTTTCAAGATCAAGTCAAGCATTCAAATCGTTATTCAAGTATCAAGATCTACATCCAGTTAAACCATTTCATGCAAGTTGCTGACCTTTTAAGCTCTCCATTATCAAGGTTTCATTCAAGGGTTCGTTGAGTCATAACATAGCTTTGTTCAATCTTCATTCCCTCTTTCATTTCATTATTTCAATTCAAGGTTTGATTACCAAAATGGGGTTTGACCAAGGACACCCCCATTCACCAAAAACAAACATTTTTTCCCTTGTGTGTGTGTGATTGTAGATTTAGGTTGAAGAAGGATTAAAGACTTTTTGAAGTGCAAGATTGGAAAAGTTGTCAAAGTTGTCAAATCATGAAATCTAACCTACAAATTTGATTTCTAACTTGCTGATAATGAAGCTCGGATAAATAAAATGTTATAGATCAGCATCAAAGGCTCTTGAAAGTTGCAAAAAAACCCTGAAAAACGATCCATTCACAAATAGAAAACTTATTAATTTGAAATAGATAATTTATCTTTATTTTCGTACATATGGATGGAATGCACAGTTATTGAAAAGAAATGTTATGGAGAGTATTCAAGGGATAGAAATTAAAATACAACAAGATAAAATTAAAATTAAAATATAATAAAAGAAAATGCAAGAAGAATAGATGAATGGACATGGGAAGTGGAAGAGACAAAGGCTTGTGAATTCAGACAAAGTTGGTAAAGAAATAAAGGAATTCCATTGAGGAGAGAGGCTATGTAGCTGTGGAAGGAAGGAGGGGAGGCATAGGAATAAGAAAATTATGCAAGAACTTCCCTCATACCTGCATCATAGAAGGTGGTGGAATGTTGCGATGAATAGAGGAAGGGTTGCCAAAAGGGAGAGTAAAATAGAAACCAAGGTTAACTAACAATCAGCGCAAAAAGATGAGATGGTTGTGTGAGGAGCAAGAAAAGGTCAAAATGGAAATGGGAAGCATGAAGAAATATGGAGGTAGGTAGATTAAATGATAGCACAACAAGAAGTTTCTAAATTCCACAATGGCATGAATATAGGACACAATAGATTGAAAGTAGATGAGTTGGTGAATATAGTGCATAAATTAGATATTGTGGCATCTAAGCTTGAGATCAAAGGAGAAGTGTTGTGTGGGAAAAGGGTGTGGTATGAGGAATATATCCTTTGTTTTGGTGTATCTTGAACTTGCTATATCATCGATTTTAAATTGGGTCGAATGAAGTGCTAAGAAGAATGTGAGGAATCAAGTTAGTATGTAGTCTTGGCAGAGGAGAGGCCAATGATTTAAAGATCCTCCAAGAGAAGAAAGAAAATCTAGGAAGATCCAAGTTATCTTACCATGGATTATGTCAATTATTGAGTAAGTTTGTGCAAATTAACCTCTTACGAAAGGTGAGGAAGATGTTAGGACAAGAATAAAGGAAGAATGGATGGTTTGAAAGAATGAGGAAGTTGGAACAACACTCTCATTGTTATATTCTATAGATAGGAGGCATAATAGAAAGATTGAATGCAGCATGTGCAAAGAAAGTTGAAGGTGAAATGAGGATGCATGTGATGGAGGAGAGCTTGTGTAGATAAAGGGGTGGGTATAAAGATTGAAAGTGCAGAAAAAGAAATATGCCAGTAACCATATAGGGTTGTGCCAATACAAAGTGGGATAATGGCTATTAAGAATACAAAGGGACAAAATGAGGGGAATATGAGTGGAAGGTGGTGTGAAGAGGCTGCAAGAATAAATTGAGCTAGCATAGAAGGAGGATAAAACAAAGAGGCAATGGAGTTTCCTGGAAAATGTATGTAATTTTCATGAAATTGGAATGAATAAAGTAATTCAACTTTGTTTTCAAATTTGGGCATCTCATTATGCAATTGTAAATCGATTAAAATTGACACAAGTAATCATCAATTTTGGAGTTAATCATTTTCTAAGTCATTCGTAATATGAATTTTGTGAATTTTGAGTTGAGAGTGGTATCCATCTCCATCAAAATTTATCTTCTTCTTGATGATGAATCACTAAGTTTGATCCATCTTTTGACAGAATGTGATTCTAAACATCATGTTAAACTTATGCATAGAATTTTATTAAAAATATTATAATTCAATTTATAAACTATAAAGAAATCTAGGGCCTATAATTCCCCTCCACCAAACCCCTACTATTCTAAGGAGCACTTTGTTCAGTATATCCTCCAACCCACTACAACCCTCATCTAAATTTTATGAAGGTGAGTCTATAGTCCATGTATGTGTCGAGATGGAAGGATCAAAGAGTGAGATAGCAAGGTCAAATGGAATGGAAGGTAAAATGGAATGGAAGGTAAAAAAACATATTTATTAATAAATTATTTATTATTTTAAAAAAATTATCAAATTTTTTTTAAAATTTTAATACAAATATATCATTTTTAAATCTCTCATGCTAAAAAAAATATTAATCTTAAATTTTAAAGCAGCTATATCACATAAGAAATAAATTTCACACAAACAATCAAATTTCTTATAAAATTATTCTTTCATAGATATTTGATATATATATTTCAAAATAATATATGCTTAATATTGAACAATTCCAAATGAATAACCGTCATGAAAAACTGATTGACGAAAGGATCGATTTTCAAACTTAGGCTAAAACAAAACATGCATTCACAAGAAAAAAATGAAAAAATATGCATTTTGATCAGTTCATTCCTTTTCAAACTCAAGAATAACAATTTGTAGATCATATTGTTATACACATGACGTGTGAAGAAAATCAAGTGGCTTCTAGAGCCATCCAACTTGCTCTCTGATTTGACTGGAAACTTCTTCAAAAATAATGCATTTACTCCTTTTTCTACCCACCGTCTAGAGTTTTCTAGCATCTATTGATTGTATGATTTTGGAACAATTTTGTCAACTACTTCATCTGCCTATCAATTATGATAGAAGTGTGTGGAAGCATGAAAACATGCATATATTTGGAGCTTTTTAAAATAAGAATATAGTTTTTGGTGTATGTGTGTGTATCCTCTATATCCTCTATTCTTGTGTGCTTTGTTAGTTTTTCTTTTGCGGATTCTTATTGCTCTAATAACAAAACGTATAGACTGGGAAAAAGTTTTCTCAACAACTAGTATTAGATCTAGTCATGGAGACAACAACAATGAGCGATACAGAGAAGTTAAATAGGGTTAATTTTTCCCTATGGAAATCCCAAATGGAAGATATATTGATTATGAAGGATCAGTATTTTCCAATTGAGGGAATATCAAATAAACCCATAACAATGGCAGATGATAATTGTAATAAGTTGGATAGAAAGGCGATCTTGCAACCATCTATCAAAATCTTGCTAAAAATGTGTATTTAATGTTGCCAGAGAGAAGAGGGTAAACCCACAAAACTAGTTTACAATTCCACTGAGGAAGGAAAATTGCAAAAAATGTTCCCATGGAAAAATTTTGGTTTTTGGGGGTTTGAAGGAGCATTTGGTTTGAGCGAACCAAAAGGGGGTTCACTAGAACCCCCCTTCGAGCGAACCCATTAAATGTTGGGCCCCACATTTCCCGAGAAAAAAAGTAAAAGAAAACTTTGTGGAAAGGGGGTTCGCTCGAACCCTAGTTTGAGTGAACACTAGTTTGAGTGAACCTCCAAGGGGGGTTCGCTCGAACCCCCCTTCTCCCCCTCTGGCACCAAAATTATCCAAAAAAAATTCCTTCGAAGCTTGAGTTGAGGATGAAAAGGGAGGATACTTCACAAACCCAACTGGATGATGATATTCCTCAGAATGAGCTATCCAATGAATATAATTTTAATATGTTTTGGTTTAATTATGTATTAATTTTTTTAGTTTGATTAAACATAGGTTTTTCACTGAAAATCAAGCTCTCTATTTTGCACATATGAAAAAATAGCAGATTATCAAAAATAAAAATGAAAATTATTAGTGCACTAGAAATTGATGTGCTTGATTCAACAAAAAACAATTGATACATACAAAAAAAACTTATGTTGTATACGGTCCACCTATGTCTAAATTGTAATTGGTATGACTTTGAAACATGATTAAGGAAAAAATATTCAATGAAATGCTATGAAACCAATTCCATGCACTAGATATTGTAGTTACAAATCTAAATTCAAAAAAAATAGAATTTTATCCTTCATGGAAAAAAAATTGTGTTGTATACAGTGAGCATCACTCCTTAAAAATGGTGTTTACTAAAAAAGCTAGTTTTTGAAGGAGATGGAAAAAAAAGTGCAATCTAATTCCAAAAAAATTGAAAAAAATATATTTAGAATCTACAGAAAAAATGTCACAAATCACTAGTTTTCATCATCTTCAAATTCCTCACAGTTTACCCGCTATAGGTGCCCGAAAGTGAAGTTAGAAAAAATTAGTTTAGTGTCCAGTTTGGCCAAAAATTGTAAACCAGTATTGTGGGATCACCCAAGACAGCAGCAGAACTATGGAAAATGTTAAACATGATTTATATGAGAAAAAAATACAACTTCAAATAAGGTTTTCTTGATGAAGAAATTATACAATCTCAAGATGGAAGGTGCTTCAGTAGCGGAGCACTTGAATGAGTTCAATATAATCACTAGCCAACTTGCTTTTGTTAAAATTGCTCTAGATGATGAGATTAAAGCCATCCTGCTAATGTGCTCCATGTTGGACAGCTAGGAAAACCTTATTGTAGCCATAAGCACTTCTACACCTATAGGAACACTAAATTTTGATGATGTTAGTAGCAGCTTAATGAATGAGTTGTGACAAAAATCATTTATAGAAAACCAGGGAGTGAAAGGTGGAAAATTGTTGCTTTTCTAGGGTTTATGACGTATAATGACAATCTTCATTCTCTCTCATTCAAGAAAAAACCCTAGAGATCTCAATGCAAAGGAGAAAGATATCTTGCAATAGGGCTATCCTAGGGGCTAAATGTAAACTAATGAGGAGTTCACCACAAATCTAGAGCTTGGAAAGATAAATGTAATACAAGATGTAATGTAAGATGAAATGCTTAAACCTAGTTCAATGAAAAGTTTCACTAAATGACCTAACAAGGAAAGTGAAACAAAACATAAAGCTACAGATGACTGTGTGCACGACGAAATGTCCGACAAAATATGTAAAATTCGATGTTCTCGGGTGCTAACTTTAATACTGAGTAGGACTAATTCGCCAATCTGGGCGAATTAATCCCAGATCTAGGTTTCTGTATAGAAACAAGAATCTGGCAAATGGCTATCTGAATCTCTAAAAATTTGAATTTTGACCTAGACTAGGAATCATTCGCCATAAGTGGTGAATTAGTCCAATTAGGGTTTTCTAAAACTTCTAGGTTTGAATCTAGTCTTCAAGGTCTGCTCTATGCTTCCCAACTTATTTTCAGATTTGAAACCCTAATTTGCAACATATAGAAGTTCTCCAAGTACCTCCAATACAAGGTGACAACTTTGATAACTTTATGCACTTTGATAGCCTTCTCCAACTTTCTCCTCAATTCGTCTTCAATCTAAACCTACAAATCATACACTAAGGAGAGGGAAAATTGTTGTTTTGTTAGTGGAAATGGGTTTTCCTTGGTCAAACCCCATTTTGGTAATCAAACCTTGAAATAGAATGAAATAGAAATGGACAATGATGAATGAACAAAATATGATGTTGCAACTTACCAAACCCTAGCAATAAAAGGTTGTAAACATGTATGAGATGACTCCAATGGATGTAGAACTTAACTCTTGCTTAAATAGGATAGATCTTGAATGAAATGTTAGCTTGAATCATAAAATCCTACATCACAATTGTTAGCTCAAAAATAAATATGATGTATGAAATCTTTGACATGATGCTAGATGCTTGAATAATGCTCTAAAATGCTTGATAATCTAGTCTTGAAGACACTTGAATGCCCTTGTAAATGCTTGAATGCTCTTGTGAACTCAAACTTGCTATTAGAAATGCTCTCACAAAAGTCTTAGGTGAAAATGAGTGAAAGAACCTTGTATTTATACTTAATTATGCAAGAATTCCCGAAATTATAACACTACAAGCCAACATTAGATCTAGGAGGATAAAACCCCACCAAAATTTTGAATTAATTTGGATTTTGGGCCACATGGGACTCATTCGCCCAAGGTGGCAAATGAGTCCTATTAGGCATAATTTATGGGACCATTTTTAAAAATGCTTAGTTCAAGGTGTGAAACCAGGTTCTACTCTCTTAAAATTATTATGTGAAAATGAGTGAAATAACCTTGTATTTATACTTAATTATGCAAGAATTCTTAAAATTACAACACTACAAACCGACATTAGATCTAGGAGGATAAAATCCCACCAAAAAATTGAATTAATTTTGATTTTGGGCCACATGGGACTCATTTTCCCAAGGTGGTGAATGAGTCCCATTAGGAAAAATTTATGGGACCACTTTAAAAATGCTTAGAAAGGTGTGAAACCAGGTTCGGACCCAAAAACCTAGGTGGGACTCATTCGCCCAAGGTGGTGAATGAGTCCCAGATCACTAAATCTAGGCCATTCAACCTGAAATACTTGAATTATGATTGGATGTTCATTTGTGTCGAGATTATCCTCAAAAAGATGCATTAAATGAGGCTTGTGGATGCAAAATAAGTCCAATTAAAGCATAAAGAATCCCAATTATTAATGGAAACCCTAGAGAAGTGTGAAAGTGTGTTACAACACTTTACAACACTCCAAATAAGGTAGGATTAAGGTACATTATGTTTAGTTGATTGATAAAACCTTAGAAAAGTGTGAAAGTGTGTTACAACACTTTAGCAAGGTACCATTTAAATTCATTAGTTCATACTTGGGCCCAAGACCTAATGTGAGTGTGTTAAACACATTACAACACTAAGTCAAGGCATCATTAGGCTCAATTTTACAAGGAGGTCCCAAACAAGTGTGAAAATGTCATCAACGATATTTTTGACACTACATTTAGCCCCCACTTTAGTGAGAGGATGAACTTGCTTCAAAATCACACTAAAGTAGACGTACACACATCAAGAGGGTTCCAAGTGCACCAATGCTGGTAAGATGGGATGACAATGATCAAGAGGGGTGATCAACCCCCCAAGATCAAGATCTCATGGCAAACCAACATAGGCACAAAAGAACACACATGGAAAATGATATAAAGATCATCATAAAGGAACAAGCATGCACTATCAAATTCAAAGAGAAAATTAAAATAAAATAAAAGAGTTGAATCAAGCTTCGACCATTTGTCTATCGCGATGTGGATCAAATCTAGGTTGTTTGTCTAAAAAATGCATACTCACTATGAGGCAACAGAACTTCAAGCTATCCATTGGGTGATGAATCCAAGAGGTGAGACACATACACACATGGCTACTATGTACTCACACACACATGGGAGTGGCTAAGGTAAATTCATTCCCTCATTCGGCTTCCTATCAAACCATACCAAAGTTATACCTCCTAATAACTTTAATAAGGTGCCACGTGAGAATAATTTTTGAGCTTCATGAGACAAGAAAAGTTTTGTATGCTTGGAGATCATAAACAAACAAGATAGATCTACAGGCATGCAATATGTATTATGCAAGGCATGGCCATATAACTGAAAATGCACATGCAAAATATAAATAATGTTCAAAGGAGTCTTGCTTAGTTCATGTGAGGTCTTTAACTTAGGGAACATTGTTCGTAATATCTCTAAGACAATACCAATCAAAGAATAGAAAATTCACAACTTAGGGGATGTAGTGCATCATGTCAAGCCACTAAGAGGAATGTAATATGCTAAGATAGATCACGTTCTTGAAGGAGATCACACCCAATGTCATCCACAAAGCTGAAAACGCATCATATAAAGTAAAAAGACTACACCATGAACCATGAAAAAGAAAAATGCAAAATAATAATTCCAATGTATGCCCCCACTTTAAAGAAATTTTTAAACACCATGCTATGAGCAATTACTTTAAAGTAGCAAATGATAAATGATATACATGAGAGCTAACTTGGAAAGCCCTATGCCAAGTTATATGTTTCCAAGTCAACCTATGAGTAGATCTCCTGCATCCCAATTGTGTTCAACATATACAAAAGGAAAAGAACTAGCCAAAGGGACTATAGAAAGTGTCAAACTAGGGCCATCACCAGGTTCAACACTCTTTTTAGGATAATTTTCATTTAAGCTCATGGAAGATGAAAAAAATGTGTTTAAATCATTATGCACCTCCTCGTCAATTTTAGCAACTTCCTCATTGTCATCTAAATTAATCACAATAGGAGGTCGGATGATAATTTCCAAGGAATGGTTCAACTCTTGTTGTGATTGTGTTATAAGATATTTTTGTTTCAGCTAAGGGCGAGGCTTGTCATGCATTGCTTCAATCAAGTTTAGATTCTGATTTTATTTGTTTATTTCTTCATGCAGCCTATGAGCAAGGGCACAACGTCTACGCCTATTATCTCTAGCACATCTATTTCTTTTAGTCATGTTTTCAAGTTGTGTTTGTGTAGGAGTGGGTTGATCAACCATAGGTTTCTTTTCTTCCCTGAGGGGAGGAATGAAAGGAACCACGGGAGGTTGTTCCACCACTTTCTCTTTGACTTTGTAAACTTGTTTTGTTATAGGAGGTGTGATGGGGTTATTTTCATTGTCTCTTGGTCTTTTGTATGAAGTAGGTGAAGATTTTGTCTTAGGTTGATCTTGGTTATTTGGAATTTCTTTAGGTTCAATCATGGTTTCATCTAGGATGGTAGGTTCGGTTATGGTCAGAGGCATGTTTCGGAGGGATAATTCTACTATTTTCTTTTCCTTGACTTTTGAGAGGATAGGAAAAAGAAGTCTTCTTGTGGTTTTATAGGTTCTATAGGCTCAGGCCAAAAGAAATCTAATGGAAAGTTTCCTTTAGCGAACAACGGGTTAAATTCACTATGATGGACGATGAAAATTTCATTGTCAAAGGGAAAATTTAAGCATTTATGTACAACCGAAGGGATTGCATTCATGGAGCAAAGCCATGGATAGCCTAGCTTCACATGAAATTGGTTTAACTATGGGATGATGGAGAATGTGATATCTAATGTTTTCAATCCTATTTGCAATGGTAAGGTGATTGATCCCATCATAGGGAAAGCAAAACCATTATGCATCTTGATCCATGCTTTTGGTTTATCGTATATATCTTGATAGAGTTCATGTAAAAGTAAAAATTATTCGGTGATCTCGTTCTCTCAACAGACTAGATCTATTGATATCCCATTAGTGGGCTTATCATAGATACGGTCAGCTATGTAAAGAGGACCATCGGGTGCATATTTAAGTATATCAAATTATGAGGAGAAAGCAATCTCAAGAGGATTTTTAGGTCAGACCTTACAATGTTGAGTTTCCACCAATGCAGCCAAACCATTGATAGGATTTTTCTCTTGTTGATCAATATCCATAGGAATTTGTTGAATTGTATCTATGTTCTCATCATCTGTTTCAACATTCATTACATAAGTCTTTGTAGTTTCACTAGCTTTGACAAATGAAATTTTATGGTTAGGCATGGGGTTGGTAAAAATTTGTTGGTTTTGGTTAGGAGGGGTAACTGACTTATTTCCTTGATCACTAACACCTCCAACAGAAAGACAACCAGAATCAATGAGGTCTTCCACAAGATGTTTATGACTCTTGCAATGTTTTGTATCATTTCCATTTTGTCAATGATAATGGTAGTTTAACAATTTGGTCTATATAGCTTGTGAGTAATGGTTTATAGGATTAGGTTGTTTAACAGGAGGCAAGGTAATCATCTTATTTTCTAGGAGTTGTGTCATTATATTATGAAGGGTGTCACCTATAAGGGAGTGAATTATCTTTTTGGGTCCCCATAGCTAAAGGGTATCATGGCCTTAATAGAAACTACTTGGTTATTTACATTCTAAGTTGTTTGTTGAGGGGGATTGAATTAAAGGAAACCGTTATTTTGTTTTCTAAAAGGCTAGGAATTGTTTTGATTTGCGGACACGAACTCCTTAGTAGGCTAGAGTTGGATTTTGTATCTCGACTGCTAACCAAGTTTTGATAATCACAGAGGGCAATACACAAGTGCATGAAGGAAGGGAGTTTCATCATGGTGAGCTTATCTTGTATCTTGCTTTGTAAATTTTCTATGAACATATTGTGAAGGTGAGGATCAGGAACCTTGACATCAATTTGGGAATAAATCAATTGATAGTGTGAGATAAAGTCAATTATCTTTTCTTCTTCTTTTTTGCTTGCATCTCATCAAATCTGCCAAGGTCATCTTAGGAGTCATATGCACTCAAATATGGTTGAAAAATTCCTCAACAAGTTCATTAAATGAACGAATTGAGTTGTTCAGTAATGAAGAGAACCATTCCAAGGCAATATCTTTCAAGGACTTAAGGAAAAGCTTAGCCAAGAGTTTATCATCAAGGACAAAGTCACTACATAAGGTGGTATAAGCACTAACATGGTTAGAAGGATCTCCCTTTCCTCCATATTTCTCAACTCTAGGCACCTCTACACCTTGGCACATCAGTGTTCACAATATCTCCAAGGATAATTGACTACTTTTGACATAATATGTAGGTGGGCCATTTTGATTTTGGTTGATATGGAAACTTTCTTTTGAAGGGATGAAACTATTTGCAAAACTTGATTTATGAGAGGTTCATTGCTTGTATTATGAGATGGAGGTGAAAAAGGTGAGGGGGTGTATGTGTTTGAGGGACAAGTGAATGGAATGCTTATAGGTGGTAAATGGTAGGAGATATGATGTGTGATGCCACAAAGGTACTAGGGATACTAGTAGAAATACCCAAGGAAGGAATCACATTACTAGTTGGTTGCATTTTTGTTGTGACTTGAGGGTTGGTATAGGTAGGTATTGAGGCAATTGTTGTGAGAGGAGGAATTTTAATTCCTCCTTGGCTTGTGATATCACTTGTAGGTAATGGACAACTAGTGGTTGAGGTGACATGTTTTCCAAAGATTTGAACTATGTTTTTCACAAGATCAAGTCCATCTTCACTTTTAAGCATGTGATGAATGTTATCTATAGTAGGGATGGTGGTAGTTGAAATGTTGTCATTTTTCACTTAGTGTTATAGGTTTTCTAAGTCCTCATGAATTTAAATTATGTTTTCTTGTAGAACATTATCAATCCTTGTTTCAACTTGCATCACACTACTTGAAGGTAAGGATTTGTTAATGGTATGGTCCATACCTAGTGTACTAGTGTCAATACTAGGAGTGAAAGAGTTGGATAACTCAAGATCCACAACGATTGTGCTATCGTGGGATGACATGAGCCTTGAACTTTGTCTCGCTACAGTATTAGCAATAGGACACCAAATACTCATACAAGGGCTACTAAATGCAAGATGAATGCAAATGCAATATAAGCTAAGAACAGTGAAATGATTATAACATAAATTTTGAGAACTAAAATAGAAAGCTATAAACAACAAATAGAAGCTCAGAAACAATATTTTGAATGCCAAAAAATGTAGTGCAGAATCTGCACTAGGATTGATTTTCCCAAGGTGGCAAATGAGTCCCAATGGGGATTTTTTTTCAAAAAAAATTAATTGATTTTTATGCTTTTTATGTTGTATGCTTTGTAAACTAAGCAAAAATTCATATTTTTATTTTATTTTCAATGAAATGAGATGCAAAAATGCAAGCTATATGCACTTTCACTAATGCAAAATTAGAAACCCTAGAATGCTAATTAACTAATGCAAATCCTAATGCAATGTTAATGCAAGCAAGTTCGGGAGATAATGCACTCTAAATCAAAATTATGATGTTCTAAATGCAAGTTCACCAAAATAAAAGGTGGAATTTTATTGCTTTTCTAGGGTTTAGGACCTATAATGACAATCTTCACTTTCCCTCATTCAACAACAAACCTTAGAGAACTCAATGCAAAGGAGAAAGATATCTTGCAATAGGGTTGTCCTAGGGGCTAAATGTAAACTAATGAGGGGTTCACCACCAAGTTAGAGCTTGGAAAGAAAAATGCAATGCAAGATGTAATGTAAGATAATAAAAAAAATAAACCTAGTTCAATGCAAAGCTTCACTAAATGACCTAAAAAGGAAAATGAAACAAAATAAAAAGCTACAAGATCCAAAATGTGTGCACCTGGAAATCTGAAGATGGCTAGAAGAAGGTATTAAATGCTAGAAATTTTGAATTTAATGTTGAGTGGGACAAATTTGCTAAGTTGGACAAATCAGTCCCAGATCTAGGTTTCTATACAGAAATAGGAATCTTGCAAGTGGGTATCCAAATCTCTAAAAATTTAGATTTTGACCTAGATTGGGACTCATTCATCAGAAGTGGTGAATCAGTCCAGCTAAGGTTTTCTAAAACTTATAGGTCTGAATCTAGTCTTCAAGTTCTGATAGGTGCTTCCCAACTAGTTTTCGAATCTGACACCCTAATTTGTAACCTATAGAAGTTCTCCAAGTATCTCCAATACAAGGTGACAACTTTGACAACTTTATGCACTTTGAAAACCTTCTCCAACTTGCTCCTTGATGTTTCTTCAATCTAAACCTGTAAATCACACACTAAGGAGAGGGGAAAATATTGTTTTGTTAGTGGAAAAGCATTTTCCTTGGTCAAACCCCATTTTGGTAATCAAACCTTGAAATAGACTGAAATGGGAATGAACAATGATGAATGAACAAAATATGATGTTGCAACTCACCAAAACCTAGCAATAAAAAGCTACAAACATGTATGAGATGGCTCCAACTGATTTAGATCTTGACTCTTGCTTGAATAGGATATATCTTGAATGAAATGCTAGCTTGAATCATAAAACCCTACATCACAATTGTTAGCTCAAAAACAAACATGATGCATGAAATCTTTGACCTGATGCTAGATGCTTGAATAATCCTCTAAAATGTTTGATAATCTACTCTTGAAGACACTTGAATTCTCTTGTGAATGCTTGAATGATCTTGTGAACTCAAACTTGCTATTAGGAATGCTCTCACAAAAGTCTTAGGTGAAAATGAGTGAAAGAACCTTGTGTTTATACTTTATGCAATATTTCTCAAAATTACAACACTACAAGTTGACATCACATCTAGGAGGATAAAATCCCACCAAAAATTTGAATTAATTTCAATTTTTTGCCACAAGGGACTCATTCGCCCAAGGTGGTGAATAAGTCACATTAGGCATAATATATGGGACCATTTTTAAAAATGATTAGAAAGGTGTGAAACCAGGTTCAGGACCCAAAAACCTAGGTGGGACTCATTCTCCCAAGGTGGAAAATGACTCCCAGATCACTAAATCTAGGCTATTCAACCTGAAACACCTGAATTATGATTGGATGTTGATTTGTGTCAGGATTATCCTCAAAAAGATGCATTAAATGAGGCTTGTGGATGCAAAATAAGGCCAATTAAAGCATTTAAAGAAGCCCAATTATTAATTCCAACCATAGAGAAGTATGAAAGTGTGTTACAACATTTTACAACACTCTAAATAAGGTAGGATTAAGGTACATTATATTTAGTTAATTGATAAAACCTTAGAAAAGTGTGAAGGTGTGTTACAACACTTTAGCAAGGTACCATTTAAATTCATTAGTTCACAAGGGCCCAAGACCTAATGTGAGTGTGTTAAACACATTACAACACTAATTCAAGGCATCATGAGGCTCAATTTTACAAGGAGGTCCCAAACAAGTGTGAAAATGTCACTGGCAATATGTTTTGACACTGCAGGAGGAAAATCCTTAACTATAGTTGATCGCACGGTAGAAAAACTTATCGAAATCATCAAGGGCATTCAAGATCAAGAGGTAGATCAAAATTGAAAAGAAGTAGACTAATTTTTTATCATTTTGGAAATCCAAGACACATGAAAAGAGAATGTCAAATTTGGAAACAATAACTAAAGGATCAAAAATCGACCAACACAAATAAAAATTTAGCTAGCACAAATGAAGGTGAGACCACTATTGTAGCTTCAGATAATGAGGTTCTATTTATTGTTTTTGTGAACCAATATTTCAAACCTGCACAAACAAAAGAACCAAACATCATATTAGATCAAATTCAAGTTAGTATCATGATTCCCCAAGAAATCTATTTGAATTGCAAAGGAAAAGAGATGAAATGAAAAACATAAACAAGCATAAACCAAAGATATTGAATCCTATTCAAATGAAAAGAAAACTTGTCATCTCTTGGGGGAGTTGGTGCCAATTGATGTGGAAATTGGCCCTTTCCCAACTCCTATGCAAGCTTTGATAATTTGATGAGGATGTGATCCACTTTATTGAAGATTGAAGTCTGCTCCAAGATGAAAATATGCATAACCTAGCTAAGACTTTGATGAAATGGATGATAATTGCTATGCTTGAGTGTGGATTTGAGTATAATAACTTTGCTCAAATTGTGGATGCTAAAATAAGGAATGAAGCCTCCTATTTATAGAATGACAAGTTGGAGAAATTCCAAAAATGAAGCAATGTGGGACTAACATTCAACCAATGGCAAGGTGCCACTTGTCAATAGATGGATGGATGAAGGATGTGCACATTTTGATGAATGTGCCCATAAATGCAATTAGGTGATATTTGAAATTAGTGAAATGACATGTAAGAGGGAAAAGGAATGTCTTAAATGCCACTTTGATCAAGGAAAAAGGACTTATTAGGTGAAGTTAATATCTTGTTGGAAGGACAAGGTCCACTTGGATTTGAATTCAAATTTGCGAGAATATTTCTCCATTATGCCATGTTGAGAGAAAATAGGGAGATTTCATAAATCAAATAAATTGATTTATTGTGCAAGTTGCAAAAGCTAGAGGATTTGATGGATTAAGATTAGGATTAATCGGGAGTTGATTCATTTAAAAGGAGATTAGTTGATTTGACAATTTGATTCAAATTTTAGGATTTAAATAAATCAAAGAGAGAGGAATACTTATTTAGATATAATTAAATAAAGATTTTGATTTATTTAATTAAAGAGGGATGATGTTAGATTAAATTAAATAAAGATTTATTTAATTTAATAAAGTGACTTTAGAGATTGATTTATTTAATTAAAGGGGGACTATACGATTAATTAAATAAAATGATTTATTTAATTAAAATAAGATGATGACTTAATCAAATAAAGTTGATTTATTTAATTAATAGAGGAAATATGATGAATTTAATTAAATAAAGATTATTTAATTAAATGTTTAGTAAAGAAGTTATTTAGGAAGAACTGATGGTAGTAGATCAGGGTCGAGTGTGTGATATCAATCAGTATATTTTTCATGTCTACATTTTTCCCCTCTTTGAAGCAACGTACTTGCTGCATTGGTTCAAAGAATAAACTTACTGCGATTAAAATTCAAAAAAAATCTAATTTTTTGAATGCCCCACTATTGCCCCAACAAGAAGAATTCCTCTGGTATACTTCCCCTCGAGATATCAAGTGGAGATGTCAATTTTCTATTCGAGATCGTGATAAAATGTGAGAGGAGTGGTTCTCCTAATCAAAGGATGAAAAATAATTCTTTAGAAAGATCAGATATTTGTCGTAGAGAATTTTGATGATGTATAGGCAATCATCAACCATTGGTAACCTCCTATATATTTTGAGATATCACACCAATTTGGATAGAGGTGTTAGTAAAGATAGAAGAATAAGAAGAAATAAGATGATGACAAGAGGATCCAACAAGTCCATGATCTGATGGAACTTTATTAGAGATGATGATGGATGATGGATGGTGATGGTGTTTGCTTGTCAGGAATTGGGATTTTAAAAGGGACCATTTACCTTATGTTTGATAACACACGTAAATACGATGCATCAAGGTATAGACAACTAGGATGGTGTTGTATCTAGTGAGATGGACTTTGTCTCGACAAATAAATAGGAGTATTCTTGTTCACACATGACATACGGAAACCTTGCTAGGGTGCACTTCCAAAGTTTCAAACATCTCAAACCAAAACACAAAAAGGTATAACCTATCAATGCAATAGTCAACAAGTTGCCCAAAACACCTTCCATACATACCTAACAAAGCAAGTATTGGCCAAGGTTATATTACAAGAATTTCCAACAAGCACAGCAAATAAAAAGATAATGATCGTTGCCCCATTCCTTTCTCTCTAAATCCCTTTTTGGACATCATCAAGAGTTCATTGGAATGAGTGCAATAAGATAAGCCAAAAGACAAAGATCAAGTAAACAAACAATCCAATGTTATTCAAACCTCTAGCCAAGGGGATGTGTTTTGATTAGGATAAGAATCCAAAGTGATATCCAAAATGATGCCCATTGTCGGAACGATATATCCTAGGACATGCATTGTATAGGATGATGATGGGTTGATAAGTTGTTTGATAGGATTTTGATATAAAGTTGATTGGCATATTTGAAAATGATCAAGAGTTTGATTTTGCATTTAGAAGTTTTTTGTTTGCTTTTGATTTTGTGTTTGAATTTTTCTTTTTCCCATTGTCGTACTTGTTTCTATTTGCTTTGCCAAAGGATGAAGGTGATGATAAATTTTACTATGGGTGAAAGTTTATTTTGGGTGAAAGTGAGATGGGATGGATGGGTTTTTTCAAATATTTGGATGTTTTTGATGTTTTGAAATGTTTTGAGGGTGTTTTTGGGTTTTTCGGTTATTTAAATGTTCTCTTTGTGTTTTTTGTGTTTTTTGAATGTTTTTGTGTCTCGGGGGTTGATCAAATATTAGCCTTGCCTATGTTTAAGCTCAGAGATGGCGTAGTTCGAATAACCATTTTTTTGATGTTTTCTGACCTTTTGACTTGTTTTTGGATTTTGATATGATTTGGATGTTTTTGGATTTTTTGATGTTTTGAGGCTTTTGGATTTTCTAATTTTCTAGATGTTTTTGATTTTTTTTATTTTCTAATGTTTTTGGATTTTTGCATGATTTTGATGATTTGGATATGGATATGTTTGATGATATCAGTGCTCCATTTTGGGATTTTGTTAAAAACCAATCTAAGGTTGTTTGATCGGATAGATGGATTGATGATGATAACATTGTTGAGGATACACAACAATGCCAGGATAGTGTTAAGCAACACAAGGATTAGGATGGATATCCCAAGATGATGCAGGATTGATGATGATAACATTGTTGAGGATACACAACAATGGAAGGATAGTGTTAAGCAACACAAGGATTGGGAAGGATATCCTGAGATGATGGATTGATTGGATTTGATTCATCAGGATTGTTGAAGCTTGGTTTGGAACAAAATTTGTTTGAATTATTTGATGTGACATTGAAGTACAAACTAGATGCGATAGATATTGATTGTTTGGATTGACAATCAATGAAAGATAAAGCTTGATAAGGAACATATTCTTGTCAAAACATGTCATGGGCTAGTGATTTGGATTTTTTCTCACAAGTGTTTGACCAATTTTATTTTACATTCACCAATGTTCGGATCACCACATAAGTTGGAGGATATATATCAAGATTTATTCCTGAAGCAAGATGTAAATATCTACCCCAGTGTCTAGAGATGTATGGAATGCCATGGGTGGATTCTTGGATAAGTGTATGGATGGATGTATATGGATTATCTTGTGATAAAGGTGTTCAAACAAAGTATTCTCATTTGGATAATGCTTCATGGATCAAATAATGATGGGTAGGATGAAAATGACTCATGTCAAGATGTTTACCATAAGCAAGTGTAAAGTGTGCATCAAAAATTTTCAAGATCAAGATAACTTGGACTATGGATGTAGATGGATGAAAAATGGATTGGATAAATGGTTCATGGATGAATGGATTTATTATGGATAAGATGGATGGAATTCCAGATTTATTATGGATGAGATGAGATGCTTTCACCTGAATTAGCACACGCAGATGCTCGATTCTACACATGACACTTGTTTGCCAGGTTTTCATCATGGTACCTATCTAAAGCGCCACCATAGTGGTTTTCATTGGAGGACAATTTTTTTCTTTATTGTTTTCAATCCTTTTTTCTAATTTTTTTGTATTTTTGATATTTTTGTATTTTTTTTATTTTTTTATTTTTGTGTATTTCTCTATGAAAGATTTTAAACTCATGTTGAACCACCTAGTGGTGTCGATGTAGATGCTTTTTTCATAATGTGCCATTGATATCCTATCTTAAGAAGCTACTTTGCCGAGATACGTGCACTTGAATATAACTTTTGAGATTCCTAATCTACTTTATAGATACTGAAGTTAACTCTATATTTGTGTGCACATCGCAATAGAGTGCCTTTTGAATCCTTATGTTGAAGGGTTATTGCCAATACACGGTCAATTTTAGAATTGGATATCATGCGTGGAGGCGTGGATGGAGTGTGTTTAGGAATAGAAGATGGATTGTTGACAAGTTGGAACCTTTAACTTTCCAAACTTGGGAAGATGAGCAATGATGGGTGGATATGAAAGTGTATGTGGAATTAGGACCAACTGCTTGATATACTTTGTATGTCACTTGAGAATCTTGCTTTTTCTTTTTTGGACATCTTTGATGGATACTTTTTCCTTTTTTATTTTTCCCCATAGTTTCTTTGACTAATGGAGTTTGATAGGGATAATCTTTCTTTGTATTTTTTGGTATCCATGTGTATTTTATTTGTTTGATATGCTTCTTAGCTTCTTTTGATTTGATAACATTATTTATGCTTTGATTCAAAACCTTATTTTGATCTTGGTCCCAATTCGTGAATGGGGTGATGGGTGGATGAAGATTCATGACATGGTTGGTTGTAGTATTGGCCTTGGTTTCATCATAAGGATTCTTTGTGCTCCCTATGTTGACATTTGTTTGAGACATAGTTACCCCTAGTATGGTGGTAGTAGCATCTTTGTTCCTTGATTCTGTTTGTTTTGAGATGTCTTGTTCAAAATGCATTCTCTAAAAAATGACCACTGCAAATGACATTATTTCACTTTGTTGCTCTACTAACTTTAGAATATCTTTTTCTATCTGACCTATTTCCTTTAGGGGATAATGTTGGATATCTTGATACATGATGTCCTCCGTCTAAATTTTGGATATATCTGATCCTAATGTTGACAATTTAGTTTGACTGTAGGAATCAATAACCTACTCCTTTTGTGTAATCGTGTTAGGAGTAAAGGAATCTTGTTCTAAGTGAAGATCATCTACGTGTCCATCCAAAGAAAGAATATCATGGGTAGATAGAGGAGTATGTGCTATGTGGATATGATCATCTTGTAAAGATAGGAGAGTTTCCATTATATCATTGTAGTAGCTTGGAGATACAAATTCTTGATCTTGAATGATTTCGGAATTAATTTTGACATGCTTTGGATCAAGTTCTTGACATGGGTCAATTTCAAAGAATGGATTGTTTATAAAGGGTTCTTAGATATCTTCATTAGGAATAGGAAGTGGCTCAAATGTTGAGTTGTGGATCCCTTTAGTATTTGTAACCATGAGGTCAAAGGATGCCCATATGTCTTGGAAAAGATCATTACTAGACCTTGGTGAAATATTTTGATCATGCTTTGGAATAAATTCTTGGGATATGTCCTCTAACTTATTAGGTGATGTAGAGAAATTTTCAACATGATTAATGGTAGATGTATCAAAAAGTGTCTTTTGGTGTATGTTGAGTTGATCATTGGATGAGTTGGAAACATCTTCTAGGTGCTTATTGATGGATAGATCTTGATCATTATTTTTGACAATTGTGGCAGAGAGATTGTCACTGTTATCACTATTGGTTGAATCCTGATCATTGTCCCCAATAGTTTTTTTTTTTATCAATGAGGTCTTGGATGAGATTTTTGAGTTGAATATAACTTGATGTTGCATGTCCCTTTACTTTGTGAAAGTCACAAAGGTGCTTCTTGTTATACCCTGGTGGTTTAACTAGGGGTTCTTGATAGTTCTCATAGACGGGGATTTTGATGAGATTTTTTGTACCAATTTTTGCATAACCGATTCGATTGATCTCCCTAGTGGTGTGTATTTTTGTCTGTTACCTTGTGAGATTTTCACTTTAAATTGACCTTGTGGTGATTGATTTTGGAGATGTGGTGATTGATCTTGGTGCAATGAATTAACCATTTTGGCGAGTGAAGCAATTTGATCTAGCAAAATATGATCTTGATTTTTATCTTAACACCCTTGATATAGCTGATTTGGCTTTTGTTCAAGCAGATTTGGAATGTACACTTGTGGTGTTTGTATGGGATCATCGACAAATTGATTTTGGAAAATGTCATGATTTGGGATGATGTTTAGATTTGGCATTATAGGTTGAAGTTGAACATTGTTGTGGTTGGGAACCATATTACCTTGATTTAGGTAACTTTGATTTTGCATGGTGTTAATTTGGCTTGGATCAATACATGGATTCATTAACATCTTGTTTGGACTTTGAACAACATCTGTATGATTTGCAAACATATCTATCCCAAAGTTTTCCAAGTGTGGATTTGAAATTTTCATGTTTGAAAAAATTTTACTTGGTATATTCGCATTTGGCATGTATGGATTTGGTGGAATAATGTTGTTTGCTTGAAGATTCATGCATTGATTATTTTCTTAATAAATCTATAGGTTTGGACTTTGATTTAAATTTACCATAGGGAATGGTATTCCAATATTTAGACTGGGCATACTCGCATTTGTTGTACCATTGAGGTTTGTAGGAGATAATGATCCCATGTATGGATTGTATAAATGTGAGTTTAGATAATCCATTGGTTTTGTAAGGCTTTGATAGTTTGGCTGACTTAGATCACTCATGATGTATGGAGAAAGTTTATATTCCATGTTCCTCTTGTTTTTTGACCTTGTTGACCTCTAAGGGATTTAGGACCAATGATGAGATGAAGGATGAAACAGGTGAATGGGTGTTGAACTTTTAGGAACTTTGGATCAATGCTAGACTTTAGGATTTGATATTGATTGTTTTGATTGGATAATGAACTTGTAAACCCTAAGATGTTAGATGTGATCTTTAGGATAAAATTTTTCAAAGAGGTGATAATCTAACTAAGTGTGTGAGGAAGGATTCATCCAAACACACCTAACCAAACAAGTGATTTTGATTTGGTTTAAGGATGTACCCAAGTCTAGATAATGATGTTTCAAAAGCTCTAAAGTTGTCTATGAGATGGAGATGATAAATGTTTGGATGAATGAAATGTTTGATTTGATCCTAAATGAACCTAAGGAGAACCTTGTTTACAAGACCAAGATATTGAAGAAAATACTTTTCCTTAAGAGTGGTTTAAACCAAAAGACCAATGTTTGCATGAAAACCATATGACCAAAAGATACCAAGCACATGTGTGGGGTCCAATTGTTTCTTAACTTTGCTTAATGAGTTCTTTTTATCACAAACACACTCTTGATTAGCTTTTAAAACTAGATGTCCAATGTCCTAATTTTCTTTCATCCCACAAAGTACATTATGTGGAAATCAAGGAAATCAGGTCAAAGGTTACCTAATGTTGACTTTAGTAGGAGAAAATTGAGATGAAATCCAAATTCTTAGAGGCCTCTAAGGATATGACTCCCAAGGGCAAGAAATAACACATGAATTTGTTCAAGGATATTTGCTTCTCCTAAAGGGTTTAAGATTCGATGTCCATGTTGAATGATTGATTTTCCAATGTTTTTTATCAAGCAAAGTGTTTTGATTTTAAGAACATGCACAACCCTATGGATATGAAAGACAATATTTGTTGAATCCCCACTTGGACAAGTCTAGCTACACCTACTTTTAGCGAATGGTTAGATGCTTGTCCCCATTGGCTCCCCTCCACAGCACTCACTTATACGGGGCAGCCAAACATCAGTACCCATGAAACTCCCATGGCATATTTTCCATTTCTACTAAAAGTCGTAAAAGTGTCGGGTAGCTTCAGAATGACCGTTCTTGCACCAACAAACAGATAGGGATTTTGGCCTTCTACAACAAGGGTTTTAATTTAGGCTTTTTGTTCATAGGGATTGATCCATCGAGGCGAGAGACCATTGCTTCCCTTCTCATCGAAACCAACTACGTGATACTAGCCTTTGTTCTAATACCCACTTTTATATCCCGGTCAAAAATACACTTGGCTTTAGTGTGTTACCGGTTGAGTCATTCCCTTGGGTGAGTACTTTTTCCCCAAGGCAGGCCCTCTAAGATAAACAAAAGTGAGCAAACATATATGTAAATCGATCAATCTTTGTTGAAAAACAAAGAGATAATACACATGATAGGTTTGACTCACACTCGCAAGATGTTTTTGATTTTAGTTCCCAAAATGAAGTGTAGAGGCAATTACTTTATCCCAACCTAAGACTACCTAAAAGCCTTTTGATTCTTAAGATCATCGTGAGGGGTGAGAGAAGCGCATACGTCTTTTCAATGGTGTTATTTTGAGTAAGGAATCACAAAAAAAAGTAGCACATGTTCATTTTAAGTCCACAAAGCAATAATGACTTCTTTTTAAGAACCAAAGGAAATGTGAAATTTTTCCTTGTTCAATTGTTAAATTTGAAAACCAACTCTAGTAAGTTTGTGTCCTAAAGTTCATTTTAAGCCCTTTTGTAATAAGAAATTTAAGTGTTCTTTTTACAACCCAAAAGGAAACTAGTATGTCCTAAGCATGAAAGATAACAAGTTTTCTTTAAGAGAAATAGTGAGTTCTCTAAGAGTGTTAATTAAACAAACACTAAAGTGTTCAAAAACACTTGGTATTATGCAAGAATGATGTCATTATGCTTCTTTTCCTCTTCACCTTTGATCAAGCCCACCTACAAGACAACCAATTAGGTCTGCAAAAATAGAGGTCTGAAGATCAAAGAACAATCCAAGTGATCAAAATTTGAAAAAGGCACATGTCATAAAAATAATTTTCACTTTTTACTTCCCTTCAACGATGGAACCCACAAAGGCTGTGCAGTTTAAAATATTCAGCGGTGCTATATAGCACCACTCATCAGTCAACGTTGTTCTACAACAGGGATAGAGAGCATGAAGGCATCGCTATTTCAACCAGCGGTGGATTTTGGAATTTGAAAAGATTCCAGCATGTGAAAAAGACTTAGCGGCATCATTTGAGATTTTGAATTTTGGGCAAGAAACAGAGAGCGTCGGAGTTTGGAATTTGTAGCGGTGTGATCTAGCGACGCTAGAGTCCCAGTGGTTCTAAACTGCCATGTTGGTCTGCTAGGGGTGGAGTTCCTTGTAGAGACACAAAACAACAACAAAAAACACAGAATTTGGTGAAAAAATGTGATTAGAACTTCTAGTTCGCCCTCCTTCTAGCACCAAAATGTGAACCAAGATTCCAAACCTACACAAACACAAGAACCAAACATCATATTAGATCAAATGCAAGTTAGTATCATGATTCCCCAAGAAATCCATTTGAATTGCAAAGGAAAAGAGATGAAATGAAAAACATAAACAAGCATAAACCAAAGATATTGAATCCTATTCAAATGCAAAGAAAAATCGTAATCTCTTGGAGGATTTGGTGCCAATTTGATGTGGAAATTGGCCCTTTCCCAACTCCTATGCAAGCTTTGATGATTTGATGAGGATGTGATCCACTTTGTTGAAGATTGAAGCCTACTCCAAGATGAAAATTTGCATAACCTAGCTAATACTTTGATGAAATGGATGAGAATTGCTATGCTTGAGTGTGGATTTGAGTATAATAACTATGCTCAAATTGTGGATGCTAAAATGAGGAATGAATCCTCCTATTTATAGAATGACAAGTTGGAGAAATTCTCAAAATGAAGCAATGTGGGACTAACATTCAACCAATGGCAAGGTGCCACTTGTCAATAGATGGATGGATGAAGGATGTGCACATTTTGATGAATGTGCCCATAAATGCAATTAGGTGATATTTGAAATTAGTGAAATGACATGTAAGAGGGAAAAGGAATGTCTTAAATGCCACTTGGCTCAAGGAAAAAGGACTCATTAGGTGAAGTTAATGTCTTGTTGGAAGGACAAGGTCCACATGGATTTGAATTCAAATTTGAGAGAGTATTCATCCACTATGCCATGTTGAGAGAAAATAGGGAGATTTAATAAATCAAATAAATTGATTTATTGTGCAAGTTGCAAAAGCTAGAGGATTTGATGGATTAAGATTAGGATTAATCAGGATTTGATTAATTTAAAAGGAGATTAGCTGATTTGACAATTTGATTTAGATTTTAGGATTTAAATAAATCAAAGAGAGAGGAATACTGATTTAGATATAATTAAATAAAGATTTTGATTTATTTAATTAAAGCGGGATGATGTTGGATTAAATTAAATAAAGATTGATTTATTTAATTAAAGGGGGACTACAGGATTAATTAAATAAAATGATTTATTTAATTAAAAGAAGATGATGACTTAATCAAATAAAGTTGATTTATTTAATTAACAGAGGAAATATGGTGAATTTAATTAAATAAAGATTATTTAATTAAATGGTTAGTAAAGAAGTTATTTAGGCAGAACTGATGTTAGTAGATTAGGATCGAGTGTGAGATATCAATAAGTATATTTTCCATGTCTACAGTTTCATTGGAAGATGCATGTTTATATACCTCCATCTATAGCATTGAATGGATTCTTGGCTAGATGGGGTGTCCCACCATGTAACCCCAAACAAAGATAATTTTGTTGTGTATAATCTTGGTAATTATGGTAGAGTCCATTTGGGAAAAATCTTTTTTGTAACATTGTTGGAGTGGGAGATGTCTAGATCAAGACAAAGGATGGACAAGATATTTTACTAAAATAGGTTAGGAACATTCCAAAGATGTGCATGATTCTAATTTATATAGGACATTTGGATGATTCTATTTTTCTAGGCTATGTAGATAGTGAGTTTGGTTACCGATTATGGGACCCAGATAAACATAAAGTCATTAGAAGCAGGGATGTCATATTCAATGAGTCAAAGATGTTTAAAAATTTTATAAACAATATAAGGGTCAAGAAAGTTGTTGATAAGTTTGTTGATCAACAATTAAATATTCCATCATTGCAAGAAAATGGGTAGCATGCTCAAGAGAAAGTTGAACAACAGATTGAAATTTTTGAACAATAACAAGAAGAAATTATACAACTATTACAAGATCTCCAACCTGAAAAATACACCACCACAATTGACTTGTAGGTATACTAGGCCTCACAAGCTTTCACAAAGGTATCCTCCCTCAAATTATATCATATTAATTGATGAAGGTGAACCTAATTGTTTTTAGGAAGCTTGTGAAGTTGAAAACAAAAAAGCTTGGAAGAAAGCAATGGAGGAAGAAATGGAGTCCTTGATGGAGAATGAAACTTGGGAGTTGGTAAAGCTTCCAAAAGGAAGAAGAGCCCTACAAAAAAATGGGGGTATAGAACCAAGCAAGAGGGAGAAGGGAAAAAGGAAAGACACAAGGCAAGGGTGGTGGTGAAAGGATTTTCTCAAAAGAAAGGTATAGACTTTACTGAAATATTCTCACCTATTGTAAAGATGTCATCCATTAGAATTATTCTTGGTATTGCCACTGCTTTAGACTTGGTGTGTGAAAAAATAGATGTAAAGACAACCTTCCTTCATGGAGAATTGGAAGAGGAGATTTATGTGGAGAAACCAAAAGGACTCAAAATAAAAGGTAAAGAAAATTTAGTTTGCAGATTGAAGAAGAGTCTTTATGGACTGAAATAGGCACCTTGCCCATGTTATAAGAAATTTGATTCATTCATGTTGGAACATGGTTTTAAAAAGATAGAAGTTGATCATTGTATCTATATTAAGATGTATGACCAAGATCAGTAGATTATATTATTGTTGTATGGAGATGACATGTTACTTATTAGACATTATAAAAATATGATTAATCAATTGAAGAAGGATTTGGGTAAACAATTTGCAATGAAAGATTTGGGTCCAGCACAACAAATACTAGGCATCAAGATCATATGTGATAGAAAGGAGAAAATATGGTTGTCACAAGAAAAATATATTGAGAAGGTTCTTGACAAGTTCAATATGATAGATGCCAAACCAATTGGTACACCTCATGCATCTCACTTTAAATTAAGTATTGATTTGTACCCTTGTGATGACAAGGAGAAGGAGGAAATGAGTAAAATTTATTATGCTTCAGTAGTTGGCAACCTAATGTACATCATGGTATGTACTCAACCAAATATTGCACATTCAGTGGGAGTAGTGATCAGGTTCCTTGCAAATCTAGGCAAACAACATTGGCAAGCAGTGAAGTGGATTTTGAGGTATCTTAAAGGTATTAGCCATCATTATTTATGTTTTGGTAATAATGATGTGCTTAAAGGTTATACAGATACAGATATCGTTGGAGATGTGGATACCAGAAATTTCACCACTGGTTATCTATACGAGTAAAAGCACAAACATATGTCACACTTTATAAAGGAATCGGCCAACAACAAAAAAAAAATTGAACTTTGACCACATAAAAGTGGTCTTTATGTTTTGAATTTCAAAATGGTGTAAACTAATGAAATGTAGAACTTTTGATGAATTTTATTCTTTTAATTTTTCAAATTAAAAAGAAAAATCATTTGTTTTTATCAATTTAAGGACAGATTTTGGAATGCTGAAAATTTCATAAAAGAGTGACTTCATGGGCCGTCAAGAAACAAATTGAAAAAAAATCATTTCTCTCTAATTTTTTTCTCCAAATAGGTAACTTCAATATCTTGTGCATGGAAAAAAAAAATCAAATTTTGATGTATATTTTTTTTGTAATAACATTTTAAAGTCAGACTTGTCAGAATTTGACAGTTTTCACAGGCCATCAACTATTGTCAAATTTTTTAATCATTTTCAAAAAAACAAATTATACCCTTTTGAAGAAGACTCTCTCCTCTTGTGCCCCATATAATTTATTTTTAAAATTAATATGTTTTACTATTTTTTTAAATTTCTAATCAGCCTCTTTTTTAATTTTAACAACCTACTTGCATTATTTTTAAAATAAAATATATTAAAACTAATCAAAATATTAAAAAATATATATATTTGGATTCACCACTCTGATCTCTACAAAAGAGTTTTTTTTTGTAGAAAAATCATTCCGACTGGAGAAATACTCTGCCAAAGTTGAATGTTTCAGAAAATTCTGAAAAAGAGTGAGTTGGTTGCCAAGTAGGATGCCAACTAGACATGATCAGCTAAGTATGTTTTGGCTGAAACATACTTGACCGAAAATTGCTCGATATTTTCAAGCTATATATATCAAATATGCTTACTATTTTCACATTTTTGGCCGAACATATTTGGTCGAGTGACTTTTGGCCTAAAAGGTACCCACCACATCAGTGCCACATGGTTTCGGCCAAAAGCCACTCAGCTAAATATCTTCCAGCCAAAAATAGTTTGCTCAGAACTATTTATTTGGCTGAAAGTGTTACACACTATTGTGCTTTTACCCATATATCTTTTCAGGTGTTGGAGTATCTTGGGTGTCTAGACTACAAAAAGTAGTAGCCTTTTCAACAACAGAGGTAGAATACATAGCTGCAACAAAAGCTTGCAAAGATATGTTGTGGATACAGTGATTCCTAGGAGTGCTAGGAATAAAACATGATAGATATGCATTGTATTGTGACAGTCAGCACCATCTATTTAGCAAAAAACCTAGCATATCACTCAAAGACCAAGCACATTGATCTAAGGTATAGTTGGATTCGATAGGTATTAGAGGAAGGGCATTTCATTTGGAAAAGATCCATATGGATAAGAACCCTGCTGATATGCTTACTAAAATTTTGTCGAGAGGAAAGCAAGAGCTATGTAGAGACTTGGTAGGTCTATGGGTGATTTGATTACTACAATTTATTTTGATCCCCCTTCATTGGCTTCAAGTGGGAGAATGTTATACACATGATGTGTGAAGCAAATGAAGTGACTTTTAGAGCCAGTCCAACTTGCTCTCTAATTTGATTGAAAACTTCTTCGACAATGCTTCATTTACTCCTTTTTCTACCCACCGTCTAGAGTTTTCTAGCATCTATTGTATGTATGATTTTGGAACAAGTTTTTCAAATACTTCATCTGCCTATCAATTATGATAGAAGTGTGTGGAAGCATGAAAACATGTATATATCTAAAGTTTTTTAAAATAAGAATATAGTTTTTGGTGTATACGTGTGTATCCTCTATCCTTTGTTCTTGTGAGGGAAAAAAATTTCCCAACACATATCGCACAAAATCTATTTTTATTTAGATATTTTCCCGTCTTTTATTTATTTAAATAAAATTGAATACAAGTGGAAATTTCCAAGGTTGTGTGAAGCACTCAAGGGACTTTTATTGTGGAAGCTTTCAAGAAGATTATTTTCCACTAATTCAGGTTTTTACTTAATGACCATGGTTCTGAAATAAAAAACTTTGAAATAGTCAGTAAAATGGCTGACCGCAAAATTTCAAATTCACCACTCAAATTCAAACACCGTGAATGAAACGATGATAGAGAACACATCGGAATGAATTTACAGTCAATACCCAATAGAATTAATATTGCTTGGAATTCACCAAAGCGTGTATGATGTAACATATTTGTAAAGCCGATGTGGAATTCATATTTTGGGCGTATCATTTTTTAAATAGATATTTTTTGGAATTCGCAAAAGTGTATATGATGTGACATATTTCCCAAACACGTTAGAATTTTTTCTTTGGGTAGGTTATTTTTGGAATACATACTTCCTGTAATTCACCAAAGCACCTATGATGTAACATATTTGCCAGACACAGTGTTGGAATTTTTGCTCTGGGCAGGTTATTTTTGGATTTACTTGTGTAAGATTTGTTTTATATTAATGTTCTACATCATATTTCCATGATTCAACATAGAATAATAGAAAACTGTAGGACAGATGAAGAAAAATTTAGAAAAGAAGGAACCATTTCTTTTCGTGACCTCATCACGCGTTTTTCGCATCTTTACACAACCTTTTCATGCATTTTGTAGAAATTTATCAATAAAGTCCCCACTTTTTACGCGGCTCAAGTCGGTGTCTTCTCCTTATTTGCTCGCCTATTTTTCTTGGCTTTAAACCCTGAAACCAAGTCCTCCTCAATTCAATTGAATGGAGAGTGGAAATGCTTTTGATCAAATTGTGCCAAGCAATGCATCTGCATCTGTATCTTCATCTTCATCTTATTCATCGCTTCAATTCGACATTTTTATTAACCATCAAGGACCTGATGTGAAGCACAAAGTTGCCAGTACAATCTACCATACACTTGATCTCTTGGGATTCCGGGCGTTTCTTGATGTAGAAGTGCTTGAGGTCGGCAATGTCATTCCAATGGAGATACAAGCAGCAATGCGTCATGCTTCCCTCCACATCACCATTTTTTCTCGTAACTATGCCCAATCATCCTGGTGTTTGGCTGAGCTATCCTTCATGCTCAAAAATGGCACAAAAATCATTCCTATTCTTTATTATGTTGATCCCAAATACCTCAGGTCAGTTGTCCAATGGAAAGGAATTTATGCTAACACATTCTTTCAACATCAAGAGAAGGACAGATACACCCCAGAGAAGCTTCAAGAGTGGATGGAAGTGCTCCAGGTCATTTCATTTCTCTCGGGGTATATGATTAATGATGATAGCGAGTAAGTATTCAATACTCTATTTCCTCTCTAATCAAATCTTAACATTGCAAGATATACCTCTATTCCTTTTATCATTATTACAGTTGAGTGAAAAATGTTTATTCCGTTTGGGTATTTATTTTCCTGTCGCAAATGCTTAGGGATGAGGGAAACGTGTTGAAGAATATCGTGAACTGTGTAGTGAAACCCATGAGAAGAGTTCAAAATTAGAGGTAGCCAAACATCCTATTGGAATGAATGAGGCTATAGAAAACTTTGAGAGAAATGCAGTCTAATATGCACAGAAGTACCACAAAGTAAAAATTGAGGGGATTGTTGGCATGTGAGGTAGTGGCAAAACCACCTTGGTGAAAGAGTTGTTCAATAGGAAATGCTCATCATTTGAAAGGAGTAGTTTCATTTTTGAAATCAGAGCAGGAGCCCAAAATGATTTGCACAAGAAGCAGAAAAAACTTCTCAGGGACCTTGGTATCTCTAATTTGTCATTCAAGAATGTAGAAGACAGGAAAGGGAATTTGTCCAATTATTTGAGATCTGTTTGTGCTCTTATTTTTTTAGATGATGTAGATCACATAGACCAGCTAAATGCTCTACTGCCAAATCTCAACAACCTTGGATCTGATAGTCTTGTCATTGTCACAACTAGGGAGTTGGGAGTCCTCAAGTCATGGGATATCTATTACATATATAAAATGCCTAGATTGAATGATTTTCAAGCAATGGAGCTTTTATGTTGGCACGCATTCTCACAACCCTTCCCATTCTCTGGATATGAAATTTTAGTTGAAGGTTTCTTAAAATCTTGCAATGGATTGCCCATGTCTCTGAAGGTGTTAGGTGGATAGTTACATGGAAAAAATTCTAAAGGTTACTGGCAGTCTCAACTAAATAAAATATCAAGAATATTTCCTTCTAAAATCTTAAAAAGGCTACAAGTAAGCTTTGATGCACTGGATAATGAAGAGCAAGAGATTTTTTTGGATGTAGCTTGTTTTCTCATTGAAGAAGAGACAAGTGTGGTCATTGCTCTATGGGATGGATCCGATTAGAGTGTTGTGCATGGTTTGGAAACACTTGTGAATAAGTGTCTTGTGGAGGTGATCTACAATGGAAAGTTCGATATAGAAAAAATAGTGATGCACAATCATCTTCGTGATATGGGGAGAGAGATTCCAACTAAACATTTGTCATGTCATTATTGGTCTCCACAGTAGATTGTTAACATTCAAAAACTTTCTAAGGTGAGCTTAATATTGCCACCCTTTCATATGCAAAAAGAGCTTGATAGATGTGAATGATTATTAGAATGATAGAGAACAGCTTTATCACATTAGCTGCAGTATTTAATATCAATGGATGTAGGAAATTAGTATGCCTCTCTATAATCTTTTTATAAATGAGCTAAATTTATTCTAAGTATTCAGGATAGAACGCCCATTAGGGGGATTAGTTCGCCCATTACAGGGATTAGCTTTAAGAGAGGGTTTCAACGGCTTAGATCTCCCCTTAACTCAGAGATTCTTCTTGTTTATGGAAATGAACTTATAGAAGAAATTTCCTTTCTATCAAAATATCTTATGTGGCTTCATTGGATGGGCATTCCCTATCGCACTCTTCCTTCATGGATTCCATTGTCAAGTTTAACTATATTATAGATACATTTTAGAGAATTAGAAGATTTGTGGGGAGTCAATGTGGAGGTGAGTATCTTGCTTTGTGTTTGTTTTAAGAGAACACTTCTAAACTTAATGTTACATGATCTACAATTAAAATAAAAATATGTTATTTGTAGCCTCCTTTGAAGTTGATATTGTTGGATATTTTTTCAACATGTAACTTGCTAAAGTTTCCCACTTCAATAGGGCATATTAAGAATTTGAAAAGAATAATATTCCACTATGAAAGGTATGAAAGCTATATATATAGGTCTACCAGAAGAGTTTTGTGATCTCCGATCTCTGGAGCACTTGCAGTTACTAGGACTTGATAGCCTATCTTAACTACCGGCTTGTTTTGGAGAGTTGACAAATCCCCGTCATATATGCTTGAATGATTGCGAAGAGTTGAAGACACTAATAGTATCTTTTAAGCATTTGATACATTTAGAATTGTTGTATTTATTAGGTTTCAAGAAGCTCAAGCTTAGGTCAAACATGCTGGAAAACATAACAAAGCTAGAATATTTAGGCCTTGAAGAATGTGAGGAAGTAGAAGAATTGCCTTATCAAATTACAAATCAGGTGTCTTTGAAAATATTCGTTGTGGATGGAACCAACTTAAGATATTTTCCAAATGACATAGATCAACTCCACAAGTTGAATAGCCAATCAATTGGTAGCAAATTGTTAACAAGCTTACTAAATTCTCTTGGAAAATTGTCCTCCTTGAACCGTCTTAATATTGAGAGCTCATGGTTGACAAGCCTACCAATTTCTCTTGAAAACTTTTCATCCTTGAAACATCTTAAAATTGAGAGCTCAAAGTTGACAAGCCTACCAACTTCTCTTGGAAACTTTTCCTACTTGACCTATCCTTTTATTGGTTGCCCGTTGTTGACAAGTTTGCCATCTTCCATTTCAAACTTATGTTGCTTGACATATTTCTATATTTTTAACTGCAAAAAATTGGAATATATACCTCATTGCATTTGGGGCCTTAAACTCTTAGAGATAGTAGAGATAAAATCTTCAAGGGTCAAAGAATTTCCTTTTGGAGTAGGGGATTTTTCACTTCTAGAACTAAAATTTCTAAGCTTATATGAGATAGGTCTGTCTAAAATATCCATATTTGAAGATTGTTTTCCCAACCTAGAGCATTTGGAAATTGTTGACAATGTCGAATTCATGGAGATCATAACCTTGTCGACATCAATTAACCACCTATCATTGTCAGCCTGTGAAGTGCTGAAGAACACTAGATGTATTGGAGGTGTGGTAAACCTCTGTGAACTATATATATCTGCTTGTTTAGAGTTATATGAGCTCCTAATTTTTGCAGATCTGACTCTACTGAAAGAATTTAAAAAGGTCAATTGCCCCAAAGTTTCCACAATAGAAGGTATCTAGCATTGTAGATCATTGGAGAAGTTATAAGTAAAAACCAGTTGGGAGGTTCTAGGAATACAGGGTTTGGAGAATGTGGATAGATTGAAAGACTTGAGCATCACATGTCTCAACATGTCAGCCATAAAGCCTTGTGTTCAGTCTCTAGAGGTAATTGAATCTGATTATACTTTCAAAATTATTATTATTATAATGGAACTTTTCTTGTTTATTAACAAATTGTTTTGAAACAAACACTATTTGCAAGAATGCCTCTACAAAATGGGGATAGAAGGAAGGGTGCTTCATTTTGTACAACCAATTTTAAACTCTTCAGAGTTTCCTGACCTTAGAGTAATGGAACGGGAAGAGGTGTTCGATCTCAAAAAGCTAACATTGTACTTTCCAAATTTCTTCTGTTATTTGGAGGAAGAGGAGGGAAAGTGGGTACATCTAGCCATGTTCAGGAAAGCTCTAGTGCATGTAAATTTGAAAAATATCTAAAATTTTCTGATAGCAGAGCAATGGTATTGGCGGGCGAAGAAACAAAAGTTGTTGACTGTAAGAATTGGCTATGAAGGTAGCCACCCAAGATCTAGAGGCCTAATAGAAAGCACAAGCATAAGAGAGATAGAAGCAATATGACAAGAATGGACTGTATTCTACCAATAATGCAAATAGAATGGAATGAGCCAAAGTGCATAGGAGACCCCTTGGTTATATATCCAAGGTGAGTACATAGAAGGGTATAATATTATGACAAGTTTCATAATCTTATGACATGAGACAACTGTGAAAAGCTATCACTCCACCTAAAGTGGAAAAGTGATAATGTGATAATCACCACAAATGGTGGATCACCCACAAAAGGTGGAGAGGTAAGCACATGATTTGTCCATGAAAGGTGGATGTGATAAAGTAATAACATGATAAGTCCACCAAAATTAGAAATTCTCCAACTTCCTCCTATGTGGTCCCTAAGTAAACTTAACTAAGGTGTAATAATGACCTAGGACAAGGTACAACACTTTTAATTACACCAGCACCCCCCCTGAAGTGCAACTTAGGGAGAATGTACACAAAAGCAAACAATGCAAGATGGGTCCCAACTACTAGGCCATGTTAGGTACCCATGTACAAATGCAATGCAATCTCTCATAAAGTGGAGAAAAGGAGAAAACCACATGGGAAAAAACTCCCCCCAAAAAGAGAGATGAAACAAAAAACAAAAACTGCACTCAAAAAGATGAGAAGGCAAAACCTCGAATGAGGAAAAATCCCCCCCCAAAGAGAGAATGAAGAAGTCAAGTGACCTCCTCAAATGAAACATCCCACACCCCCAAGAGAGTTTGCAAATGATGATATATACTCTCAGTGAAGGGTTTGGTGAAGATATCTGCAACCTTCTTTGTTGTAGGATAATGTTGCAAATCAATGACTTGCTCATGTATTAGCTCTTGAATGTAGTGCATATGAATCTCGATGTGTTTGGTCCTTTGATGGTGAACCAGATTCTTCAAGATTTTTATGGCACTTTGATTGTCATAATGATTGACTATAGGATGTGGAATGGAGAAACCAAACTCAGTGAGAATATTTTGAAGCCAAATAGCCTTAGTAGCGGCATTAGTAGCCCCTCGATACTCAGCCTTAGTTGAAGAAAGAGCAATAGCATGTTGCTTCTTAATCTACCAACAAATGGGGCCAGAACGAAGATGAAAGTTGTAGCCAGAAGTAGAATTATGATCATCAAAATCACCAGCCTAATCAAAATCTATATATCCCACCAAGGTAAGTCTTGTACTTGCTGCATAGTGAATCACATGATGATGTGTACCCTATATGTAATGCAAGATGCATTTGGTTGCTTTCCAATGAAGCTCATGTGGTTCTTGCATAAAGCATGAAACCATGCCAACTACAAAGGAGATATCAGGGCATGTGTGAGTCAAGTAGATGAGAATCCCAACAAGTTGATCATACAAAGTGGCATCAACAAGTGGAGTAGAACACTTAGCCTCAAGCTTGACTCCTGAAAGGGAGTCGGGATAAGCTTACAATCAACCATGTGAAACTAAGCTAGAAGATCAAGAGCATACTTGGGCTGAGAAAGAGATATCCCAAAAGCTAACTGTGTGATCTTAATCCCAAGAGAAAAGTGCAAAATTCCCAAGTCAGTCATAGCATTTATATATCTTGCAAAGAAGATTTGACATTGCCAATGATGGATGAGGTACTCCCTGTAATGATCAAGTCATCAACATAGAGCACAAGTAGCAAATGAGAGTCATCCTGTTGTAAAATGTAGACATTGGGATCTGAATGACACTTGGTGAATTCTACTGAGAGAAGAAAGGGATCCATCTTGGCATACCAATCCCTAGGGGCCTGTTTGAGGCTATAGATAGACTTCCTCAATTTGCAAACCAAAGAAGAATCATGTATGAATCCCTGTGGTTGCTCCATGTAAATCTCCTCATGAAGATCCCCATGAAGAAATGAACTCTTCACATCATCTGATGTACATCCCAACCATGAGCTGCAATAATAGCAAGTGTCAAGCGAATGGATTTCATCTTAGCAACGGGTGCAAAGTTCTCTGTATAATCAACACTTGGAACTTGTGAGAAACCTTTTTCCACAAGTCAAGCCTTGTATTTATCCACACTTCCATCCAGTACATACTTAGTCTGATTGATCCACTTACATCGAACCATCTTTCTCCCCTTAGGGAGTGGAACTAAATCCCATGTGTGGTTCCTCATCAAAGAACTATACTCTTCCTCCATTGTTGAATCCCATTCAAGAATTCCTAAAGCCTCCTTAAAGGATTTTGGATCTGAAGCACTAGCAATATAACCATGTGGAAAATCTCAATGTTGTGACCAAGTCTTTCGAGTATCTAAAGGATCCCCAACAAGAGAACCTATTGACTCAAGAGTCTATCGACCCTAATGAGATCTAGTAGGAGATGAAGGATGAGACTCCTCAACTATAAGTGTACCCTACGAAGGTGTGATCCTGCAAGTCAGAGTTGAGGGAGAATCATCATTTAAGTCACTATCATCACTTTCCACTATGGAGGAAGAGGAGGATTAGAGGCCAAGCTAGGAGAGCTTTCCTTAAAGTGGAAACTCCTCTCAATGAATAGCTCATGTGCCTCTAGATCCAAAATTCTATATGCCTTAACACCTTCAGGATATCCAACAAAGATGCAAGGCCTACTCTTAGGTTCTAATGCCTTTTGCTTCTCTAGAGGTATGTGTGCCCAAGCTAGACAACCAAAAACTCTAAAGTGTCTCACAACCAGTTTTCTACCACAACATGCCTCAAAAGGAGTCATACCTTTCAAAGCCTTATGGGGAACCCGATTTTGGATGTGAGTGACAACTAATAGCTTCTTCCCAAAATTGAGGACCAAGAGAATGAGCATGAATCGTGCAGCTAGCCATCTTCTTAAGGGTTCTATTCTTCCTTTCAACAACACCATTCTAATGTGGAGTGTAAGAAATTGAATGCTGAAGAGTAATCCCCTCAAGAGTACAAAATTCCTCAAGTCTATTGTTCGCATATTCCCTTCCATTGTCTGTGAGGAGAATCTTGACTTGCTTCCCTGATTGCTTCTCAACATGAGCCTTGAAGGCTAGAAATATGTTAAACATTTCACTCTTGTGAACAAGAAAATAGACCCATGTGAAGCGGGAGTAGTCATCAATGAAGGTGAGTACATAGCGGGCCTTGCTAAATGATGGCACTAGAAATGGTCCTGCTATATCACTATGAACCAATTGAAGAACTTTCAAAGCTCTCCAAGACTTCCCTTTATCAAACTTCTCTTATATATGCTTACCCAAGGAACAACCTGAACATACACCTTCTGAAAATCTGATTTGAGGGAGTCCTGTAACCATGTCCTTGGAGCTAAGCTATTGAAGATAGCGATAATTGAGATGTCCAAACCGCTCATGCCATAGCTTACTTTCTAAATTTGAATGAGTGAGAAAGGCTGTAGAAGGAGACTTAGGCACAAAGTGGGAGAATGAGTAAAGTCATGTGTTGTGATTGGCTTGTCCCACTACAACCAAGGAATCATCCTTAAGTTCTTTGACCACAACTGAATCTGGTAGAAACTCAACTTTCTTTCCATCTCCAAAGTGAGTGATTTGGTAGATTGAAAGAAGATAGGTGCTCAAGTTAGGAACATAGAGAACATTCTCAAATGTTCCATTATCCATGACAATCGAACCTTCGCCTTCAACTTCCACTTGAGTATCATCACCTATGAAGATGTGAGGTACCTTAGATGGCTCCAAAGAAGAAAATCGTTCCCTTGAAGAACCCATATGATGAGTGGCACCCAAGTCAAGTATCCATTGTTGTGAAGAACCTGAAGTAGCCAAAAATGCTTTCCCTTTTCCTTTTGATTGTGAGGAAGTGGAAGGAGATGAATCCTTATTTTTGTAGGAAAATGGAAAATTGATGTTGTTCTTCTTGATGATGTTGGTCAACTCATCAATTTGCTTAGTGTGGCAATGATGTTCATCATGACCAAACTTCTTGCAATAGGAACAGGTTGGTCTCTCCTTCTTGCTTGAATTTCCCTTCTTAGGAGAAGATGAAGAATTCCCTTGTTGTGGAGAGGATGATTGTGCTTTAATATCTTGTTGTTTATTTGGCTTAGATTGCTTTTTCTTCTTGTTGGAACCCTCTCCTTAAGTCCCTTGATTCCCTTGATTAGCCACCAAAGCTTTGGACTTTGAAGACTTGAGTACCCCCATGCTTATCAACTTTTCTTGCTCTAACATCAACATTTATGTGAATGCATCAAACAAAGGCATAGTGAAAGAACTACCCACTGTCAAGCGATGGGTTTGGAAGCTAGAAACAAATGTTGCATATTTTGATGGAAGCTTTCCCAACAAATTGTAGACCAGCTGTGCATCCTTTTTTTCAATGACACAATCCTTAAGCTATGCTCTTAGCTCATTTTCCTTATGACATAGTCTTGGATTGTATCAAAATTCTTGGGATCTAACATTGTGAGATCATTGTCAAGCTAATAACCTCTAATCTCATCAACTTGTCCATAAAATTGACCAAACTTTTTCCAAGCCTCTTTGATTGTTTTACACTTTTCAATTTGAAAGATGAGATCTTTTGATACATATTTCCTTAATGTTCCAAGAGCCATAGTATTTTTAGTGAGTCAATCCATATGAGCAACAGGATTAGCTTTAGAATCAAATGGTGCAACAATATTTCCATCAATATAATGAGTTAATCCTTTTTCCATTAACTTACTCCAAGCATCAATTTTCCAAGAAGCATAGTTATGTGGAGTTAACAAAGGAAACTTAGAAGAACCCATAGCAACAAAATGAAAGAGAACAAGATAGAGAGAGAGGCACAATCACACAAGAAACCCCCCCAAATTCACTCAATGAAAGAACACCCCCCCCCCAATAAAGATGATTTGGCACTTTATACTTAGTGCATGTACAATGGCCACTTACAAGCCAAGCAAAGTGGGCTTCTAATTTTCAATGTTTTACAACAGCCTTAAGTAGGCTATAGCAAACTCAAATGACTGATACAAAAGACAAAAATGATATCTTAACCTTACAAATGCCAAAATAGGCCAAAAAATGACCAAGTGCTAAAAGTACAATTTTTAATCACAATCACTACAAAATGATAGCACCACTGTGAAGTTCACAAAAAATCATGCACTTTCAAAAAAACGGCACCTAAAAAGGAGTTTGTATGAGCCTGAACGGAGCCTTGGAAGTTGTAAAAATGGTGACAACTCAGCAACACCTATGACAATTTGAATTTTCTAGAAAATCCATGCACCAAAATCAGAAAATAATTGCACCACTATGAAGTACACAAAAAATTAGCCCAAACCAAAAAAAATGCACTAAAAAAGGCCACAAAATGACCAAGATATGAGCCTAAGAAGTTGAAATACAAAACTAAAACTCAATTGGAGAGGGGATCTGATTTTTCAAAAAGTAGGATGACATAGTGCTAACGTTATCAAATTATAGCATTAAGTTTGACGGTTGAATGCCCGTCACAATCCGCTTCAAGTTAAATTTGATGGTTGTTTGACTGTCACCATCATTGTCGCCCAATTCGCCAGAATATGCTTCTCGCTAGGAAATCTCAACAACTGAAATATTCCCCGTAGGGACCAGAATATACTCACCGGTGGAATCTTGAAACTACTAGAATCTTGATTGCCGCCGATTATAAAACTGTTGCTGGAATTTTTAAAAAAAGTCGCTAGTTTAGAGAATTTTGGTCGATCTTTGCAATGCCTTCGGGTGCTATGTGTGGTGGTCATGACCAAAGGCCACGCGATGGATTGTGTTCGCATGGATGCCACTGTAGGGCACATACCCTACTAGTACGTTGGTGCAGTATGCGGACTGTGTAGGCTGTACTAGCCACTAAATATTTTTTATTTTATTTTATTTATTTAAAAACTTTAATAATGATTTAAAAAACTGCGATTTTTTTTTTTGAAATATTTTAACGTAGAATTTTTTTTCTTGAAAAATAAAAAATTGTACTGGTGTAATAATGGTTGGGTCGTATGGTTCGACCAACAAAAAAAAATTGCCTCAATGGACAAATTTGTCTAAATTCGATGATTTAGCAGTCGATTTAGGGGTTTTTGGCCCTTCTAAGCACGATGGCAATGTCCTTTTTGGCTGAAAATGTTCTAAAATGGTATCTAGGTTTTGGATTTGGCAACCACCTCCAATCTTCAAACTCTTGTAGATTTTGCCTCCAATGTCCAACTGAGACAAAACAAAAGGAAAATCTAACTATCTCAGACACTTCAAACGCAATGGTGAGCTCAGATCTGATGCAACAAGCTCCCAAAATGCACCTACAATACAAGGCCAAAAATGGAACCCTCCAAGAATCTCTCCAAAATGAAAATACAAAAGCACTCCAATAGCTTTGATACCATGTAAGAATTGGCTATGAAGGTAGCCACCCAAGATCTAGAGGCCTAATAGAAATCACAAGCATAAGAGAGATAGAAGCAATATGACAAGAATAGACTGTATTCTTCCAATAATGCAAACAGAATGGAATGAGCCAAAGTGCATAGGAACCCCTTGGTTATATAGCCAAGGTGAGTACATAGAAGGGTATAAGATTATGACAAGTTTCATAATCTTATGACATGAGACAACTATGAAAAGCTATCACTCCACCTAAAGTGGAAAAGTGATAATGTGATAATCACCACAAATGGTGGATCACCCACAAAAGGTGGAGAGGTAATCACATGATTTGTCCACGAAAGGTGGATGTAATAAATTAATAACATGATAAGTCCACCAAAATTAGAAATTCTCCAACTTCCTCCTATATGGTCCCTAAGTAAACTTAACTAAGGTGTAATAATGACCTAGGACAAGGTACAACACTTTTAATTACACCAACATTGACAACTTTCACAAAATATTTGCACTTCTGGAATAGTTCAATGGCATTTATTGGGATCTACGGACACTAATGTTAAACAGGTTTAACTTGTTTTAAAAAAAATCCCTTGAAATATCACAATCTACGAACACCAATTTCTACATTCAATAAAGCTATTTTTTTACAAATTATCGAGTTTAAAATTGAAATGTCACTTTGTTTCCATTTTCTTGTAGCTAAAATTTCCCTTGAAGAGATGAAACTTCTATACAACACAAGGAGCAATCTAAGAGATTCATTCAAATTTTATAATGGTTTATAGGTAAAAAATAAATCTCAATCATATCTAAAAATGAATTTGATAATGATATAACATTTTAAAATTTAATTATTATTAGTCCTTGCTTTTTAGGTGGAGATTAATGTTTTCAGTGAGCTACTTATTAGCATTAAGGCTTCTCGAAACTGGTGTCAAACAATGATATAATCATTTATCCTATGGTCTGTGGCATTTATTCTATTAAAGCTAAATTTTTGGGTGATTTCTCCAAATTTCTAATTGGCTCGAATGTTTTTTTCCTGTGGTTTTTTGTTTTTTCATTTAAATTTGTGGTTACAGCAAATCAGAAATGGAGGGAGGAAAATTTTTGAATCAGTTTTTAATGTTTTTGTTGTGTGAACTTGTCTTTGTTGTGAGGCTCTTATGAGCAGGTGGCATTGTTGAAATCAGGTCATGTGGCTTGTTTATGCTATCACATTTTGCATACATGGGCTAAATCAAGATTTTCAAAGTCGGAGATACTCAGTAAACATTGTCTCGGTCAGCCTAAATTAGTTGTCTTGATTACAAACTGGCTTTGAATCAAGTTCAACATCTAGTTCATCAACTAGCATTGGCTCTCCAACCGGTGGTACTATATCTCAATATCAATCTATGGGATCTTCTCCAACTCCTCCCATGCCTTTTCCCTTATGAGTGGTGCTTTTACTCAATTAACTAAAATGTAGAGCAGTCGTGCTAGCTAGGGTTTTCTAAATGGGGCAAACATGTATCTTTCTTCAGCTTTTGATTTTCCATTTTTCCTAGATATGTTTGAGCTTGAAGACATGATTCATATACATTGTAGAAGGGTCTTCTAACTCTTTTTTCCACTTCCTATTTCATTTCTATATAGCAATACTCTTTGCTATCTGTTTTATGTAATTATAGGTTGTCTTATGCCATGATCTAGTGGAATTATTTGTGTATTTTGATTTAATTGAGGAGACTGTTTCTACCTCTTCTTATTCTACTTTTTAAAATTATGCAAGTATTTCATGTTTGCAACACAAACATTGGGATTGATATTGTTTATTATCACATTTTGTGGAAATCTGTCAATTTCTTCCTCGACCACCAACAAAATATGTAATGGCAATGCAAGCTGTCAGACAAAGGAAAACCTAGAAATGGAAAGTCTTGCTTGATGAGCATGCAGTTGGAGAAGATGTTCAACAAGGTAAGTATGCCTATGATTTCTTCAAAAAAACAATTTGATTGACCACTACTCCACTCAGTGTCTGATTTTTGTATAGCAATGTCTGGGCTATAATTTCGTGTTGAGTAATTGAATTGGTCAATATCAATAAATGTGTACTCTATTTATATGTTAGGTCGATAGTCTTATCAATGTGGCATGAGTCCAACAAGCACTTCTAGTTCAAGTATGTAGCCGCATTTCCTTTCTTTTCACAAATGATTCTCCTGATCTACAATAAGAGAAGGCTTATTTGCTTGGGTGTTTTTTTTTTAGGTGTAGTATGTGATAGTGCTAAGTTATGAAGCTAGTGGTTGTTTTGTTTTCCTGATAAGGAATTTGCTACTTTGAAAGTGAGGTGAAGGAGTGTACTTAATGTGTGTAGTAGAAACCAATTTGTTGCTTGGTATAGTGCTCACAACCTTTGATATTGGGGAAATATTTTCATCGTGCGTAGAGCTAGATTAGAGCATCTGACATATAGAGACCAGTTGTCTGTAGGGAAAAAAATGTCTAGATTGTCTATCATTTTGAGAGGTCTTTTCTATGATTTTTGTGCTTTTTCCTTGTTATTTTGACACCCCTTTGTGGTTTAATTTCCGCTATGCATTAGCATCATTGACATCCATAAATGCGTTGGATTTTTTTGTGCAAGGTAGAAAGGAAATAAATGGTTACAAGTATTTTTTTCAAATGCTTAATTTCTAGCTCATTGGTGTGTACTACCTGTTTCTATCTTGTGAAGATGGAACTTGAATACATTTTATTTAACATAGCATACAACTTTTTAATGTTCTTGTCTCGTAATAGGAATAAAAATTCATTTTTATCAGACATTCCTATCTCTTCCCTTGTCTCAAAGAGTTATCTCTTTTGTGTTAAAGTGGAATTGTCGTTGTTCTTTTGAGTAATTTGAGACCTTGCAAAAAAAAATTAACTAATTATGTTAGGTGTCTTGAATATCAAATTTTGTGTTGCCATAGTGATCACTTTTTAGACATTTGATTAGAATTCTACATTACCTTTGATTCAACTACAAAAAAGACTTGAATGTTGCATTAAAGCAATTGTTGAAACTATTGTCATAAGGCATAGTTTGGAAACTTGTGACTTGGGTAAACATGGAAAATCCACTTTTGACTTGGATTTGATTACTTGACAAAACATCTTCAATTTAAAAGATGTAGAAACCTAATAAATTAGTGTAGATATCTTAAATACATCTATCTAAAAGACACTCTCTCATTTCCTATTAGAGAGATGTATTTAAGATATTTATACTATTTAACTATGTTTTTGAATAATCTAGGGTGGTTGAGTTATTTATTTCTTGTTTGTTGAAGGTAGTTACTTATACTTTTGGATGTGAGGTTGAACAAATAAGTTGATGGCTATTTTTGGAGTGTCATGTTGGCTAAGATTGTTATATGTTCATGTGGTTGTTTCAAACCAAGTGTATTAATCAATGTAACATATATTGTTTTTTCTAAATTATCTCATTATTTTCTTTGCAAAGGTCTTTGAGGAGGTTTTGGAGATTGTATCTTACATGACATATTTTTTTGAGACCATATCATTGGAAATGTGGAGCCTTTGGCCTCTAATGATAAATGCATTGGATTATTGGGCTATTGATTTATTTCAAAGTAAGTTGAAGGCATTCCAAAAGTAAGTCTACTCCTACTTTAGTTGGATTGATAATTACTATCAGAATTATCCAATAGAGTAGGATCAATTTCTTAAGCTTGCTGCAATTTTATGTTTATTAAATATCATTTTCAAAACTTGGATGTCTTTTGCAACTAAGACACATGGCTCTACAACTAGCTAGGTGGCATTGTGTTGGTCATTGTCATTAGGCTACTTTTAATTAGAGTACATCCAACTTTAATACATAAAGGGACTCTTGCCCACTTTTTGATTATGTATTTCAACTGAACATAAAATTGCAAATATCCTTGAAATCTATGAATTTGTCCATATTGCAAAGCTTAAGTTCTGTGTTTATTATTAACAAATAAAATTGTAATTTTGTAATTACAATTTTTTATTCAAATTTATGGAACTCTCTTTACATTTTGAAAAGAACAAGTGTGTTTTATTCTTTTTTGTTTTCTTGTTTCCTTTACTAGTTGCTATGAATTTCAAGAATAAAGTAATAAATTATATACTTTTCCCTCCTTTGATTCTACACTAACATGATCTAGATTGAATTATCAAATCCCATAAAACTCATACTGGAAAATATGTTGTGGAGATATTTTGTCAAGCCCGCATTGTGGGTATATTTGCTAGGAATCATATGTTCTATAAATTTAACCAGTTTGACACTGGATTCTAGTATTTTCTAATAAATCTTTCTTCAATAGACTTGAAATTGTTTTCATTTTTTGATGTAGCTAGAGGAAAGATAAACTACAAAGGAGTCAAATATTATAATACCCTTATAGACTACTTACAAGAAAGAGGTAATAAAAACACCTTAATAGTGTCATATAATGTCTAAAAATGATAATTTTGTACTCTATTGTGGCTTTAGGGAGTAGAAGAGGTTACAACTCATCAAACACAATAACTAATATTAACCAGAGATTCATCATAGTAGAATGAGTAGACACTATTCCACCTTGATCACTAAACCGGCCATCTCGTCTCACTTAATAGTGATATCATACCATAGCTTTCATCTAAAGGGGATTCCAATATTTTTGTTTCATTTTATTTTTCAATTTTAATACTTTGCTAATATGCATTTCAATCTACCTTGTTTTGTAATGTAGCACCAATTGAAGTTCGAAAGACATATGAGGAATTTCTCACTGTTATCTTAGAATTCTTGGATGGTGAAATATCAACAGAAGAGCGGCATGAATCAACTATAGCTATTTATAACATTCTTCATGATTATAGGTATGGTTTTAAGAATAAGGTGGCTCTAGCGAAAAAAGAGTGAGTATAACCATCCTAGCATCATGAATTCTTGTTTTATGTTGATATTTCTTGTTTGGATGGAACAAAATTCTTTCCTATAAGCATTCTACTAATATTTATTACTTCACATGGAGTTATGTCAGGTTTAGTTGCTATGTTTTTCTTCACTCCACCATATCTCTCTTAATCCACATATGGGCTAAATTTATTTTCAAGGATTTCTATTTCTCAAAAATTTATGATTGTAGGTTTTTGCAATGCTATTTTATAAAAGAAAACTATTATTACTTTTGTATTGGCATATGCATATTGTATTGAATTTATTAGGAGGATATGGACTCTAATGCTCAGATTCTGAATGCTACTAGGGTTTCACCTACTTCGGGTCTTGAAGGAAGAGATCTGCAGGAAACGCCCGGTGGGTCATGGCTCATTGAAGACTGCAACAAAGGAAATGAATGGCGGGGAATCCAAGAAGGAAATGGGGCATGGAAAGGCCTAAACAGAGACAGTGTTGTTGAGGATGGGGGAGATGTTTCAATGTAGCAAATCCAAAAAAGAGATCACCTTGCAGCACAAATCTCAAGAGGTGATGGTGTCAATAAGGGGCTCAAAATGACTTAGTTTTGGGGAAATCTATTGGGTCCATC
>VDFB02105785.1:177289838-177332997 GCA_007258455.2 Sequoia sempervirens
CCCACCCTACGTAGACAACTCTAGATCTCTCTCTCTCTTAAAATTCTCCCTCCCTCTAAAGATGTACATAAATACATACATACAAGAATAATACATATGTACATACAATCCTACATACATACAAGCATACATGTACATGCATGTATATACAATCTTACATACAAGTAGGCATACATACAATATACATGCATTGATACATACATGCATACATACATACATACATGACATAAAAGCATACATGTGCATACAAACATACAAATATATAAACATACATTCCATATGCATTTAACATATAGCAAGGAATAACACAAGCGTGTTATACCGCACTTGCGTTATGTTTTGCTAGACATGCTCCCCATAAACGAAAAAAACCATGTCAAAACTGACATATAACGCGAGTGCATTATAACGTGCTTGTGTTATATCTTGCTTTAGGAATCCCAAAGCCTTGGGTTTGGTATTTTCCTTGGAATACCAACCCAAAGACTTGGAGGGCATTCCCAATGACTAGAGATGTGTTTTTGCAATTTCTACAATATTTCACATAATCGGGTTCGTGCTCACCGTTAGGATTGCACATGGTTCAATATCAAACAAATCGAACATCTGGGTAATGTTAGGTTCTCTCTTAGCTATCCAATGATGTAATTTTTTTCACTTTTTGACAATGTTACCGCTCATCCATAATTTTTTTGCCAGTATGTCCCTTTTGGAAAAAATAGTGTTTGGTGTTTTTTTCGTTATAAATTAACCGTTCATCAAAATTTCAAATAAATTACATTTTTAGAAACTAGACTCCATTCTACAATTTTTTTAAAAAATTCAATTAGTTTCCAAAATTTGTAGGGGTAGCATGGCCAAAATTATGTTTTTCAGGAAGTGTCCACTTCAAAAATTAGTAAAAAGTAAAATATTCATTAAAAAATTATCAGAATTTTTTTGCATCAACTACATACTATTAGCTAACTTCTGACCATAGTGATTTTAAAAATAATAAAAAAAAGTTCACCGTACGAGGGTTGTACAAGAGTTGCTATGTTATGTTTTTCTAATAAAAAACAACACCAATTTGTGTACGTCCCTCATTTGAACCCCTTAATATCAACCATTTTCAAAATAAATTAGTAGTTTATAAAGTAGAATTAGAGCACTTGAACCCTTCTTTTTGTTCCATCTCAAAATTGTGAGTGTAAGTATCCTCAATTTCACGTCTAAGGTCAATATTTTCTAATTTCAGAGAAAATTGGCCATTTAAGCTCCCTTTTTGGGAACCATCTTGCTGCACTCACCCTCTAATGTTTTTGTTGTGTGAACATGTATTTGTCACGAGGTTTCAATGAGCAGGTGGCATTGTTGAAAGCAGGTCATGTGGCTTGTTTCTACTATCACATTTTGCATACATGGGCTCGATTCTTTCTTTCTAGATGCATTTCAACTAGTGTTGCATTTTGTCAAATAGTCAGGCTCCATTGTCTATGCTTTCGCATTTTGCATATAAATGATGCAATGATGAGTAATTTGAACCTACTAAAGAGAGTGATGTTGGACCACGAGACCACATTTCTTTGAGGCATTTTTTCAAACAGTTCACTACCTTGTCTATGCTAATTCTCACTATTATGCTTTGATAGATTTTTTCAAGCAGCCATAGCTTGTTCGAAAGAACTTGTTTTAGGATTTTAGCCATAGCAACAAGGTACTGAACTATTTGATAAAATGCTTTGGTATACATGTATGAAAAATGTGGAAGCATAGACAAGGCAATTAACTATTTGAAAAAAATGGCATAATCATCCCTAACATTCATGCTTATAATCTCCTAGGGCATATAAGACTTAATTGAATATAAGAAGATGATTAATAGAGATGTCAAAACATTGGAGAAGTGGAAAAAGTCTTAGGGTACAAGCACAATGATGCCTTTTCAAACCCAATAAAGCATAGATCTTAAAATTCCAACAACAGTTACTTGAGTTTCAACTCTTTATAATTATGGAGTTGAATAACTATGAAATATGATTTTTTTTAATGTTTTGCCCACACAGATATATATCTATGCATGTACATATTTATGTGTATGCGTGTGTGTTTGTATACACATTTTTCATACCCCACCATCCCAAAAATCCAAGGAAATTTTACAGTCCTGAAAGAAGGTCCCCTTGTTGAGGAAACTCAAATAAACATATAGAATGACTTACAAGAAACATTACACAAAGTAGATTCGATGCACTCTCTTGCATCCTTCTAGATCTTACTCTTTGCACATATTTAATAAGATCTCATATTTTTAGTGTCAATGTGTTGTTCCTAAGCAGATCTCAACATATATGAGTTTACCTTGATGCATGACATTATTAGCATATTATTGCCTCAAGTAAGATTTAGCGGGCTCAAGAATGAATGCCACTCAATATAAGCATGCATGATTGATGTACTATTATATTTAATATGCACGTATAGTTTGATCATGCATCACATTGTAACAACAAGTAAATCCAATGTTGAATTCTACATATTTCAATTTCTTACAAAAGAAAATGACACATGAACATATAATTCTCCCATATAAGCTAAAGATGAAATTACAATGTGCATACACCATTTTTTTTGATCGGTAACATGGTTAATTTTATTAATAATAAAAATAAAAGATTACACAGTTATCCTCGAAACAAAATCCTTTAAAACCCTTAAAAACCCCACACTTCCTATTAAATCACCCATAGATCCACCCTCCAAATCTGTTGTAATCCATTCCATAGATTACAAACAAAGCTTTATTACAATTGAAAAACAAGCTTAAAGCCCACAACCTCTAAAGAACCTATTAACAGGTCAAAAGTTAGACCTATTATTTGATCTTTCTTTAGTTAGATTTCGAAGGACCATTGAAAAAGATTTCTTCTTTTCCATCTTAGCTTTCTTCCCCTTGACTGTTTGCCACCTGTCCTCCACCCTTGTAGCCTCTTTCTGCCATTCCAAAGAGTTATCACACAGAATCTTCTAGGCTCCACTCCAATTGGTAATTGCTTGCTAACTCTGACCTTCAACCTTTCATTTCCCAACATCCTTCTATTGTGGCCTCACCACACCTTTTTTATCCCAATAATCTGGTGTTGCAACCCCATTTTTGAAGTTCATCTCCTTTTCACTTCCATTTAAAACAACCTTATAATTGTTCCCAACCAGATTCCCTTCCTGTGTTGAGACAACATTATTCTGTTGCTGATCCTCCCTTCCAACTTCACTCGTCAATGCCTTCCCGTCCTGATTCAGACCCCCAAAAATCTGCCCCTCCTCCTGATTACTTTTTAGCTGAGCGCTCACTTGCTTCTCCACATGTTTCTCCATGGTGTAGTGCTGGGGAGCAACATCTTTCGACAAAGAAGCAAATTTTTTTGTTCTTTGTTTGGCACATTCAACAACCAAATGTCCTATTTGATAACAAATTCTACACCTAAAGGGTACCCCTTCATAGTCCAAGGGTTGCACCCAACATCCATTCGAAGTTTTAAGTTGAATCTCCTTTAGAGGCATCTTGGACACATTCATTTTGACCAAAATATGGGCATAAGTCAAATGCAGAAGATTTGAAGAACCTTCATCCACCATTAAAAAACTTCCTATAGAGTTCCCTACAGCTTCCCAGCATGAGTCAAACCAAAACTGTAGAAGGAGGTTAGGAAGTCTCACCCAAAGAGGTACCCTTTCAAACATTTCAGTGGCTGGATTAAAATCTGGATGCCATGGCTTTAACATCAAAGCATATTTTTCTTCCCAATCCTAATGAAAATTACAAAGGATCGTATTTTTATCTTGTTCCTTTTCAAAAACAACAATAAAGAAGCTTCTTACTATAGGATAAATTTGAACATAGCCTTTCAAAATAGGCTTCCAATGGTCAGAGATCCATTTGTGTAGGTTAGTCAATCTTGGCAAGAATCCCCTGAATCTCCCAATTAGGCCTAGCCTAGAAATTTTTTTTTCGTTAGAAGTCACTTCTTGTTCCAAATCCTTATCAAGTTCCAAAGTGACTGTTTTGGAAGAGGGGTGGAAAATAGAGTCCCCCCCTCCCCTTCTTGTGGACCTTCCGAGTGGATGCTTTGCTGCCTTGAAATGCCCAGATTTATTCCCTTTATAGATAGGCGTCCTTATCTCCCTAATCACACTACTCCCCCTGAAAATATGACACCAAAATGTTAGTTTTTCTAAAGCAAAACACCATCCTCTAAGGTTGAGCCTCCAATGCTCTATCTTGGTGGCTTCGTGGATTTTTCCTTTTGAGACTGAGATGGGCCCAATAGATTTCCCCAAAACTAAGTCATTTTGAGCCCCTTATTGACACCATCACCTCTTGAGACTCGTGTTGCAAGATGATCTCTTTTTTGGATTTGCTACATTGAAACATCTCCCCCATCCTCAACAATGCCATCTTTGTTTAGGACTTTCCATGCCCCATTTCCTTCTTGGCTTCCTTTCCATTCATTTCCTTTGTTGCAGTCTTCAATGAGCCATGACCCACTAGACATTTCCTGCAGATCTCTTCCTTCAAGACTCGAAGCGGGTGAAACCCTAGTAGCATCCAGAATCTAAGCATTAGCATCCATATCCTCCTAATAAATTCAATACAATGTGCATACACCAATACAAAAGTAATAATAGTTTTCTTTAAAAAAAATAGCATTGCAAAAACCTACAATCATAAATTTTTGAGAAATAGAAATCCTTCAAAATAAATTTAGCCCATATGTGGATTAAGAGAGATATGGTGGAGTGAAGAACACCATAGCAACTAAACTTGACATAACTCCATGTGAAGTAAGAAATATTAGCAGAATGCTGATAGGCAAGAATTTTATTCCATCCAAACAAGAAATATCAACATAAAATAAGAATTCATGATGCTAGGATGGTTATACTCACTCTTTTTTTGCTTGAGCCACCTTATTGTTAAAATAATACCTGTAATCATGAAGAATGTTATAAATAGCTATAGTTGATTCATGCTGCTCTTTTGTTGGTATTTCACCATCCAGGAATTCTAAGATAATAGTGAGAAATTCCTCATATGTCTTCCAAACTTCAATTGGTGCTGCATTACAAAACAAGGTAGATTCAAATGAATGTTAGCAAAGTATTAAAATGGAAAAATAAAATGAAACAAAAATATTGGAATCCCCTTTAGATGAAAGCTATGGTATGATATCACTATTTAAGTGAGACAAGATGGCCAGTTTAGTGATCAAGGTGGAATAGTGTCTACTCATTCTACTATGACAGATCTTTGGTTAATAGTAGTTATTATGTTTGATGAGTTGTAACCTCTTCTACTCCTTAAAGCTACAATAGAGTACAAAATTATCATTTTTAGACATTATATGACACTATTAAGGTGTTTTTATTACCTCTTTCTTGTAATTAGTCTATAAGGGTATTATAATATTTGACTCCTTTGTAGTTTATCTTTCCTATTCTAGCTGCATCATAAAATAAAAACAATTTCAAGTCTACCGAAGAAATATTTATTATAAAATACTAGAATCCTGTGTCAAACTAGTTAAATTTATAGAACATATGATTCCTAGCAAATATACCCACAATGCGGGCTTGAAAAAATATCTCCACAACATATTTTCCAGTATGATTTTTATGGGATTTGATAATTCAATCTAGATCATGTTAGTGTAGAATTAAAGGAGGGAAAAGTATATAATTTATTACTTTATTCTTGAAATTCATAGCAACTGGTAAAGGAAACAAGAAAATAAAAAAGAATAAAACACTTGTTCTTTTCAAAATGTAAAGAGAGTTCCATAAATTTGAATAAAAAATTGTAATTACAAAATTACAATTTTCTTTGTTAACAATAAACACAGAACTTAAGCTTTGCAATATGGACAAATTCATAGATTTCAAGGATATTTGCGATTTTATGTTCAGTTGAAATACATAATCAAAAAGTGGGCAAGAGTCCCTTTATGTCTTAAAGTTGGATGTACTCTAATTAAAAGTAGCCTAATGACAATGACCAACACAATGCCACCTAGCTAGTTGTAGAGCCATGTGTCTTAGTTGCAAAAGACATCCAAGTTTTGAAAATGATATTTAATAAACATAAAATTGCAGCAAGCTTAAGAAATTGATCCTACTGTATTGGATAATTCTGATAGTAATTATCAATCCAACTAAAGTAGGAGTAGACTTACTTTTGGATTGCCTTCAACTTACTTTCAAATAAATCAATAGCCCAATAATCCAATGCATTTATCATTAGAGGCCAAAGGCTCCGCATTTCCAATGATATGGTCTCAAAAAAATCTGTCATGTAAGATACAATCTCTAAAACCTCCTAAAAGACCTTTGCAAAGAAAATAATGAGATAATTTAGAAAAAACAATATATGTTACATTGATTAATACATTTGGTTTGAAACAACCACATGAAAATATAACAATCTCAACCAACATGACACTCCAAAAATAGCCATCAACTTATTTGTTCAACCTCACATCCAAAAGTATAAGTAACTACCTTCAACAAAGAAGAAATAAATAACTCAACCACCCTAGATTATTCAAAAACATAGTTAAATAGTATAGATATCTTAAATACATCTCTCTAACAGGAAATGAGAGATTGTCTTTTAGATAGATGTATTTAAGATATCTACACTAATTTATTAGGTTTCTACATCTTTTAAATTGAAGAGGTTTTGTCAAGTAATCAAATCCAAGTCAAAAGTGGATTTTCCATGTTTACCCAAGTCACAAGTTTCCAAACTATGCCTTATGACAATAGTTTCAACAATTGCTTTAATGCAACATTCAAGTCTTTTTTGTAGTTGAATCAAAGGTAATGTAGAATTCTAATCAAATGTCTAAAAAGTGATCACTATGGCAAATAAAATTTTGATATTCAAGACACCTAACATAATTAGTTAATTTTTTTTGTTGCAAGGTCTCAAATTACTCAAAAGAACTACGAAAATTCCACTTTAACACAAAAGAGATATCTCTTTGAGACAAGGGTGGAGATAGGAATGTCTGACAAAAATGAATTTTTATTCCTATTACGAGACAAGAACATTAAAAATTTGTATGCTATGTTAAATAAAATGTATTCAAGTTCCATCTTCACAAGATAGAAACAGGTAGTATACACCAATGAGCTAGAAATTAAGCATTTGAAAAAAAGACTTGTAACCATTTATTTCCTTTCTACCTTGCACAAAAAAATCAAACGCATTTATGGATGTCAATGATGTTGATGCGTAGCGAAAATTAAACCACAAAGGGGTGTCAAAATAACAAGGAAAAAGCACAAAAATCATAGCAAAGACCTCTCAAAATGATAGACAATTTAGAATTTTTTTTCCCTACAGACAACTAGTCTCTATATGTTAGATGCTCTAATCTAGCTCTACGCACGATGAAAATATTTCCCCAATATCAAAGGTTGCGAACACTATACCAAGCAACAACTTGGTTTCTACTACACACATTAAGTACACTCCACCTCACTTTCACAACAGTAAATTTCTTATGAGGAAAACAACACGACCATTGGCTTCATAACTTAGCACTATCACATACTACACCTCAAAACAAAACACCCAAGCAAATAAGCCTTCTCTTATTATAGATTAGAAGAATCATTTGTGAAAAGAAAGGAAATGTGGCTACATACCTGAACTAGAAGTGCTTGTTGGACTCATGCCCCATTTATAAGACTATCGACCTGACATATAAATAGAGTACACATTTATTGATATTGACCAATTCAATTACTCAACACGAAATTATAGCCCAGACATTGCTATACAAAAATCAGGCACTGAGTGGAGTAGTGGTCAATGGATTTTTTTTTTGAAGCAATCATAGGCATACTTACCCTATTGAACATCTTCTCCAACTGCATGCTCATCAAGCAAGACTTTCCATTTCTAGGTTTTCCTCTGTCTGATAGCTTGCATTGCCATTACATGTTTTGTTGGTGGTCGAGGAAGAAATTGACAGATTTCCACAAAATGTGATAACAAACAATATCAATCCCAATGTTTGTGTTGTAGACATGGCATACCTGCATAAGTTTAAAAAGTAGAATAAGAAGAAGTAGAAACAGTCTCCTTAATTAAATAAAAATACATAAATAATTCCACTAGATCATAGCATAAGACAACCTATAATTACATAAAACAGATAGCAAAGAGTATTGCTATATAGAAATGAAATAGGAAGTGGCCAAAAGAGTTAGAAGACCCTTCTGTAATGTATATGAATCATGTCTTCAAGCTCAAACATATCTAGGAAAAATGGAAAATCAAAAGCTGAAGAAAGATACATGTTTACCCCATTTAGAAAACCCTAGCTAGCACGATTGTTCTGCATTATAGTTAACCAAGTAAAAGAACCACTCATAAGGGAAAAGGCATGGGAGGAGTTGGAGCAGATCCCATAGATTGATATTGAGATATAGTACCACCGGTTGGAGAGCCAATGCTAGTCGATGAACTAGATGTTGAACTTGATTCAGATCTAGTTTGTAATCAAGACAACTAATTTAGGCTGATCGAGACAATGTTTAGTGAGTATCTCCAACTTTGAAAATCTTGATTTAGCCCATGTATGAAAAATGTGATAGCATAAACAAGCCACATGACCTGCTTTCAACAATGCCACCTGCTCATAGAAGCCTCACAACAAAGAAAAGTTCACACAACAAAAACATTAAAAATTGATTCAAAATTTTTCCTCCCTCCATTTTTGATTTGCTATAACCACAAATTTAAATGAAAAAACAAAAAACCATAGGAAAAAAACATTCGAGCCAATTAGAAATTTGGAGAAATCACCCAAAAATTTAGCTTTAATAAAATAAATTGCACGTACCATATGATAAATGATTATATCATTGTCTGACACCAATTTTGAGAAGCTTTAATGCTAATAAGTAGCTCACCGAAAACATTAATCTCCACCTAAAAAGAAGGGACTAATAATAATTAAATTTTAAAATGTTATATTATTATCAAATTCATATTTAGATATGATTGAGATTTATTTTTTACCTGTAAACCATTATAAAATTTGAACGAATCTCTTAGATTGCTCCTTGTGTTGTATAGAAGTTTCATCTCTTCAAGGGAAATTTTAGCTACAAGAAAATGGAAACAAAGTGACATTTCAATTTTAAACTCAATAATTTGTAAAAAATTAGCTTTATTGAATGTATAAATTGGTGTCCGTAGATTGTGATATTTCAAGGGATTTTTTTAAAAACAAGTTAAACCTGTTTAACATTAGTGTCTGTAGATCCCAATAAATTCCATTGAACTATTCTAGAAGTGCAAATATTTTGTGAAAGGTGTCAATGTTGGTGTAATTAAAAGTGTTGTACCTTGTCCTAGGTCATTATTACACCTTAGTTAAGTTTACTTAGGGACCACATATAAGCTAGTTGGAGAATTTCCACTTTTGGTGGACTTATCATGTTATTACTTTATCACATCCACCTTTCGTGGATAAATTATGTGATTACCTCTCCACCTTTTGTGGGCGATCCACAATTTTTGGTGATCATCACATTATCACTTTTCCACTTTAGGTGGAGTGATAGCTTTTCACAGTTGTCTCATGTCATAAGATTATGACACTTGTCATAATCTTATTCCCTTCTATGTACTCACCTTGGCTATATAACCAAGGGGTCTCCTATGTACTTTGGCTCATTCCATTCTATTTGCATTATTGGCAAAATACAGTCTATTCTTGTCATATTGCTTCTATCTCTCTTATGCTTGTGCTACTTATTAGGCCTCTAGATCTTGGGTGGCTACCTTCATAGCCAATTCTTACATGGTATCAGAGCTATTGGACTGCCTTTGGATTTTCATTTTGGAGAGATTCTTGGAGGGTTCCATTTTTGGCCTTGTATTGCAGGTGCATTTTGGGAGCTTGTTGCATAAGATCTAAGCTCACCATTGCGTCTGAAGTGTCTGAGATAGTTAGATTTTCCTTTTGTTTTGTCTCAGTTGGACATTGGAGGCCAAATCTACAAGGGTTTGAAGATTGGAGGTGGTTGCTAGATCCAAAACCTAGCTACCATTTTAGAACATTTTCAGCCAAAAAGGACATTGCCATCGTGCTTAGAAGGGCCAAAAACCCCTAAATTGACTGCCAAATCATCAAATTTAGACAAAGTTGTCCATTGAGGCAAATTTGTTTTGCTGGTTGAGCCATATGACCCAACCATTATTACACCGGTACAATTTTTTATTTTTCAAAAAAAAAAAATTCTGCTTTAAAATATTTCAAAAATAAAAAATAAAATTGTGGTTTTTTAAATCATTGTTAAAGTTTTTAAATAAATAAAATAAAATAAAAAATATTTAGTGGCTAGTATAGCCTGCATAGTCCACAGACTGCACCAACGTACCAGTAGGATACATGCCTTGCAGCGGAAGCCACATGGACACAGTCCACCACGTGGCCTTTGGTCATGACCACCACACATAGCACCTGATGGCATTGCAAAGATCGACCAAAATTCTCTAAACTAGCAACTTTTTTTTAAAATTCCAGCAACAGTTTTACAACAACAGTTTTACAATCGATGGTGATCAAGATTCTGGTAGTTTCAAGATTTTGCCGGTGAGTATATTCTGATCCCTGTAGGGAATATTCTGGTTGCTGAGATTTCCCAGTGAGAAGCATATTCTGGCGAATTGGGCAACAACGACGGTGACAGTCAAACAACCATCAAATTTAAATTGAAGCGGATTGTGATGGGAATTCAATCATCAAATTTAATGCTATAATTTGATAACATTAGCACTGCATCATCCTACTTTTTGAAAAATCAGATCCCCTCTCCAATTGAGTTTTAGTTTTGTAGTTCAACTTCTAAGGCTTATATCTTGGTCATTTTGAGGCCCTTTTTAGTGCATTTTTTTAGTTTGGGCTAATTGTTTGTGTACTTCACAACGGTGCAATTATTTTCTGATTTGGTGCATGGATTTTCCAGAAAATTCAATTTGTCACAGGTGTTGCGAGTTGTCACCATTTTTACAACTTCCAAGGCTCCGTTCAGGCTCATACAAACTCCTTTTCAGATTCCATTTTTTTTGAAAGTGCATTATTTTTTGTGAACTTCATAGTGGTGCTATCATTTTGTAGTGATTGTTATTAGAAATTGTACTTTTAGCACTTGGTCATTTTTTGGCCTATTTTGGCATTTGTAAGGTTAAGATATCAGTTTGGTCTTTTGTATCAGTCATTTGAGTCTGCTATAGCCTACTTAAGGCTATTGTAAAACATTGAAAATCAGAAGCCCACTTTGCTTGGCTTGCAAGTGGCCATAGTAAATGCACTAAATATAAAGTGCCAAATCATCTTTTTTTGGGGGGGGGTTCTTTGATTGAGTGAATTTGGGGGGGTGTCTTGTGTGATTGTTCCTCTCTCTCTATCTTGTTCTCTTTCATTTTGCTGCTATGGGTTCTTCTATGTTTCCTTTGTTAACTCCACATAACTATGCTTCTTGGAAAATTGATGCTTGGAGTAAGTTAATGGAAAAAGGATTAACTCATTATATTGATGGAACTATTGTTGCACCATCTGATCCTAAAGCTGATCCTATTGCTCATATGGATTGACTCACTAAAAATACTATGGCTCTTGGAACATTAAGGAAATATGTATCAAAAGATCTCATCTTTCAAATTGAAAAGTGTAAAACAATCAAAGAGGCTTGGGAAAAGTCTGGTCAACTGTATGGCCAAGTTGATGAGATTGGAGGTTATTAGCTTGACAATGATCTCGCAATGTTAGATCCCAATAATTTTGATACACTCGAAGACTATGTCACTAAGGCAAATGAGCTAAGAGCATAGCTTAAGGATTGTGTCATTGAAAAAACGGATGCACAGTTGGTCTACAATTTGTTGGGAAAGCTTCCATCAAAATATGCAACATTTGTTTCTAGCTTCCAAACCCATCGCTTGACAATGGGTAGTTCTCTCACTATGCCTTTGTTTGATGCATTCACAAAAATGTTGATGTTAGAGCAAGAAAAGTTGATAAGCATGGGGGTGCTCAAGTCTTCAAAGTCCAAAGCTTTGGTGGCTAATCAAGGGAATCAAGGGACTTAAGGAAAGGGTTCCAACAAGAAGCAAAAGCAATCTAAGCCAAAGAAACAACAAGATATTAAAGCACAATCATCCTCTCCACAACAAGGGAATTCTTCATCTTCTCCCAAGAAGGGAAATTCAAGCAAGAAGGAGAGACCAACCTGTTCTTATTGCAAGAAGTTTGGTCATGATGAACATCATTGCCACACTAAGCAAATTGATGAGTTGACAAACATCATCAAGAAGAACAACATCAATTTTCCATTTTCCTACAAAAAGAAGGATTCATCTCCTTCCACTTCCTCACAATCAAAAGGAAAAGGGAAATCATTTGTGGCTACTTCAAGTTCTTTACAACAATGGATACTTGACTTGGGTGCCACTCATCATATGGGTTCTTCAAGGGAACAATTTTCTTCTTTGGAGCCATCTAAGGTACCTCACATCTTCATAGGTGATGATACTCAAGTGGAAGTTGAAGGCAAATGTTCAATTGTCATGGATAATGGAACATTTGAGAATGTTCTCTATGTTCCTAACTTGAGCACTGATCTTCTTTCAATCTACCAAATCACTCACTTTGGAGATGGCAAGAAATTTGAGTTTTTACCAGATTCAGTTGTGGTCAAAGAACTTAAGGATGATGCCTTGGTTGCAGTGGGACAAGCCAATCATAACACATGACTTTACTCATTCTCCCACTTTGTGCCTAAGTCTCCTTCCACAGCCTTTCTCACTCATTCAAATTCAAAAAGTAAGCTATGGTATGAGTGGTTTGGACATCTCAATTACCACTATCTTCAACATCTTAGCTCCAAGGATATGGTTATAGGACCCCCTCAAATAAGCTTTTCAAAAGGTGTATGTTTAGGTTGTTCCTTGGGTAATCATCTATAAGAGAAGTTTGATAAAGGGAAGTCTTGGAGAGATTTGGAAGTTCTTCAATTGGTTCACAGTGATGTAGCAGGACCATTTCTAGTGCCATCATTTAGCAAGGCTCGCTATGTACTCACCTTCATTGATGACTACTCCCACTTTACATGGGTCTATTTTCTTGTTCACAAGAGTGAAGTGTTTAACATATTTCTTGCCTTCAAGGCTCATGTTGAGAAGCAATCAGGGAAGCAAGTCAAGATTATCCTCACAGACAATGGAAGGGAATATGTGAACAATAGACTTGAGGAATTTTGTACTCTTGAGGGGATTACTCTGCAACATTCAATTTCTTACACTCCACATTAAAATGGTGTTGTTGAAAGGAAGAATATAACCCTTAAGAAGATGGCTAGCTGCATGATTCATGCTCGTTCTCTTGGTCCTCAATTTTGGGCAGAAGCTATCAGTTGTCACTCACATCCAAAATCGGGTTCCCCATAAGGCTTTGAAAGGTATGACTCCTTTTGAGGCTTGGTGTGGTAGAAAACCAGTTGTGAGACACTTAAGAGTTTTTGGTTGTCTAGCTTGGGAACACATACCTCTAGAGAAGCACAAGGCATTGGAACCTCAGAGTAGGCCTTGCATCTTTGTTGGATATCCTGAAGGTGTTAAGGCATAGAGAATTTGGATCTAGAGGCACATGAGCTATTCATTGAGAGGAGTGTCCACTTTGAGGAAAGCTCTCCTAGCTTGGTCTCTAATCCTTCTCTTCCTCCATAGTGGACAGTGATGATAGTGACTCAAATGATGATTCTCCCTCAACTCTAACTTGCAGGATCACACCTTCGTAGGGTACACTTACAATTGAGGAGTCTCATCCTTCATCTCCTACTAGACCTCATTGGGGTCAACAAACTCTTGAGTCAGCAGGTTCTCTTGTTGGGGATCCTTTATATACTCGAGGACTTGGTCACAACATCAAGATTTTCCACATGCTTATATTGCTAGTGCTTCAGATCCACAATCCTTTAAGGAGGCTTTAGGCATTCCTGAATGGGATTCAACAATGGAGGAAGAGTATAGTTCTTTGATGAGGAACCACACATGGGATTTAGTTCCACTCCATAAGGGGAGAAAGATGGTTTGATGTAAGTGGATCAATCAGACTAAGTATGTAGTGGATGGAAGTGTGGATAAATACAAGGCTTGAATTGTGACAAAATGTTTCTCATAGGTTCCAGGTGTTGATTATACAGAGACCTTTCCACCCATTGCTAAGATGAAATCCATTCGATTGACACTTGCTATTGTTGCAGCTCATGGTTGGGCTATACCTTAGATGGATGTGAAGAGTGCATTTCTTCACGGGGATCTTCATGAGGAGATTTACATGGAGCAGCCATAGGGATTCATACATGATTCTTCTTTGGTTCGCAGATTGAGGAAGTCTATCTATAGCCTCAAACAGGCCCCTAGGGCTTGGTATGCCAAGATGGATTCCTTTCTTCTCTCAGTAGAATTCACCAAGTGTCATTCGATCCGAATGTCTACATTTTGCAATAGGATGACTCTCATTTGCTACTTGTACTCTATGTTGATGACTTGATCATTACAGGGAGTACCTCATCCATCATTGGCAATGTCAAATCTGCTTTGCAAGATATATTTGCTATGACTGACTTGGGCCTTTTGCACTTTTCTCTTGGGATTGAGATCACGTAGTCAGCTTTTGGGATGTCTCTTTCTCAGCCCAAGTATGCTCTTGATCTTCTAGCTCAGTTTCACATGGCTGATTGGAAGTCTACTCTGACTCCCTTTCAGGAGTCAAGCTTGAGGCTAATTGTTCTACTCCACTTGTTGATGCCACTTTGTATCATCAACTTGTTGGGATTCTCATCTACTTGACTCACACATGCCCTGATATCTCCTTTGCAGTTGGCATGGTTTCACGCTTTATGCAAGAACCACATGAGATTCATTGGAAAGTAGCCAAATGCATCTTGCATTACATACAGGGTACACATCATCATGGGATTCACTATGCAACAAGTACAAGACTTACCTTGGTGGGATATACAGATTTTGATTGGGCTGGTGATCTTGATAATTGTAATTCCACTTCTGGCTACAACTTTCATCTTGGTTCTAGCCCCATTTGTTGGTAGATTAAGAAGCAACATGCTATTGCTCTTTCTTCAACTAAGGCTAAGTATCGAGGGGCTGCTAGTGCTGCTACTGAGGCTATTTGGCTTCAAAATATTGTCACTGAGTTTGGCTTCACCATTCCATGTCCTATAGTAATTCATTATGACAATCAGAGTGCCATACAAATCTCAAAGAATTTGGTTCACCATCAGAGGACCAAACACATCGAGATTCATATGCACTACATTCAAGAGCTGATACGGGAGCAAGTCATTGATTTGCAACATTATCCTACAACAAAGAAGGTTGCAGATATCTTCACCAAACCCTTCACTGAGAGTATATATCATAATTTGCAAGATCTCTTGGGGGTGTGGGATGTTTCATTTGAGGAGGTCACTTGACTTCTTCATTCTCTCTTTTGGTGGGGGGGATTTTTCCTCACTCGAGGTTTTTCCTTCTCATCTTTTTGAGTGCATTTTTTGTTTTTTTGTTTCATCTCTCTTTTTGGGGGGAGTTCTTTCCCACGTGGTTTTCTCCTTTTCTCTACTTTATGAGAGACTGCATTGCATTTGTACATGGGTACCTAACATGGCCTAGTAGTTGGGACCCATCTTGCATTGTTTGCTTTTGTGTACATTCTCCCTAAGTTGAACTTCAGGGGGGGTGCTGGTGTAATTAAAAGTGTTGTACCTTGTCCTAGGTCATTATTACACCTTAGTTAAGTTTACTTAGGGACCACATAGGAGGAAGTTGGAGAATTTCTAATTTTAGTGGACTTATCATGCTATTTCTTTATCACATCTACCTTTCGTGGACAAATCATGTGATTACCTCTCCACCTTTTGTGGGTAATCCACCATTTGTGGTGATTATCACATTATCACTTTTCCACTTTAGGTGGAGTGATAGCTTTTCACAGTTGTCTCATGTCATAAGATTATGAAACTTGTTATAATCTTATACCCTTCTATGTGCTCACCTTGGCTATATAACCAAGGGGTCTCCTATGCACTTTGGCTCATTCCATTCTATTTGCATTATTTGTAGAATACAGTCTATTCTTGTCATATTGCTTCTATCTCTCTTATGCTTGTGCTTTCTATTAGGCCTCTAGATCTTGGGTGGCTACCTTCATAGCCAATTCTTACAGTCAACAACTTTTGTTTCTTCACCTGCCAATACCATTGCTCTACTATAAGAAAAAAATTAGATATTTTTCAGATCTCGATTGGAAGTATGTATCAACAACATGCATTGGAGCTTTCCTAAACATGGCTAGATGTACCCACTTTCCATCCTCTTCCTCCTTCAAATTACAGAAGAAATTTGGAAAGTACAATGTTAAATTTTTGAGATCAAACACCTCTTCCTGTTCCATTACTCTAAGGTTAGGAAACTCTGAAGAGTTTAAAATTGGTTGTACAGAATGAAGAACCCTTCCTTCTATCCCCATTTTGCAGGGGAATTCTTGCAAATAGTGTTTGTTTCAAAACAATTTGTCAATAAACAAGAAAATTTCCATTATAATAATAATTTTGAAAGTGTAATCAGATTCAATTACCTCTAGAGATTGAACACAAGGCTTTATGGCTGACATGTTGAGACATGTGATGCTCAAGTCTTTCAATCTATCCACCTTCTCCAAACCCTGTATTCCTAGAAACTCCCAACTAGTTTTTACTTCTAACTTCTCCAATGATCTGCAATGCTAGATACCTTCTATTCTGGAAACTTTGGGGCAATTGACCATTTTAAATTATTTCAGTAGAGCCAGATCTGCAAAAATTAGGAGCTCATATAACTCTGAACAGGTAGATATATACAGTTCACGAAGGTTTACCACACCTCCAATACATCTAGTGTTCTTTAGCACTTCACAGGTTGACAATGATAGGTGGTTAATTGATGTCGACAAGGTTATGATCTCCATCAATTCGACATTGTCAAAAATTTCCAAATGCTCTAGGTTGGGACAACAATCTTCAAATATGGATATTTTGGATAGACCTGTCTCATATAAGTTTAGAAATTTTAGTTCTAGAAGTGAAAAATCCCCTGCTAAGGCAATTCTTTGACCCCTGAAGATTTTATCTCTACTATCTCTAAGAGTTTAAGGCCCCAAATGCAATGAGGTATATATTAGATTTTTTTGCAGTTAAAAATATAGAAAGATGTCAAGCAACATAAGTTTGAAATGGAAGATGGCAAGCTTTTCAACAACGGGAAAACAATAAAAAGATAGGTCAAGCATGACAAGTTTCCAAGAGAAGTTGGTAGGCTTGTCAAGTCTGAGCTCTCAATTTTAAGATGTTTCAAGGATGAAAAATTTTCAAGAGAAATTGGTAGGCTTGTCAACCACGAGCTCTCAATATTAAGATGGTTCAAGGAGGACAATTTTCCAAGAGAATTTGGTAAGCTTGTTAACAGTTTGCTACCAATTGATTGGCTATTCAACTTGTGGAGTTGATCTATGTCATTTGAAAAATACCTTAAGTTGGTTCCATCCGCAACGAATATTTTCAAAGACACCTGATTTGTAATTTGAGAAGGCAATTCTTCTACTTCCTCGCATTCTTCAAGGCCTAAATATTCCAGCTTTGTTATGTTTTCCAGCATGTCTGACCTAAGCTTGAGCTTCTTGCAACCTGATAAATACAACAATTCTGAATGTATCAAATGCTTAAAATATACCATTAGTGTCTTCAACTCTTCACAATTATTCAAGCATATATGACGGAGATTTGTCAACTCTCCAAAATGAGCCAGTAGTGAAGATAGGCTATCCAGTCCTAGTAACTGTAAGTGCTCCAAAGATCGGAGATCACAAAACTCTTCTGGTAGACCTATATATATAGCTTTCATACTTGTCATAGTGGAATATTATTCTTTTCAAATTCTTAAGATGCCCTATTGAAGTGGGAAACTTTAGCAAGTTACATGTCGACAAAATATCCAACTCTATCAACTTCAAAGGAGGCTGCAAACATGTTTTTATTTTAATTGTAGATCATGGAACATTCAGTTTAGAAGTGTTCTCTTAAAAAAAACACAAAGCAAGATACTCACATCCACATTGTCTCCCCAAAAATCTTCTAATTCTCCAAAATGTATCTATAATATAGTTAAACTTGACAATGAAATCCATGAAGGAAGAGTGTGATAGGGAATGTCCATCCAATGAACCACATAAGATCTTTTGATAGAGAGGAAATTTCTTCTATAAGTTCATTTCCATAAAAAAGAAGAATCTCTGAGTTAAGGGGAGATCTAAGCCGTTGAAACCCTCTCTTGAAGCTAATCCCTGTAATGGGCGAGCTAATCCCCCTAATGGGCGTTCTATCTTGAATGCTCATAATAAATTTAGCTCATTTATAAAAAGATTATAGAGAGGCATACTAATTTACTACATCCATTGATATTAAATACTGCAACTAATGTGATAAAGCTGTTCTCTATCTTTCTAATAATCATTCATGTCTATCAAGCTCTTTTGCATATGAAAGGGTGGCAATATTAAGCTCACCTAGAAAGTTTTTGAATGTTGACAATCTACTATGGAGACTAATAATGACATGACAAGTGTGTAGTTGCAATCTCTCTCCCCATATCACGGAGATGATCGTGCATCACTATTTTTTCTATATCGAACTCATCATCATAGATCACCTCCACAAGACACTTATTCACAAGTGTTTCCAAACCATGCACACCACTCTAACCGGATCCATCTCACAGAGCAATGACCACACTTGTCTCTTCTTCAATGAGAAAACAAGCTACATCCAAAAACATCTCTTGCTCTTCATTATCTAGCGCATCGAAGCTTACTTGTAGCCTTTTTAAGATTTCATAAGGAAATATTCTTGCTATTTTATTTAGTTGAGATTGCTAGTAACCTTTAGAATTTTTTCCATGTAACTGTCCACCTAACACCTTCAGAGACACGGGCAATCCATTACAAGATTTTAAGAAACCTTCAACTAAAATTTCATAACCAAAGAATGGGAAGGGTTGCAAAAATGCGTGCCAACATAAAATCTCCATTGCTTGCAAATCATTCAATCTAGGCATTTTATATATGGAATAGATATCCCATGACTTAAGGACTCCCAACTCCCTAGTTGTGACAATCACAAGACTATTAGATCCAAGGTTGTTGAGATTTGGTAGTAGAGCATTTAGCTGGTCTATGTGATCTACATCATCTAAAAAAAATAGGAGCACAAACAAATCTCAAATGATTGGACAAATTCCCTTTCCTATCTTCTACATTCTTGAATGACAAATTAGAGATACCAAGGTCCTTGAGAAGTTTTTTCTGCTTCTTGTGCAAATCATTTTGGGCTCTTGCTCTGATTTCAAAAATGAAACTACTCCTTTCAAACGATGAGCATTTCCTATTGAAAAACTCTTTCACCAAGGTGGTTTTGCCACTACCTCCCATGCCAACAATCCCCTCAATTTTTACTTTGTGGTACTTCTGCGCATATTAGACTGCATTTCTCTCAAAGTTTTCTATAGCCTCATTCATTCCAATAGGATGTTTGGCTACCTCTAATTGAACTCTTCTCATGGCTTTCACTACATAGTTCACGATATTCCCTCATCCCTAAGCATTTGCAACAGGAAAATAAATACCCAAATAGAATAAACATTTTTCACTCAACTGTAATAATGATAAAAGGAATAGAGGTATATCTTGCAATGTTAAGATTTGATTAGAGAGGAAATAGAGTATTGATTACTTACTCACTATCATCATTAATCATATACCCCGAGAGAAATGAAATGACCTGGAGCGCTTCCATCCACTCTTGAAGCTTCTCTGGAGTGTATCTGTCCTCCTCTTGATGTTGAGAGAATGCGTTAGCATAAATTCCTTTCTATTGGACAACTGACCTAAGGTATTTGGGATCAACGTAATAGAGAATAGGAATGATTTTTGTACCATTTTTGAGCATGAAGGATAGCTCAGCCAAACACCAGGGTGATTGGGCATAGTTATGAGAAAAAATGGCGATGTGGAGGGAAGCATGACGCATTGCTGCTTGTATCTCCATTGGAATGACATTGCCGACCTCAAGCACTTCTACATCAAGAAACGCCCGAAATCCCAAGAGATCAAGTGTATGGTAGATTGTACTGGCAAATCTGTGCTTCACATCGGGTCCTTGATGGTTAATAAAAATGTTGCATTGAAGTGATGAATAAGATGAAGATGAAGATATAGATGCAGATGCATTGCTTGGCACAATTTGATCAAAAGCATTTCCACTCTCCATTCAATTGAATTGAGGAGGACTTGGTTTCAGGGTTTAAAGCCAAGGAAAATAGGTGAGAAAATAAGGAGAAGATACCGACTTGAGCAGCATGAAAAGTGGGGACTTTATTGATAAATTTCTACAAAATGCATGAAAAGGTTGCATAAAGATGAGAAAAACGCGTGATGAGGTCATGGAAAGAAATGGTTCCTTCTTTTCTAAATTTTTCTTCATCTGTCCTACAATTTTCTATTATTCTATGTTGAATCATGGAAATATGATGTAAAACATTAATATAAAACAAATCTTACACAAGTAAATCCAAAAATAACCTGCCCAGAGCAAAAATTCCAACACTGTGTTTGGCAAATATGTTACATCATATGTGCTTTGGTGAATTACAGGAAGTATGTATTCCAAAAATAGCCTACCCAAAGAAAAAATTCTAACGTGTTTGGGAAATATGTTACATCATATACACTTTTGCGAATTCCAAAAAATATCTATTTAGAAAATGATACGCCCAAAATATAAATTCCACATTAGCTTTACAAATATGTTACATCATACACGCTTTGGTGAATTCCAAGCAATATTAATTCTATTGGGTATTGACTGTAAATTCATTCCGATGTGTTCTCTATCATCGTTTCATTCACGGTGTTTGAATTTGAGTGGTGGATTTGGAATTTTGCAGTCAACCATTTTACTGACTATTTCAAAGTTTTTTATTTCAGAACCATGGTCATTAAGTTAAAAATTGAATTAGTGGAAAATAATCTTCTTGAAAGCTTCCACAATAAAAGTCCATTGAGCGCTTCACACAACCTTGAAAATTTCCACTTGTATTCAATTTTATTTAAATAAGTAAAAGACGGGAAAATATCTAAATAAAAATAGATTTTGTGCGATATGTGTTGGGAAATTTTTTTCCCTCACAAGAACAAAGGATAGAGGATACACACGTATACACCAAAAACTATATTCTTATTTTAAAAAACTTTAGATATATACATGTTTTCATGCTTCCACACACTTCTATCATAATTGATAGGCAGATGAAGTATTTGAAAAACTTGTTCCAAAATCATACATACAATAGATGCTAGAAAACTCTAGACGGTGGGTAGAAAAAGGAGTAAATGAAGCATTGTCGAAGAAGTTTTCAATCAAATTAGAGAGAAAGTTGGATGGCTCTAAAAGTCACTTCATTTGCTTCACACATCATGTGTATAACATTCTCCCACTTGAAGCCAATGAAGGGGGATCAAAATAAATTGTAGTAATCAAATCACCCATAGACCTACCAAGTCTCTACATAGCTCTTGCTTTCCTCTCGACAAAATTTTAGTAAGCATATAAGCAGGGTTCTTATCCATATGGATCTTTTCCAAATGAAATGCCCTTCCTCTAATACCTGCCAAATCCAACTGTACCTTAGATCAATGTGCTTGGTATTTGAGTGATATGCTAGGTTTTTTGCTAAATGGATGGTGCTGACTGCACAATACAATGCATATCTGTTATGTTTTATTCCCAGCTCTCCTAGGAATCACTGTATCCATAACATATCTTTGCAAGCTTTTGTTGCAGCTATGTATTCTACCTCTGTTGTTGAAAGGGCTACTACTTTTTGTAGTCTAGACACCCAAGATACTCCAACACTTGAAAAGATATATGGGTAAAAGCACAATAGTGTGTAACACTTTCAGCCAAATAAATAGTTATGAGCAAACTATTTTCGGCTGGAAGATATTTAGCTGAGTGGCTTTTGGTCCAAACCATGCAACACTGATGTGGTGGGTACCTTTTAGGCCGAAAGTCACTCGACCAAATACGTTCGGCCAAAAATGTGAAAATAGTGAGTGTATTTGATATATATAGCTTGAAAATAGTGAACAATTTTCGGCCAAGTATGTTTCAGCCAAAACATACTTAGCTGAGCATGTCTAGTTGGCATCCTACTTGGTAGCCAACTCACTCTTTTTCAGAATTTTCTAAAACATTCAACTTTGGCAGAGTATTTCTCCAGTCAAAATGATTTTTCTACAAAAAAAAAACTCTTTTGTACAGCTCAGAGTGGTGAATCCAAATATATATATTTTTTAATATTTTGATTAGTTTGAATATATTTTATTGTAAAAATAATGCAAGTAGGTTGTTAAAATTAAAAAAGAGGCTGATTAGAATTTTTTTAAAATAGTAAAACATATTAATTTTAAAAATAAATTATATGGGGCACAAGAGGAGAGAGTCTTCTTCAAAAGGGTATAATTTTTTTTTGAAAATGATTAAAAAATTTGACAATAGTTGATGGCCCGTGAAAACTGTCAAATTTTGACAACTCTGACTTTAAAATGTTATTACAAAAAAAATATACATCAAAATTTGATTTTTTTTTTCCATGCACAAGATATTGAAGTTACTTATTTGGAGAAAAAAATAGAGAGAAATGATTTTTTTTTTCAATTTGTTTCTTGACGGCCCATGAAGTCACTCTTTTATGAAATTTTTAGCATTCCAAAATCTGTCCTTAAATTGATAAAAACAAATGATTTTTTTTTTTTAAAATTGAAAAATTAAAGGAATAAACTTCATCAAAAGTTCTACATTTCATTAGTTTACACCATTTTGAAATTCAAAACATAAAGACCACTTTTATGTGGTCAAAGTTTAGAATTTTTTTTGCTGTTGGCCGATTCCTTTATAAAGTGTGACACATGTTTGTGCTTTTACCCATATAGATAACCAGTGGTGAACTTTCTGGTGTCCACATCTCCAGCCATATCTGTATCTGTATAAAATTTAAGAGCAACATCATTATTACCAAAACATAAACGATGGCTAGTACCCTTAAGATACCTCAAAATCCACTTCACTACTTGCCAATGTTGTTTGCCTAGATTTGCAAGGAACTTGCTCACTGCTCCCACTGAATGTGCAATATTTGGTCGAGTACATACCATGACATACATTAGGTTTCCAACTGCTGAAGCATAAGAAATTTTACTCATTTCCTCCTTCTCCTTGTCATCACAAGGGCACAAATCAATACTTAATTTAAAGTGAGATGCAAGAGGTGTACCAACTGGTTTGGCATCCATCATATTGAACTTGTCAAGAACCTTCTCAATATATTTTTCTTGTGACAACCATATTTTCTTCTTCTTCTTTCTGTCACATATGATCTTCATGCCTAGTATTTGTTGTGCTGGACCCAAATCTTTCATTGCAAATTGTTTACTCAAATCCTTCTTCAATTAATTAATCATATTTTTATAATGTCCAATAAGTAACATGTCATCTACATACAACAATAATATAATGTACTGATCTTGGTCATACATCTTAATATAGATACAATGATCAACTTCTATCTTTTTAAAACCATGTTCCAACATGAATGAATCAAATTTCTTATAACACAGGCGAGGTGCCTATTTCAGTCCATAAAGACTCTTCTTCAATTTGCAAACTAAATTTTCTTTACCTTTTATTTTGAGTCCTTTTGGTTGCTCCACATAAATCTCCTCTTCCAATTCTCCATGAAGGAAGGTTGTCTTTACATCTAATTGTTCACACACCAAGTCTAAAGCAGTGGAAAGACCAAGAATAATTCTAATGGATGACATCTTTACAATAGGTGAGAATATTTCAGTAAAGTATATACCTTTCTTTTGAGAAAATCCTTTCACCACCACCCTTGCCTTGTATCTTTCCTTTTTCCCTTCTCCCTCTTGCTTGATTCTGTACACCCATTTTTTTGTAGGGCTCTTCTTCCTTTTGGAAGCTTTACCAACTCCCAAGTTTCAATCTCCATCAAGGACTCCATTTCTTCCTCCATTGCTTTCTTCCATGCTTTTTTGTTTTCAACTTCACAAGCTTCCTGAAAACAATTAGGTTCACCTTCATCAATTAATATGATATAATTTGAGGGAGGATACCTTTGTGAAAGCTTGTGAGGCCTAGTATACCTATGGGTCAATTGTGGTGGTGTATTTTCCAGGTTGGAGTTCTTGTAATAGTTGCTGTATAATTTCTTCTTGTTATTGTTCAACATTTCAATTTGTTGTTCAACTTGCTCTTGAGCATGCTACCCATTTTCTTGCAATGATGGAATATTTAATTGTTGATCAACAAACTTATCAACAACTTTCTTGACCTCTATATTGTTTAGAAATTTTTTAAACATCTTTGACTCATTGAATATGACATCCCTGCTTCTAATGACTTTATGTTTATCTGGATCCCATAATCAGTAACCAAACTCACTATTTGCATAGCCTAGAAAAATAGAATCATCCAAACGTCCTATAGAAATTAGAATCATGCACATCTTTGGAATGTGCCTAACCTATTTTAGTAAAATATCTTGTCCATCCTTTGTCTTGATCTGGACATCTCCCACTCCAACAATGTTACAAAATTGATTTTTCCCAAATGGACTCTACCATAATTACCAAGATTATACACAACAAAATTATCTTTGTTTGGGGTTACATGGTGGGACACCCCATCTAGCCAAGAATCCATTCAATGCTATAGGTGGAGGTATATAAACATGCATCTTCCAATGAAACTGTAGACATGTAAAATATACTAATTGATATCTCACACTTGATCCTAATCTACTAACATTAGTTACACGTAAATAACTTCTTTACTAACCATTTAATTAAATAATCTGTATTTAATTAAATTCACCATATTTCCTCTGTTAATTAAATAAATCAAATTTATTTGATTAAGTCATCATCTTCTTTTAATTAAATAAATCATTTTATTTAATTAATCCTATAGTCCCCCTTTAATTAAATAAATCAATCTCTAAAGTCACTTTATTAAATTAAATCAATCTTTATTTAATTTAATCCAACATCACCCCTTTTTAATTAAATAAATCAAAATCTTTATTTAATTATATCTAAATCAGTATTCCTCTCTCTTTGATTTATTTAAATCTTAAAATCTAAATCAAATTTTCAAATTAGCTAATCTCTTTTTAAATTAATCAAATCCTGATTAATCCTAATCTTAATCCATCAAATCCTCTAGCTTTTGCAACTTGCATAATAAATCAATTTATTTGATTTATTAAATCTCCCTATTTTCTCTCAACATGACATAGTGGAGGAATATTCTCTCAATTTTGAATTCAAATCCAAGTGGACCTTGTCCTTCCAACAAGACATTAACTTCACCCAATAAGTCCTTTTTCCTTGAGCCAAGTGGCATTTAAGACATTCCTTTTCCCTCTTACATGTCATTTCACTAATTTAAAATATCACCTAATTGCATTTATGGGCACATTCATCAAAATGTGCACATCCTTCATCCATCCATCTCTTGACAAGTGGCACCTTGCCATTGGTTGAATGTTAGTCCCACATTGCTTCATTTTGGAAATTTCTCCATCTTGTCAATCTATAAATAGGAGGCTTCATTCCTCATTTTAGCATCCACAATTTGAGAAAATTTATTATACTCAAATCCACACTCAAGCATAGCAATTCTCATCCATTTCATCAAAGTCTTAGCTAGGTTATGCAGATTTTCATCTTGGAGCAGACTTCAATCTTCAACAAAGTGGATCACATCCTCATCAAAACATCAAAGCTTGCATAGGAGTTGGGAAAGGGCCAATTTCCACATCAAATTGGCACCATCTCCCCCAAGAGATTACGAGTTTTTTTTGCATTTGAATAGGATTCAATATCTTTGGTTTATGCTTGTTTATGTTTTTCATTTAATCTCTTTTCCTTTGCAATTCAAATGGATTTCTTGGGGAATCATGATACTAACTTGCATTTGATCTAATATGATGTTTGGTTCTTGTGTTTGTGCAAGTTTGAAATCTTGGTTCACAAAAACAATAGATAGAACCTCATTATATGAAGCTACAATAGTGGTCTCACCTTCATTTGTGCTAGCTATTTTTTATTTGTGTTGGTTGATTTTTGATCCTTTAGTTCTTGTTTCCATATTCAACATTCTCTTTTCATGTGTCTTGGATTTCCACAATGATAACAAATCAGTCTAGTTCTTTTCAATTTTGATCTACCTCTTAACCTTGAACGCCCTTGATGATTTTGATCAATTTTTCTACTGTGCGATCAACTATAGTTAAGGATTTTCCTCCTGTAGTGTCAAAACATATCGCCAGTGACATTTTCACAATTGTTTGGGCCCTTGTAAAAATGAGCCTAATGATGCCTTGCATTAGTGTTGTAATGTATTTAACACACTCACATTAGGTCTTGGAACCTTGTGAGCTAATGAATCTAAATGGTACCTTGCTAAAGTGTTGTAACACACTTTCACACTTTTCTAAGGTTTTATCAATTAACTAAATATAATGTACCTTAATCCTACCTTATTTAGAGTGTTGTAAAGTGTTGTAACACACTTTCATACTTCTATAGGGTTGGCATTAATAATTGGGATTTTGTAAATGCTTTAATTGGCCTTATTTTGCATCCACAAGCCTCATTTAATGCATCTTTTTGAGGATAATCCTGACACAAATCAACATCCAATCATAATTCGGGTGTTTCAGGTTGAATGGCCTAGATTTAGTGATCTAGGACTCATTTTCCACCTTGGGAGAATGAGTCCCACCTAGGTTTTTGGGTCCTGAACCTAGTTTCACACCTTTCTAAGCAATTTAAAAATGGTCCCATATATTATGCCTAATGCGACTTATTCGCCACCCTAGGCGAATGAGTCCCATGTGGCAAAAAGTCAAAATTAATTCAATTTTTTGGTGGGATTTTATCCTCCTAGATGTGATGTCGGCTTGTAGTGTTGTAATTTTGAGAATTATTGCATAATTAAGTATAAACACAAGGTTCTTTCACTCATTTTCACCTAAGACTTTTGTGTGAGCATTCCTAATAACAAGTTTGAGTTCACAAGAGAATTTAAGCATTCACAAGATAATTCAAGTGTCTTCAAGAGTAGATTATCAAACATTTTAGAGGATTATTCAAGCATCTAGCATCATGTCAAAGATTTCATGCATCATGTTTGTTTTTGAGCTAACAATTGTGATGTAGGGTTTTATAATTCAAGCTAGCATTTCATTCAAGATATATCCTATTCACGAAAGAGTCAAGATCTAAATCAATTGGAGCCATCTCATACATGTTTGAAACCTTTTATTACTAGTTTTGGTGAGTTGCAACATCATATTTTGTTCATTCATCATTATTCATTCCCATTTCAGTATATTTCAAGGTTTGATTACCAAAACAGGGTTTGACCAAGGAAAACGCTTTTCCACTAACAAAACAGTATTTTTCCCTCTCCTTAGTGTGTGATTTATAGGTTTAGATTGAAGAAACATCAAGGAGAAAGTTGGAGAAGGTTTTCAAAGTGCATAAAGTTGTCAAAGTTGTCACCTTGTATTGGAGGTACTTGGAGAACTTCTATAGGTTACAAATCAGGGTTTTAGATTCAAAAACTAGTTGGGAAGCACATATCAGACCTTGAAGACTAGATTCAAATAGGTCTATAAGTTTTAGAAAACCTTAACTGGACTGATTCACCACTTCTGATGAATGAGTCCCAATCTAAGTCAAAATTCAAATTTTTAGAGATTTGGATACCCACTTGCCAAATTCCTATTTCTGTATAGAAACCTAGATCTGGGACTGATAAGCCTAGCTTAGCGAATTTGTCCCACTCAACATTAAAGTCAAAATTTCTAGCATTTTATACCTTCTTCTAGCCATCTTCAGATTTCTAGGTGCACACATTTTGGATCTTGTAGCTTTTTATTTTGTTTTATTTTCCTTTTTAGGTCATTTAGTGAAGCTTTGCATTATCTTACATTACATATTGCATTGCATTTTTCTTTCGAAGCTCTAACTTGGTGGTGAACCCCTCGTTAGTTTACATTTATCCCCTAGGACAACCCTATTGCAAGATCTCTTTCTCCTTTGCATTGAGTTCTCTAGGGTTTGTTCTTGAATGAGGGAGAGTGAAGATTGTCATTATAGGTCCTAAACCCTAGAAAAGCAATAAAATTCCACCTTTCATTTTGGTGAACATGCATTTAGAACATCATAATTTTGATTTAGAGTGCATTATCATCCTGAACTTGCTTGCATTAACATTGCATTAGGATTTGCATTAGTGAATTGGCATTCTAGGGTTTCTAATTTTGCATTAGTGAAAGTGCATATAGCTTTCATTTTTGCATCTCATTTCATTGAAAATAAAACAAAATATGCATTTTCACTTAGTTTACAAAGCATACAACATAAAAAGCATAAAAATCAATTAATTTTTTTTGAAAAAAAATCCCCATTGGGACTCGTTTTCCACCTTGGGAAAATTAGTCCTAGTGCAGATTTTGCACTACATTTTTTGGCATTCAAAATATTGTTTTCGAGCTTCTATTTGTTGTTTATAGCTTTCTGTTTCAGTTCTCAAAATTTTTGTTATAATCATTTCATTGTTCTTAGCTTATATTGCATTTGCATTCATCTTGCATTTAGTAGCCCTTGTATGAGTATTTGGTGTCCTATTGCTAATACTATAGCGAGACAAAGTTCAAGGCTCATGTCATCCCACGATAGCACAATCCTTGTGGATCTTGAGTTATCCAACTCTTTCACTCCTAGTATTGACACTAGTACACTAGGTATGGACCATACCATTAACACATCCTTACTTTCAAGTAGTGTTATGCAAGTTGAAACAAGGATTGATAATGTTCTGCAAAAAAACATAATTTAAATTCATGAGGACTTAGAAAGCCTATAACACCAAGTGAAAAATGATAACATTTCAAGTACCGCCATCCCTACTATAGATAACATTCATCGCATGCTTAAAAGTGAAGATGGTCTTGACCTTGTGAAAAACATAGTTCAAATCTTTGGAAAACATCTCATCTCAGCCACTAGTTGTTCGTTACCTACAAGAAATATCACAAGCCAAGGAGGAATTCAAATTCCTCCTTTCACAACAATTGCCTCAATACCTACCTATACCAACCCTCAAGTCACAACAACAATGCAACCAACTAGTAATGTGTTTCCTTCCTTGGGTATTTCTGCTAGTATCCCTAGTACCTTTGTGGAATCACACATCATATCTCCTACCATTTACCACCTATAAGCATTCCATTCACTTGTCCCTCAAACACATACACCCCCTCACCTTTTTCACCTCCATCTCATAATACAAGCAATGAACCTCTCATAAATCAAGTTTTGCAAATAGTTTCATCCCTTGAAAAGCAAGTTTCCATCATCAACCAAAGTCAAAATGGCCCACCTACATATTATGTCAAAAGCAATCAATTATCCTTGGAGATATTGTGAACACTGATGTGACAAGGTGTAGAGGTGCCTAGATCTGAGAAATATGGAGGAAAGGGAGATCCTTATAACCATGTTAGTGCTCATACTACCTTATGTAGTGACTTTGTCCTTGATGATAAACTCTTGGCTAAGATTTTCCTTAAGTCCTTGAAAGATATTGCCTTGGAATGGTTCTCTTCATTACTGAACAACTCAATTCGTTCATTCAATTAACTTGTTGAGGAATTTTTCAACCATTTTCGAGTGCATATGACTCCTAGCATGACCTTGGCTGATTTGATGAGATGCAAGCAAAAAGAAGAAGAAAATATAATTGACTTTATCTCACACTATCAATTGCTTTATTCCCAAATTGATGTCAAGGTTCCCGATCCTTAGCTTCAAAAGATGTTCATATAAAATTTGCAAAGCAAGATACAAGATAAGCTCACCATGATGAAACTCCCTTCCTTCATGCACTTGTGTACTGCCCTTTGTGATTATCAAAATTTGGTTAATAGTTGAGATACAAAATCCAACTCTAGCCTACTAAGGAGTTCGTGTCCGCAAATCAAAACAATTCCTAGCCTTATAGAAAACAAAATAAAGGTTTCCTTTAATTCAATCCCCCTCAACAAAAAACTTAGAATGTCAATAACCAAGTAGTTGCTATTAAGGCCATGATACCTATGTGTGTGTCGAAATGTGTGTGGATTGAGTTATTCTAATGTCAATACAAACCTTAATGAGATAGTTTACATTCAAAGTTTGAAGCAAGTAAAACTAATCTATTTCGTAATACAATCAAACCTTTCAAATATGTATCATTGTTCTCTAATTATAAGGATTTATTAAACCGTTTGGCCCTTAGATTTCTATGAGCACAAAGGTTGTTAAAATGACTACATAGAAAACGAGATTTGATGCTTAATATGCAAGCTAAGATGATTTCTATGTGCAAATGTGTGCTAGAATGATTAGTGATATGCTCCTAAATGAAAAAAGATGATGGAATTGATGATGAATGCAACGATAAATGAAGGATGATGTAGGTGATGGATGAACAAGTGGAGATGAGTGAGATGATATGCAACTATAATGAGCTATCTATGATTATGCATATGCTCAAATGCAAACATAAAACAAACTAACCTAAAATGTAACTATGATGCAATGAGGATGATAAAATGTAACTATGAAGCAAGTAAGTAATCTAAGATGAGAATGCAAAGTAACATATGATATGCAAGCTAAGTATAAGACTCCATGAAAGCTCCAAGCTCCTACGAAAAACCTACATGGTAACAATACTTAAAGTGTGGATGGAAAATGGAATTATAACACCATTCCAATTTGTATTTCAAAATAGCATTATAACATTACTCAAAAGGTGGATGATAATGCAAAGGATGAGGGGTGTATTTATAGAGTTTTGCAAGCATCTTGCGAGGTGGCACCTATCAACGGTTTAGATTCAAAGGAGACAAGATAGATGGTGGAGATGAAAGAAATCATGATGTGGTCCCCTTGACCAAGGGCAACATGCCATGTGTGTGAAGAGAATCCCCTTGACCAATTGGAAGCATGCCAAATGTATGAGATTCCAAGTGTGTGAAACAAAGACCCATGTGCTCCAAATTTGTTGGAAGTGTGGGGGAATAAAGCCATGTGCTTTTTCTTATTGGTGGAAGTGTGTGAGGATAATTCTAATTAATAATTAGGCTTATTTATTTTCATGTGACCTTTATGAGGTGGCACATAAAAAAAGTTGTAGAAATGTGCTCTAATTCTTAATCAGGATTAGGGAAGATTAATTAAATAAACACGTTTAGGGTTTTTTTGTTTATTTAATTTAGAAGAATGTGAATTAGGAGAATTAAAAGGAAAGTGAACAATATAAATAAAGTAAGACCTTATTTATATGTAGTCGAAGCATTAATCAAATAGGTTGTATTTAATTAATTAAATGCGATGACCATTTTCAAGTGTATACATTTTTCCCCTCTTTGAAGTGATGTGTTTACACGTTACTTCAAAGAAGATTTTGATGTTGATGCTCAGATGATGCGAGATTTTGATGCCCCAGATGATGCAAGATTTTGATGCCCCAGACGATGCAAGATTTTGATGCCCCAAACTTTGAATTTCAGGTATTGATGGATATTATGCCCCCTTGAGAGATAAATCGGTGAATACAAGAATGAGAAAAGGAAGTGTTGAATGATGTGATAAGTGTTGTGATGATGTAATAATGATCCAATGTCGAATCAGTGAAGGTTTGATGTCAGAGATGATTTATCTCTCAAAAGTTCATTGCAAGCTCTTTCTTTGAATAGTGTTGATTAATTACCCCTCTTTTGTGGTAAAAATGGAAAATAAATCCCACCATAATTCCCTCCATTTTACCCTTAAAAGGTGAAAATGGATAAAATGGGATTCATTTTCACATTTTGAGTTTGGAGAAGTTGAAGATTGGAGAGCTTAGAGGAAGATGGTGATCCCATACCAGAAGCATCGTTTCGAGTGTCTTCGCCAACCTGATCAGCCTGTTGCCTCCGGACCTATGGTATGCTTTACGAGAAACCTCTTTGTTAGTCATTTTCTTACATTTTAGAAGCATTTTGAACATCATAGATAGATGTTGTAGCTTATGGGATGCTATTTATGCACTTTCAGGTGATGTTTTTTGTCATTTTTGAGTGTTTTTGAGCATGTTTAATAGTTTTGGTGCCTTTGGGGTCCCAAATGGTGCCCCTTGTAAGCTTGAAATTCAAGTTTGCATGTGTTTTAAGAGTTTTGGCACCTTTGGGGTCCCAAATGGTGCCTCTTGCAAGGTTAAAATTGATGTTTTTGAGCCTTTTTAGAGTTTTGACGCCTTTGGGGTCCCAAGTGGCGCCTCTTGTAAGCCTTGAAAACCTTGTTTTGAGTAGCATACTCTATTTTGGTGCCTTTAAGGTCCCAAATGGCGCCTCTTGTTGCCTTGGAAAGTTGTCATCTTTATTGATTTTGAAGTGGTTTAGCTTGTCGTTTGACCCGTGTTGTGGGGTGTGATTGCGGAAAGCCTTTCAGGTGATGTTCGCAAGATGTCCTTGAAGCCTACGAGTCATTGGTTTGTCATGTTTTGGATTGATTTCAGTCAGATTTTGGTATGTGTAGTGTTTGATTGATGTTTTGCATGATGATTTGATCTCATGATAGGTGATAATCAAATGATAGAACCAATGTTGTATCATCCTCATGATAGGTGAGGAACGATGGGTTGATTGATATCAGATCATCCTCATGATAAGCAAGGAATGATGGGTAAGATTGATAGCATATCATCCTCATGATAGGTGAGGAACGATGGGTAGGATTGATATCATATCATCCTCATGATAGGCAAGGAATGATGGGTAGGATTGATAGCACATCATCCTCATGATAGGTGAGGAACGATGGGTTGGATTGATAGCAGATTGTCCTCATGATAGGCGAGGAATGATGGGTAGGATTGATAGCAGATCATCCTCATGATAGGTGAGGAATGATGGGTAGGATTGATAGCAGATCGTCCTCATGATAGGCGAGGAACGATGGGTAGGATTGATAGTAGATCGTCCTCATGATAGGCAGGGAATGATGGGTAGGATTGATAGTAGATCATCCTCATGATAGGTGAGGAATGATGGGTAGGATTGATTGAGATGTTGGTTGTTCTGATTGATTAGATTTGAATGACTACACATTAGCTTGATTGACTGATAATTTTGAGTGAACATGACATTAATTGACTGATTTTTATTCATGATTAGGGAGATGGAGATGTACTCAAGTCTCAGGAGTGATTCCCGAAGACCTGGAACATGGTTCGCCGGTTTTCATTAGCTGACTTAGAGATTATCTCCCATTGTGGGTTGACTTCCTTGTTAGACATTCCACAATATAGGATCAACAAAGGTTTATTGATAGCTTTGGCAGAGAGATGGCATAGTGATCATAACACATTTCATTTACTGACTGGAGAGATGATTGTGACTCCTAAGGATGTCTATCGTATTCTACGGATCCCAGTGATGGGAGAGATAGTAGTGTACAATAATAAAGAGCAGGGTGGGATAGCTGTATTGCGAAGATTATGTTGAGATGAGTATGTTATGGGCTGATGGATCCCTTGGATAGAGATGATCAGCAAATATGCCCCTTTTTCATGTGTGCTTTCCAGATTCATTGGTGGATTCCTTTATCCTGATCGTAGGTCAAAGGGATTTTCAGCAGGTTGGGGTCATGTGCTATCGAGGATGACACTTGATGGTATGAGGTATGCTTGGGGTTCCTATATGTTAGCTCACTTATATTGATATTTGCACGAGGTTGTCTATTACGGGGTGATGAGTTTTTCATGTGGTGTCACATTACTACAGACCTGGGCATGGGAGCATATAGCCATCACTCGACCCATGGGAGAGAGACATCGACGGCCTGGGAGATCCTATGTTTTTAGTTATAGTGGTCCACATGTCCAACATAAGTTGGGCAAGGTTGCTTATTGGAGACGTGTTCTGGATGATTTGGAGACTGGCACATGGCGGCCGTACTTAGATTGTGAGCAGTGGCCAAAGGATCAGCTAGAGATGCCATATATGTTATTATCGCGCTATTTGATTGGGTAGACACCTGCTGTTCTGGAGAGATACTTGTATTTTCAAGTATGTTGATAGTTTGGACAGGTTCAGGGGATGCCCCTGGGAGTTGCCCATTATGCACATCGATGACAAGATGTTTTAGAGTGGGGCCCATGTGTATCATATGAGACAATCTATACAAAGTATTATACCTTGACCCATGGTTTATGGGATTATGTTCCATATATTCCAGATGCCGGGATGACTGAGGATTATTCAGAGTTCTTCCATATGCATCCCTTTCCTAGGTTTACTCACCCAAAGGAGCCAATACCGCCAGTTGATGGAGACAGAGGAGAGGACGATGGTTGTGAGGATGGTGTTTGTAGAGGTGATGATGGTGGTGCAGAGGGTCATTGCAGAGGTGATGGTGGTGGGGAGAGTGATGGTGGTGCAGTGGGTGATGATGTTGGGGAGAGGGATGGTGGTGCAGTGGGTGATGATACTGAGGCAGATGATAGTCATCTGTTAAATTTTACAGTTTGGAGGCATAGGAGGAGCATCATCGTAGCTTAGGAAGTGCTTCCTAGGATTCAGATTGGGATACCCTCACATCAACAGCTATCACAAATAGTAGCTTTGCAGGCAGAGGTTCAATCATTTCAGAGTGAGATAGCACAGGCTCGAGCATAGATTGTGTCCCTTCAGGATGAGTTAGGATAGTGTTGGGCACATATTGATATTTTGAGGACCGATAGAGGGACAAATAGGCAACAAATACAATAGTTGCAGGCACAGATGATCATACTTATGTCAGAGAGGGATGCCTTCAGACACCGGATAGAGTAGGATGAGGCCCTTACTAAGAGGATACAATAGATGACACCATCTATAGGTATAGCAGATTTCTTCATAGAGATTTGACATATTTCTCAGGAGTTGCAGTTTTACAGAGGTAAATATCATGAGTTGGTTCCTCCTAAGTGACGAGAGAGTTTTGTACAGTCTCGTTCTCTTAGATCTCATTCTTGGACTACTAGCATGGGTGTCACACAACCATTTCCTAGAGGTAGGAGAGATCCAGGTGCAAGTCCATCGGGTAGAGGTGGTACCAGTTCCATGAGAGCAACAACATCTGGTGGGAGCTCGACATAGCATTTTGTGATGTTCCTTGGACATTGTGTATACACCCTTTTGTGATATTGAGGATGTGATTCCCATAATACAGTGCCTTTTTGGATTTTGATGTATCTCATCCTACTTTTTGGATATCCTTGTACACGTGGACATTTATGACATTTTTGATGATATATGATACGTAGCGGTGATTATGATGCATTTGATTTCCCTATTATGATATGCAATGTTGTGACTTTATTTAATTTCTATGTGATGATAATGATTATGCAATGTGATGTGATGATTATGATGCTTTATGCAAAGTGATGTGATTTTATTATGATTATGCAATGTGATGTGATTTATTATGTGTAATGCAATGTGATGTGATTTATTATGATTATGCAATGCGATATGATTTATTGATGTGTAATGTTCAAGGCCTTAAGCTTTAATAAGTGAGTTTGTCCAATTTCCAAAAGTTGTGGGAAGACTGCAGTAGATTAATTTTTTTAAGCTTCATAACTTTGACATATTTCCCAACTTTCTTAGAAATCTGAAGAGACTCAATTATTTAAGCATAGTGGATGACATGAATTTGATGTTGAAAATGATATGCAATGTGTTTCCTTTTTTATTTTCTTTTGTATTTTCTGATGTAAATATTATGATGGAATGTATGAATGTAAATGAGACGATAATGTGTTCTCAGATATGCAAATGATGATGCAACGAATGTGCACCTAAATGAGAATGATGAGTTGTTTGGTAATGTCCAGTGTACTCAATCCATTAATAATAGAGATGACACCATTGTGAAATTGTTTCAGCATTGAAAAACCCCATAAATACACATGCAATACTAACATGAATGTAGTCTAACTTAACTATGCAAATCTTGTTTTCAAAAGTTTTCATTTATATTAAACAATTTTTTGTGCTTTTTATCATCATTGGGCCTTTAAAATGTTGGAAGTGAGTACAAGCATCGATGGCATATTTTAGACCAAGATGACCTGAGTACGAATTCCATGATGTTTTAAAATTGTAAGTTAACACAAGCATCTAAGTATAATTAAACGGAGATGACCTGAGCGTCGCTTGTGTAAACATGCAAGAGTTAATCTCTTTCCTATGCAAATTTAGAATGTCATCAGTGATACTTTGTAGCGCACATCTCGCGACAACTTGCATAGTAATAATGATGAACTCATAGAAAACAAACAAAGAAAAATCATACTCCTTCCTTGCTCCTCTAGTTTGATACATCATCGAGGACTCGAGAGATATGATATAAAAATCAACGTAGAACAAATTGAAATTTCATGTTTAACGTGATAAACCCTTAATTCAGAAAGATCCATTTGAAGTTTGTGTTTGTAACTTTAGTCTGATGACTGTTTGCCTGTGGGTTCAAGCTCAAAGTTTATTTGCCCCCAATGAGTGCAGAATCTTCCCTAGTCCAGGGTGAGATACGACCATGACGACCAAGACCTAACCTAAAGACCTATCCTAGGGGCCTCGAGAGCTCATCAACATATTAGCCTTGCCTATGTTATACACACAGAGACCACGTAGTTCGACTAATGACATGACCAAGATTTACAAGGTGAAAATATGAACATAGTGGATACCTAAAAGACTGACCTAAATGTCTTGGGGGATAATCAAAGATCACCCTTGCCTACGTTCAAAGCTCAGAGATGACGTAGTTCAAAAAATGACTATGTTTTTGACTTTTTGACTTTTTGACCTATTTTTGGATTTTGACATGTTTTGAATGTTTTTGGGATCTTGATCTGTTTTGAATGTTTTTGGGATTTTGAATTTTTTGACCTCGAGAATGTACAAGAATCCAATCCAATGTAGGACATGCCCCCACTGTGATACGATAAGACAAACTAATTTTTAGAATGGACCGAGTAATGCTTGGGGGGGTACCTTGATACAAACACTGGATCAAGCTATGATGCGAACATGGAAGTGTGACAGATGTAGAGATGTAAGCATTATGGATGCATGATGTAGAGAAAGTTGCATAGCCCAAGATGGATGGATGAATGATATGATATGACAGATTGAAGGAACAAGATGCCCCATAATACAAATAATGCAACCATGGATAAATTATAGATGAAAATGAAAGATCCACTGCAAAACATGTCACACAAGCAACATATATTTTGTAAAAAGATGATAATGGTTGATTGATTAGGATGCCAGGAATGATTGATTCCATAAGGCATGATGATGATAAGATTGATGATTGTTGATGATTGATTGATAAAAGATATGATGATTGGATAATGTTTTACAACTAGGCTCAAATATGATTTACATGATAAGATTCAAGGTTGCAAAGGGAAATGATGACATGGATTTTGATAAGCTAGGAGATATGGAATGGAAGAAAGCAAGGATAATGATAATGAATGGGATGATTAAGATCAACTAGATAAGATATAGACACAAGGACCAAGTACTGTTCCCCTATTCCTCATCAAGACCAAGGAAAGGAAGAAAGGGTGTATTTAGAAAGAATGATGGGATATGGATAAGGTAAAGGATATGGTATGGAAGATATGGATAACGCGTATAGGATAAGATATATGATGCTCAAGAAGATCCTTAACCTTCTCAAGATCAAAGGTGGAAAAATTAAGGAATGAGCATAAAAGGGGTAATGAACATGAATGATAAGATGGATGAAACTTGTCCCTAAGCGTAGAGTGCAAGAGGAATATGGAAGAATAGGATATGGATGATAGGAAGATGGAGGAAGGACTTAAGAATCAAGTTTCACAACCAAATATCTCTCGAATACATGCCCTTATAAACCATGGCAATGGGAAATTGGACTCCTAAATGTTGGTAGATTTAGGGTATGATGGGATAATGGATAGGAGGTTGAAAGGTTTGTTGATGGATAGATGGAAAGGATGGAAAGATCCACATTGGCACACACATTGAAGGGTGATGAAGTGATGGAGGAAAAATGGATTTGGAAGGTGATAGGATTTTATGTGGAAGATTGGAGGAAGCTTTTGAATTAGAAAATTTGGGTGCCAATTTAGATTTGATTGCTTCTATGAGACTTTTTGGAATCCACATGAATTTTAACTTTGATATTTTATTTGTGGGCCATTGTGGCCTTTGAGATTTTTCTCTTTGATTTATAGACCTTTGTGGTCTTGGAAAATTTTCTTTTTGCTTTGATGGGCCTTTGTGGCCTTTTAGATTTTTCCTTTGATTTTGGATCAAATTTTCTTTTATTTTTGCATGCCTCTTTGAGGAGACATGTTGATCCTTTGATACATGAAAATTTTGATATGGAAGCTTTTGACATTTGGCACCCAAATTTCTTCCAAGATTAATAGGAGAGATGGATGGAGATGAATGGTATGGGGGTATTATGGATGAGTGAGTGTAGGTAGAATTTTGAAAGGGCATCAAGGATGTGTGCCTTTGTTGTTCTTGAGGAATAAGATATGGACCTAGGATAGATGGAAGGTTTGATGAACTAGGATGAGGACCTAGGATAGATGGAAGGTTTGGTGGATTAGGAAACTTAGGTGTATAACCAAGGCCATGGTAATATGGGTTTTCTTGAGCAAAAAGGGGTTCTAGGATACCTTGTTCATGAAGGCCTAATCCTTTGCCTTTGTAGTTCATACTTTGACCCATTTGTTTACCAATGGGATATGTGTTGTTTGTGAAACAAGATGTGAGTCCATTTTGAGGAGGATATGATATGGAGGAAAGGATAGGTGTTGGAAGTAAACTGGAGTGGATGAAGGTGGAGGATCCCAATTTGTAGGTGTGGGGTTCATGGATAGCTTGCATAGGTGTGATAGTATCTTGACATGGGGATGATGGGGTACTTTGATCTTGACTTGGAAGAGGATCATAGGGTGTAGAAGATGAAGTAGCTTTCTCTTCATTAGGTGTGGAATCATCATGTGGTGGTATGAAAGGAATATATTGATCTTGAGAAGGATGAACATCCTCATGGAATGAAGGGATATCCTCAGATAGAAGCATATCTTGATCATCAGGTGATAGGACATCATTAGATAGGATGGAAGAATTATCATGCTCTTGGGATGCAATGGAATCATGAAATGGTATGGATTCATTAGATGTGGTGGAAGGACTTGGAAAGATACTTTTATCTTGAGATGGAAGAGAATCATCATGGATGAAAAGTGAAAGGAGGGGATCATCATAGAATTCTTGAGAGATTCAGTCATGGTCAAAGATTGGAAGAACTTGTGGAATTTTGGTATCATTGGATGAAGAAGAAAGAATGCTTTGATCTTGAGGCATAGAGGAATCTTTGATAGCATGGGTTGGACTGAGAGATTGGTATGAATCATTGGATATAGAAGAAGATATGATAGAAGAAGGTGGTTGGATGGAATCATTAACTTGGGTGAAAGAATCCTGAGATTTATTTTGGCTTATGGGAGATGAAGATAGATGCATGACGTGGTAAGATTGTTCAATATCACTTATGTTTGAGGACTGAGATTTGGGCTTATTTAACTTTTGCAAAAAATCAAAGACATTGAACTTGGATGATGTAGTTGTTGATGGACAAGGTGTCATGTCCAGATTTCTATCAAATGGAGAAGGGTAGATGTGTGGTAGCAAATGTCTTTCTGTGGTTATTTCCCTTTGCATATCCCAAATTTGTTGTTGAATATTTTTCATTTGATGAGCTAAAGAATTCAATTAATCCTCATCTATTTCAGCCATGGTGGTTTGATTTTCACTGTTTTGAGTTTTGATGTGTTGGGTTTCGATGTTTTGTGTAATATTTCATGAATTCATTGGGTAAACCACATATTCTGACTCTGTTTTGCCTAAGGAATGGTTGAACACTATGGGAAGGACTGATTTTCTGAAAATGGATGGACCTAAGTTACCAACTTGTCTACCTCAATGAATGTAGTTTTGAATCAAGGTTTTCACTTACAAAAATGTAACGTTTTTGATGGTGTTTGGTTTGAGTTTTTTTTTTGAAGAAACTTTAAGCAGAATATACACTCCTAAGGCTATGTAAGACTGTATTCTTTTAGATTCCACGTAGGTTTTACCCCAACTGCACTATCTTTAGCGGATGAATTTAGAAGCTTGGCTACACAGGCTCCCCCTTATAGTGCACTCTTTTCTCAGGCCAACCTAGCTTCCAATCCCCATGAAACTCCCATGGCGAACTGATCACCTCTACTAAAAACTGTGAGAATGTGGATGCCTTGGCAATGACCATTGCTGCACCAAAGAATAGATAAAGGATTTTGGAAAATCTACAACAAGGATTTTAATGTGGGCATTCCATTCATGGGGGATAATCCATACGGTGAGAGTCCCTTTCGATCCATCTCGTCAGAATTATCCTCGTGATACTTGAACTTTCCTCAAGTATCCACATTTATATCCTGGCTGGAAGTCGATTGGATTTAGCGTGTTATCGGTTGGGTTGTTCCCTTGGGTGATTACTTTTTCCCACAAGGAAGGCCCTCTAGGATAAACAAAAGCAAGCGAGTATACCCATAGTTCGATCGATATTTATTTTTCAAGAATAAAGAGATAACTCATGCCATATACCCCACTTACACTCACACATAAACAAGAATGGGTCTAGCCTTTTGGATCACCTAGTTAAGGGGAGAGCATATGCCTACCATCCATCACATACAAAAGACATGGTGTTCATTAATCCATTAATTAAGCTATGTTCCTAACTTAACCAAAAGGAAACATGATGTTTATTATCCCTTTACTTAAGCTACGTTCCTAACTTAACCAAAATGGAAACAAGTACATAACATCCAGCCCTTGCAATATGTTAGTAGTTTATGTTTTGAGTCTTTGACAGTGAATTTGGGAAAACCTGAAAATGCACAACACCAAATGTGAGTTTCTGGTTTTGGTGAAAAATTGTAAGAGGCACCAAAACAGAGACAAGAGGCGCCAAAAATATAAAAACAATGTAGAATGGTCTCAAAACAGTTGAAAATGGTCCTAGAACAAGATGCAAGAGGCGCCAAAACTCTGACAAGAGGTGCAAAAACTCTAAAAATGGCCTAGAATGGTCTTTGAACAGGTGAAAAGGGTCCTAGAACCAGATGCAAGAGGTGCCAAAACTCTTACAAGAGGCACCAAAATAGGTGCAAGAGGCGCCAAAACTCTCAAAGTGGCCCAAAATGGTCTCTGAATAGGTGAAAAGGGTCCTGTAACCAGATGCAAGAGGAGCCAAAACTCTTACAAGAGGCACCAAAACAGGTGCAAGAGGTGCCAAAACTCTCAAAGTGGCCCAGAATGGTCTTTGAACAGGTGAAAAGGGTCCTGGAACTAGATGCAAGAGGCATCAAAACTCTTACAAGAGGCACCAAAACTCTCAAAGTGGCCTAGAATGGTCTCTGAACAGGTGAAAAGGGTCCTAGAACTAGATGCAAGAGGCGCCAAAACTCTTACAAGAGGTGCCAAAACAAGTGCAAGAGGCGCCAAAATAGAGACAAGAGGTGCCAAAACTCTAAAAACAGCCCAGAAATGGCTCAAAACAACTCAGAATTTCCTCCAAACCAGTGTAAAACATTCCCAAGTCATAAACCTTGCACCTACAATCATGAAACCATGAAAAAAAGTTAGCATTAAGTGAGGAAAAGGCCCCACGGTGGGCACCATTTTGTGCGTGTGTCGAAATGTTTGTGGATTGAGTTATTCTAATGTCAACACAAACCTTAATGAGATAGTTTACATTCAAAGTTCAAAGCAAGTAAAACTAATCTATTTCGTAATACAATCAAACCTTTCAAATACATATCATTGTTCTCTAATTCTAGGGATTTATTAAACCGTTTGGCCCTTATATTTCTATGAGCACAAAGGTTGTTAAAATGACTACCTAGAAAATGAGATTTGATGCTTAATATGAAAGCTAAGATGATTTCTATGTGCAAATGTGTGCTGGAATGATTAGTGGTATGCTCCTAAATGAAACAAAATGATGAAATTGATGATGAATGCAATGGTAAATGAAGGATGATGTAGGTGATGGATGAACAAGTGGAGATGAGTGAGATGATATGCAACTATAATGAGCTATCTATGATTATGCATATGCTCAAATGCAAACATAAAACAAACTAACCTAAAATGTAACTATGATGCAATGAGGATGATAAAATGTAACTATGAAGCAAGTAAGTAATCTAAGATGAGAATGCAAAGTAACATATGATATGCAAGCTAAGTATAAGACTCCATGAAAGCTCCAAGCTCCTACGAAAAACCTACATGGTAACAATACTTAAAGTGTGGAGAGAAAATGGCATTATAACACTATTCCAATTTGTATTTAAAAATAGCATTATAAAATTACTCAAAAGGTGGATGATAATGCAAAGGATGAGGGGTGTATTTATAGAGTTTTGCAAGCATTTTGTGAGGTGGCACCTATCAATGGTTCAGATTCAAAGGAGACAAGATAGATAGTGGAGATGAAAGAAATCATGATGTGGTCCCCTTGACCAAGGGCAACATGCCATGTGTGTGAAGAGAATCCCCTTGACCAATTGGAAGCATGCCAAATGTATAAGATTCCAAGTGTGTGAAACAAAGACCCATGTGCTCCAAATTTGTTGGAAGTGTGGGGGAATAAAGCCATGTTCTTTTTCTTATTGGTGGAAGTGTGTGAGGATAATTCTA
>VDFB02105785.1:177333097-177388793 GCA_007258455.2 Sequoia sempervirens
ATTGACTTACCTTTTGTATGCTTCCACATTTTGTATACACATATATATGACATACGTTTTAAGGAAGTAAAATAAAACATCATTTCTCAATCCTTTATTATGGAAGTGCATACCACTCTCTAAAGCTTTCATTGAGGTATTTTGTCAAACAATTATACCAAGCAGCTCACTGCCTTGTCTATGCTACCAAATTTTCCATACATCTCTCTAAAAAATTGGAATATACTCCTCCCACATTGATAGATCTTAGAAACTATTTTGGTTTTAATCTTTGTTTCTAGATTTACCTCATCACTTTTATCTGTGATATATTTTAAATGTTTCCTTGATTATTCCACCTACAAGGGATTCTAACCCTTCTCTCTAGTATTAGAAGACTCTTTATTGAAGGCTAAGTTAGGAACATGGGGAAAGGCGCAACCTATCTTGCAATCATGGCTCAAAATGAAAGCATGGACAAAGCATTTGAATTTTTATGCAACTAGGGGAGGTCCTACAACACAATTGAGCACAAAAAATAAACCAACAACAACAATTCACAAGTCACAATTCTCAAAACTCTTCACTTTTCACCAAATCAACACTCTTCCTTGTACCATTGCCAACTCATTCAATTGGGTATTTCTTCTCAATAAGAATCTTTCAGATCAATAATTGAACCATTTCAAGGACCCTTTAGGGCACACAATCATATGCCAACAAACCACTATTGGTTACTTTGTAGCAACTTTCTCAAATCAGGCTTTCTACAACAACTAGGCCTCAAATTAGGACACTTTAGCAAAGAAAATTATCTTGAAACTTGACCAAAACCTCCAAACACATGTGGGAAGAAATTTATATGTATTCAAACCAAATAATTCACAATTAGTTCTCAAAATTTCATCCACCAAGATGCCAAAACCAAAAACCCTTTTTTTAAGTCAAATAACCTAGGGCTTATTGGAAAACACACTTCCCAACCTTATCAAAACACGCCACCACCTCAAAAAAGTCTAAAATGTCCTGCACAAACTCAATTCAACAAGAAAAAATGCTTCCCTGACACAATACTCACTTTAACATGTCAAAACCTCTCAAATTCACATGGAAAACACCAAATTTCACTCTAGGGCTTCATGCCCAACTCAACTCTTGACCTCTCTTGTACACACTCAACATTCCCACACCTTTTTCGTGATTTTTCACACCCATTCTTTGAGTTAGAGTGGTCACAGTGAGAGGAATTGGTTAATACACCATTTTAAATGACTTTCAAACCTTAAAATTGTGTGTTTAGGTCGGTCTCAGAAATGGTTGAAATGGTAGAGGCAGTGTATGCCTCATAGAAATGGGGTGTCACGGTGATTACATAATTGTGACACCCCATTTCTATGAGGCATATGCAGCCCCTACCTTCTCACCCCTACTGCATTGGCAAGCTAGTGGAGCATTGGTGGTACATCACCATGGCACCCCATTTCTATGAGGCATACATTACCCCTACCTTCTCAACCCTACCACATTGGCAAGCTAGTGAGTGCGCTAGCTTTCCAATGCTCCACTAGCTTGGTGGCACCCCATTTCTATGAGACATACATTTCCTCTACCTTCTCAACCCTACTGCATTGGCAAGCTAGTGAGTGAGCTAGGGTTGAGAAGGTAGGGGCAGTTTATTCCTCATAGAAATGGAGTGCCACAATGATGGCACCCCATTTCTATGAGGTATACGCTGCCCCTACCTTCTCAACCCTAGCACATTGGCAAGCTAGTGAGTGAGCTAGCTTGCCAAAGCTCCACTAGCTTTCCAATAGGGTAGGGTTGAGAAGGTAGGGAAGCGTGATAGCAACCTGGGTGGTGAAGACCCCAACCAACTCAAAATGATCATACTAAAATGACAAACCAACCCCTTAAACACTATACACTCAACTTATCCCAAATACACACCTAAAGGCTTGTAGCCCTCCAACACTTTTTTTTCTCAATATCTTTTAGAGAAGGCCATACAAAGACCTAACAAACATCATCTAAGACACACGTCAACTCCTAACACAACATACCAAAAGGTTTCAAGATGTTTCTTTGCAACAATATTGAAAACCAATAGGTTGCCCTACCTTGTAGGCCACCAAATATCCCTCTTTTACAAAGGAGGTGCCTCCAAAACACTTTGTTTTCACCAAATATCAACTAAAAATCACTAATTGTGTTACAAAAAAAAAAATTCAACCATTATTTCTCAAAGCCTTGACCTCTAAAATTTTGTACCATCAATCCCTCAACTTTCATGCAAATAACCTAGGGTTTATTGAAAGTCTTGACAACCAGGCTTACCAAACCTCACCAATACCAAAAACACTTCAAAAATTCCTTGCACATACTCAATATTTCAAGTATTTTTTATGAAGCCTTGAATGACATATATTTCATTTATTTGAATGGACAAATACTTTAGGAACTAATATTCATCTCATTACCATGCTACAGGTAAAATTATCTGCCATGTCGAAGCAACAAAGAAGGAATAAACTAACAGACAAAGAGTATGAAACCTTCAAAGAAAAGGAGAGAGAACAGGTGGCATCATATCATGAAAATAATAAATTGGGTACTATTGATGAAAACAAGCCAACTAAAGAGGAACCTCAACCGTCAAAAAGAGAACAGGATTTGGCAGCACAAAGGGCACGAATGCAAAAGCATCATGCTAAGACAAATTTAGATATTGTAGTTGGAGACACACCCTCTATAGAAATTGAATACGAAGGGACACCATTAAGCATAAGAAAATATGGAGGGACACAAGCTACCACAAGTGAATATGGAGAGACACTATCTATGGCAAGTGAATATGGTTGGACACCATCCAGCACATCTCAAGTTAAGAGTACATCATCACTCAAATTTGACAAAGAAGGTATGCCATCATCCCCACGAGAACCTCAAGGTATGTCTTCTACTCCACCCTCGATCGAAGGTACGTAATCTATCCCACCTCAATTAAATATTGATGAAATTCCTAATGTTGAGATGTATGTACCTAGAAGAACACCACCTAGAATTTTGCGTAGAAAGCCAAAGTATTTGATTAATATTGATGAGGATATTTTGCAGCACATGGAAGGTAAGATTCCAACATGCACTTGTAGAAGATATGCTAATAAGATTTGGAAATTCTACTTTAAAAGGATAAATGAGACTACAAGATGTCAACTATTTTTTGAAATGATACGGGGTATAAAGTATAGATACATCATGAAGACTCTTGGGTTGAGAACATCAAATGCATCGAGTGAAAACACTATTTCAAGAATCTAGTGGATGCATATGAGAGTGTGGATAAGACCTCATGCTCAAAGGATAGTAATGTCACATGACATGTCATTACATCAAATTTGGTAAGTAGTCAAACAAAGAGAGCTTGTCTCATTAGAAAGACGAGCACGAACAAATGAGAATTAGTAGAAAAAATTTATTAAAAGTCATTCAAAGGTGGAAAAGAATTCAGGGCACCAATTCAAATGAATTATGGGCATTCTCGGGGAGACTGCCACAAAAAGATAAAAAAAAAATTGAAGCATTAAGAACACTAATTGAAGAGTATTGGAAGAATAACACAAGGCCATCTTTGAATCAGAGCGATGTGGTAAGAAGGAGAATTGGTAGTCAAAACCGTGGGCCACATCCAAAACATTTTTTGGATATGACTCGAACCCAATTTTTTCATAATTTCAAATGGATTATCGTCAAATTAGTATTTGTCAAAGATTTTTTGAAATGCTTGAACCTTTCTATGTCAAGATAAATCACACACGCACTACTTGTTGTTGTAGACTACATATTGAATTCTCTAACCATTATGATGTTTATCGTTCTATAGGTTGTGATTTACATACTAACAGTGTTTTGAAGGATTGTAGCATAGAAGCCCCACCAAAATCTTCAAGAGAGTTCTTATCAAAAAAAATATGTGAAATAGAGGATGGCCAAATATTCTACAAGACATCATGCTTGGATGGTTCATGTGAGTGTTGCAGTGGCTTGCAGTGTATGCCAGTATGTCAACATATGGAAAGCACAAATGAGGTGAGACAAAAACTAGTAGAGTTTGGGAAGTATAAAACGGTGGCATACGCTACAAAAGATGGGTCTCAAGAAAAAAGGTATGATTTGGTTATTCAAAATATTTTAGTGTATCAGTTTATGTCCATGTTTTGTGACAATATAGTGTATGAGTATGCAAGGAATACCCATAGAGCCCGATGGTTGGATACGCAATTCAACCTATGTAAGAACACCTTTCCAATTGGCAGCATACTATTAGTGGTTGACATTGCAGAGAACTACACTCTACAGCCACAGCGTGAGGTGTAGTCACAGTATTGCAATTCCACACAAGTTTTGTTATTTGTGTAAATAGCATTCATTCATGTAGCTATTAGTATAGATAACTAAAGGAAGGTATTAAGGGAGTATCACTTTTATATTAGTGATGATCACACGCATTCTCCAGATTTTGTGCAAGGTTGCTTCTAGATGTTCTACAGTGATTTGGCTCAAAGGGGCATAGCATACAATCGACATATAATATGGTTGGATAACTATGTAGCATAGTTCAAGAACTCGCACATGTTTTACTGGTTGAGCAGGATGCATGTCATTACAAGTGTACAACATATGTGGAACTTTTGTGAGGTTAGGCATGGAAATTGGGAGAATGATAGTGCAGGAGCATGCATGAAAGGAGCATTAGCACAAGAAGAGTTAAAGTATAAAGATAGTGCAAAGTTGATAGATGCAAGATCAATCGTCGAGTGGTGTAATGCTTTGATGGGTCCATGTAATGAAGGTATGTCTTCAGCTCATAGGTATTTTTGGTTGATGGATGATACTAACATTGCACCATATGAGGATTGTTGTACACTAACACGATCAAGTGAGCTACACTATTTCTTTAGCTCAAATGCAGGTTCATGGAGTATCGATACACGGAAGATGGAATGGTTTTGTTCTTCATGTACAATGCAAGCCTATAATGATTGTGAGTCAAGGGAGTGGGTTTGAAAATGGTTGACAAGTTATCTTAGCCCACTTTACATGTATCACCCTCCGACAGCATTGGAACTAACACAGATGGAATCATCGGTCCAATTTGACCATGTATCAGATCTAGTTCAACCAGGTAATATATTTTCTTGCTTATTTTTTGAAATTCCATATTGTTATATTACTTTGTAGTGTATTTCTAATGTTGACTAATTTCAAGAGATTTGCTACACATCAATGTAGGGCAATTTTATGCAGTTATTGCAGATGAAGACAACAAAGAGGGAATGGACTATTACTTGTGTCATTGTGTTGAAGCCAAAAAGAAATTGGAGGCCCTAGTTATAGATGGAGAAAATATAGAATGCCCTATAGGCTCAGTTGTTGTTACTGGAACGTGGCTTAGAAGGTACCCACATAAGAGTGTTAAACATTGGTTGTTTCAGGAATTTGACATGTATCATAAGATTTTTTATTACTCAAACCTTATCGTGGCATCCAATGTTCATTTGACCAAATATGGGGGTAGACCTTTGAACAAGGTCTTGTGGAAGGTCCATGAATCTGACCATGAGGCAATAATTGACACAATAAAGAGTAGAGCAGACCTAGATGGTTCGTTGGATTAATTTGTAAGTATGCATATTGGTTCTTATTAATTTATACTTGTAAGCACATTAATTTTTTTTATGGCAAAGCTATCTTCTTTTACTTTACCTATTTGTAAGTAACCTACTACAAATTGATTGGTGTCCCCTTGCAAAAAATGTAGATTTATGATCCATCCAAGAGAATGTGAGCCAGAAAATCAATGCAACATCCTTATTTTAATGATCTATACAAATCTCAATCATGATTTTAAGCCATTACAAAAGTGTATGCAAAGCTTGTGAGGGAATTTCAAGTTATTCATTTGAAGTTAACCTTATCATGACTAGCTATGATGTAGACATTATAAGAGCATCTCAAATTTAAACTTACTCTATTCATGAGAGGTGTTGTGTGCAATAGGTATCTTGGAACTCCCACTAAAGATGTATGACTAGGAGTGACTAAGTTGAGAGACTAGCATGCCTATCTGTAAGGGCCTTCCATCTATTTTCATTTGATTTCCATTTTGGATGCTCTCTCTTTTTCTATTTTACTTTGAATATTTGTAAATAAACTACTAAAAATTGATTGGTATCTCATTGCAAAAAATGTTGATTCATGAGCCATCAAAGAGAATCTCGGCCAAAAAAGCAATGCAACATCCTTACTTTGATGATCTTAACAAATCTCAATTCTAATTTGAAGCCATTATAAAAGAGTGTGTGGAGTTTAGCGAGGGAATATCAAGTTACTCAATTTAATTTAACTTCATAATGAGCACCTATGATGTATTTCAATTAGGTGTTTTTCAATTTGAAAATGTAAATGGTGCAAGAGCACCTTGCTCACAAAATGCCTACAAAATGAAAATTTTCAAACAAATGAATTTTTAAATGTAAAATGTATGTAAAAGGTCATCTGAAGACCTATTTCAATGTATTTTAATGTTTATTAGGTCACTAGGAGGTGAGGCAATTGAATTTGGAAAAAAAAAATATGCTAAAAGTGCAAATGTTGTAAAAATTGTCAAAAATGCAAGAAAAGGCAAAAAAATCAAAAGTTGAAGAGTATTTTTTTGAGAAATTAGATGGATAGGTCATTGAAGGAAGTTGAAAATGAATTTATTATTTGGGGAAAATATACATAAATCATGTAAGGTCGAGCAAAACAAATATATTTTGTATTCTTGAAGATTTACAATCAATAAAGTCCATGTTTTAGTGATTTTCTGAGTTTTTCTAGTTGTTCATTAACTTGTATTGCTTGTACATTAGTTTAAGGCCTTGAATCTTATTTTTTAAGGTATAATAGTGAAGTATCTTTCATTTGAATCTATTTAGGATGGTATCCATTGAGTTTATCATTAGTTTGAACTAATTTTTCTCAACTCGGTCTGTAAACCCTCAAGATTGGGGTTTTGAGAGTCTAGATAACCAATGATGACTACTCCACCGAATTTGATAGTTTAGATCAGTGGACTAGATTATTATTAGGATTTTTTAGGTGTGTGTGTGTTTATTTGTGCAGGGGAATTCAAGAAACAAAGGTGGAGTTGTTGCTACAGGGTTTTATGATGAATTTCCAAGTGAAAAGTGTGGCTCCAAGTGGTGTTTTGAGGAAAATGAAGTGTTCAAGGATGGAAGGAGGTTTAGAATGCATATTCAGATATATATAAACATGTTTGGAGTATTTTCTAATATTTTGAAGGTTTTCAATGGTTTTTTCTATCAAACCCTCATTCTTTTTGCATGGTTTAAGCCTAAAAACAAGGTTTCTATTGTTGGGTGTTTAATTGGGCCTTTAATCCCCTAAATTTTGGTGAATAATAAGTTTTTACACATGATAAAATACTGTTTGAATTCATATGGAATTTTGGAGTTGATTCATTGGTAGTCCCTTTGTAAATTTGGGCTAATTTGAAGCATTTTCCAATGGGTAGGCTATTGGTTTACACATATTTTCCAAAACAAGTATATCTAATTTTTGTATATGTTAATATTGGCTAAAATGGGTTGCTAAAAAGCTACTATTCCAGGTTTGAAATGATCTCAATAAGAAGTTACACCCGATTCAAGGTTTGGAAACCTACTTGCAATTTGATGCCTTGATAGCTAAAATGGGAAAATTTGTGTAAACAGTGATTTGAATGATTCTTTATGATTGAAACCTATCTAAAAGGTGTTGAAAAATATGTCTCAATGCTTGGATAAGATTTAGGAAGCTAACTCGGTGTTTTGAGTGTTTTGAGCAAGGTTTACACAATGTGTAAAATGATGTTTTGATTGCTAAAAAGTGGTAATCTAAGTAAACAGAGTTTTTAGAGTTTGAATGTTATCAAAACTACCAAGATAATGTATTTAAAAATGTATCAATGGTTTGGTAAAGTTGCATACTTTAATCTTGAAGATTTGATGTTTTTAGTAAGGTGGATTTTTGGTGCAAAATGGTGTTTTTGACTGCAAGTTAATGGTGAGTCTGATGGCCAGTGGTTTGTAAGTGTGTATCTGATTTATTTCAATCAAGAATAGGTTTTTACAATGTCTTGGATTTCTGGTGAATGGTTAGAAGCAGACTCAATGGTTTGTAGTCTTATTCCCTTGTTGAAACAAGTTGAAATGATGAGTAATTGGTTGAATCTGATAATGACACAGAATACTAATGAAGTGCTTGGCTTGTTGGTTGTCCTATAGTTTTTCATGGGAAAAGTGGGGTTTTTCATGAATGGATAAGTGAATTTTTATGAAAGTTGAGCAAAAGAATGATGTTTGTTTAATTTGATCTTCTCCTATTAAGTTTGGGTCAGAAATACCCTAATGGTTTGTGGATCTTGGAAGATGCTCTTGCATCAGTAAGCAAGGGATGTAAATCTTCACAAAACCTCAAATGAATGAGTTTCAAACAAAGTTTCAACCAACAACTCTCTATCTCTTCAATTTTAACCCTTCACTCTACCTTGTCTAGTAGGTTAGCAGACCCTAGTTTTAGACTTTTTCTCACAAAATTCTCAAATGACTTCACAAAAAAATGATTGATCTAGATATTCATTATTGAGTTACAACACATACTTCAAAATCAATAGTGACTATCTTGGAACATGTGCATCAAAAATGACCAAAGTGCAAAAGGGCAGCAATCTTTGATGGGGTATTACTCAAATACCGTGACACTTAAAAACTTCTCGTTTGATCCTACAGGATCATGTTGCTCCCCTCTACAAAAACCTCCCTTGGTTTTGGCTATCTCTAAGTGGTTTTCCCATGGCGGTAGACTTTCACTTGATGGAAAAAGTGTCAAATGTAAGCAGTGCAAAGTAGTGCAACTCATGTGACCAAACAGACTGCTCCAACACGTCCCAATAGGTATTTTTACGCTAGGAATGGTCCTCTTTCACACCCAAACATGCAAAATCATTTTGAGCTATGTTAAATTGAATCGATCCCTTAAGAGTCCAAAGTGCAAAATAGTTGCAAAATTCAACATGTTACTGTTATCAATCAGATATGCACCCTTTGTCAAATTTGCAAAAATTAGACTATCTATTGAAACATGGAAACTCTTTTCAGATGTGGGTGATCTATGCGAAAGGAGAATCTCCAGAGTGAGTTGGTTCTCCAAATGATGAATATTATTCTAAGTGATTTTCTAAGGGAAAGAGTTAGAAAGATGACTGAAATTAAAATCTATGACTAACAGATGATTCACTAGACTTATGAAAATTCAAACTTAATCACTCACAATAGTTTCTCTATCATAGTAGCTCTCACAATCTCATTAGCGCATGTTTCATCAGTGATTTGCATGAAGAACTAAAAGAACTAAATACAACATGCAACCTAAAACCATGTAATTCTGAACAAAGATTTACAATAGCAAGACATATAAGGATTCAATTTTGAAACACAAAGACATTAGATTGCCATTATAAAACTAAGACAAGAAAAGTGGGAAGGAGAACTTTGCTGCTTTATTAAAACTGAAAGAGTGAACCTGTCAAACTGAGTACAAAAATAAGTTTACAAACTCCAAAATGCTAAGAGCAAGAAACTATCATCTGAACTGAGAAAAAGAAGAAAGCCAAGTCTTCTTCAAGATAAATCTCTCCAAAAACTCTAATTCGAGCTCACCAAGAAAACTCAAGGAAAAGGTATCAAAGCTGCCCAAAAGGTCTACACAAAAGTAGAAAAAACTCATTGTTTCCATGTTCATACAGTCCAACCTCTAAAAATAGACTAAATTTTCTTTTAAAGCAAATAAAACAACTTATCTCTCCAATAGGAATCTCAAATCTAACCCAAGAAAAAAACAAAAACAATCTACTAAAAATAGCAAAGAATAAAACAATCTGCTTTATCCTTGCTTTACATAGTTGCAGATCTTATACTCTCTCAGTCTGACCTAATTTTGCAATTAAAGGTTGTTTTGAAATCTTTTGCAAAATATTACAACTAATATCTCTACTTACAATGTTTGATTTTTCTCAAAAAAAAAAAATAATAATAATGCATCTCCTATCCATATCCTAATTGATTTCTTTAAAATCAATTGAAAAAATAAAATAAATCTTAAGTGGCAAAGGCTTATTCTTCAAGAAATATCTGATTTATCAATCTTATTTTAATTGATCCTTCTCCAAAATCTATTAAAAAAAAAACATTAAGTCTTTCTGAACTTTTACCTAAGGCGTAGGAATTTGAAACATTCAAAAAAAAAAAACCTAAGTTTTAAAAGTCCCTACAAAACATTTAAATGCCTATCCTAAACCTAGGCAATTAATATTTAATGAAGCCTTGAAAATGGTCGACCTAGGCATGTTGGAGACATCAAGAATAATTCTAAGGTATTAACCTTAAGTGAAAATCCCACTTCGAATTAGGGCATGAGGATGAACAAACTCAAATGGAAACCCTAAAAACTTCATTTCGTACTTTGCCACTTTGAGAGAAAGCTCTGTTGGGAAGAAGAATGTGCCACCACCATGCTAGGGTTTCGAGCTTTCTATAGGAAATTTGAGCTCCGTGCTTGTTTTTCTTGATGAATTCTCATAGTTACCTGAAGGTAAGTTGATTCTCAAGCTCTTTCAAGCTTCTTTGTTGTATTTTTGAGCCACTTTCTAGCCTTGAGGTCACGGCATGAGCATGTTTCTTGACATATTTCATGACTTTGTGTGTTTTCTTGCTATTATATCCACCATTGGCTGCCATACTTGAGCTCAAGTTATGAGTAGAAGCTCTGTGAGAGCTTGGTCGCCACGTGCTTAGCTTGGTCTTCTATAGCACCAATGGTAAGATTGTTGTCCTCATGTATTTATCTTGGCATTTTCAAACAAAAGCTTAAAAAATCTTTATATTTCTGCAAAAAGCCAATTTCATTTGTAAACTTGAAGCCCATCACACAGGTCGCGCCATGCTCATGCATTACTATTGCATTTCACTTAAGAAATTTTGTTGATATCTATTTTTTACTTTAGATCCGGTGACCATCATGTGTAATTGAGAGCCTTTTGTTTTAAAAAATGAAATTCTGGAGCCAAAACTCCTCTCCTAGGTCGTGGCCATTTATGCACCAAATGGGTTTTTGTATTACTTCTATGCTCGACCCAAGAGAGTATATTGTGTATTTTTTGTATCTAGAACAAAACCCCATATGGGTAACTCGAAAATGGTGGTAAATCTGCATTTCAACAAAAAACCCTCATATGGTAATTTGATGTTTTGAATAAATCTATGTTTAATCCCATTGGAGCTTGACCCATATCGATTCTCTACCTTCTTTCGCATTTTCTTATAAAACCCTCACATGGGTAACTCAGAAAATTGGAAAATCTTGTCTTTAAATTTGAAACCCCAATGTGGGTGTTCAGAAAAATGAAAAATAATCTATATATTTGATTGTTCATGAAAAAACTAGGCTCGACCCAACATGTTTTCTATTTTCTCAATTTTCTCCATATGGGTATTTATAAATTCTGAAGAATATGTGTATCTGGATGCATTTTCTGTTGTATTCCAACTCGTCCATGGAAACACTATATAATCTTATTTTTTGACAAAACCCCACCTGGGTGTATAATATTATGAGAAACACATATTTCCTTTACCTTACTGTTGAAAACCCTCATTTAGGTATATGAGATTCTGAAAATGTATCTTTTGTTTATATTTTCAATTGCCATTATAATGTTGTTCCCTCCTTGCACACAGAAATCTTTTTAATTGAATCTATAGATTAGTTGTTTGCATTAGTCTCCTATGCACTCACAATTATTCTCTTCACGGATGCACTCGAAATCCTCATTCATACCATTTCTTTTGTAAACTCTGCTCATTCTAGAAATGACTTTTACTCGTTGTACTACCATTCAAAATACATGATAAATGAAGAAAAAAAATAGTGTACTCTTGGACTATTTCCCTCCACTATCAGCCAAAAAGATTGTGTCTAACACACCTAATCACTATATTTTGTACTTACAAACAAGTTGATTGCTCCACCACCTAATAGATGACTGAATTGTTCATGCATTTGATTAGATGCTATCACTGCTTCTTATCTAGCACTCTTCATGCATTTTTATGCTCCATTCAATAAAACTATTCCATGCACTTGCTCTCTTCTAAAAATGAAAATCTGAAACAGTGTTCTTTGCTGAATAATGCTCTTATTGGTGAGGCATTATGTATGCCTGTTCATTATTACTATCACAAGCATGAACATTGTTGAACTTTGCATAATATCATGAACATGATGAACAAATAATACTATGGTAGAAGAATATAACCATACAGCAATGTTTGAGATGAATGTACTCAGTTGAATAGATGAACCGATTTAAACCAACTGTTCACTTGCAGCTTTCAAGAAGTACCTACTTGATTGTTATGAGTGAATAGTAGGTTTGATGGTTTAATGAATGAATATTCTTTACTATTTCAATTATATAACATTTTTTTCTTAATGAACATGATGATTGTAATCTCCTTCTCAGCCCGCTTGTAATGAATAAGGGGCAGCATGTCGAGCTCTACCCTTGTGGGAGCCCATTTTTCTCCACATGCTCGGTCTTCAAATGATAATCAGCTTCATGATTTTCCCTATACCTGCACAAGGAAACAAATGATGTTAGCATAAAACAATAACAATATCTGATGTTGTTGATGTATCTCTCTTTTAGCTCATGTTTCTGCACTTTTCTTGATTGTTTCAGTGTATGATCAGTAGCATACTACATTATCGTTGATGATTCATGTAGGTATATTCATAGTCAGAGCTCTAACATCCCTCTCTTCCTTCCTACAGGTCAATGAAGCTCGAAGAAGACAAATGGTGCACCACTTCTGCAACAATCATCAATACAGGCAATGATGGCTATATTTATACTTATGTGATTATTCCTTTTATGCATCTTCCATAGTTTAGTGTGATACTTATGATGCACTGTAATAGTTACATCCATGGCTTGTGTGGATATTTAATTTCAATCTTCTACTTTTCATTTTGAAAAGAAAAAAAATGCATCTCAATGCAAATTTGTATTGTCATTTGAATTCTCGCAATCAAATGAAATTCTATAAATATGAATTACTTTATGAAATAAATGAAAGCATTATGTTGCTTTATCGTTGTATGCTCAATTTTGTACTCCATTTGATTCTGAAACATTGAATAGAAACTTCTAAAATTTTGTTTCCTCATTTCAATGAATGACTATCACTTGATGAATAATGAACAAAGTACAAACATCACTTAAGCATAGCACAAAAGTAACTGTAACTTCACTTAAGATATAACAGTATTTAATCAGCTCCACCAATTGAGTTGTAGCGAAAAATTGGTAACAGTTACTCAAATACCGTGATGCTTAGAAACTTCTCGTTTGATCCTATAGGATTGCGTTGAGATCCTCTACAAAAACCTCTCTCGATTTTTTCTATCTCAAAGTATTTTTCCTGTGGCAGTGGATTTTCACTTGATAGAAAAAGTATCAATGTAAGCAGTGCAAAGTTGCAAAGTGGTGCAATTTTTGTTTTGCAATTTGTGTGACCAAACGGACTATTCCAACGTTTCTGAATAGGTATTTTTACGCTAGGAATGGTCCTCTTTTACACCCAAACATGCGGAATCGCTCTAAGCTACGTTCAACTAAATTGATCCCTTAAGAGTCCAAAGTACAAAATGGCTACAAACTTCAACATGATGTTACTCAGATACCATGATTCTTAGAAACTTCTCGTTTAATCCTACAGGATCATGTTAGGCCCCTCTACAAAAACCTCTCGATTTTTGCTATCTCAGAGTGGTTTTCCTGTGCCAATAGATTTTTACTTGATGGAAAAAGTGTCAAATGCAAGCATTGCAAAGTTGTAAAGTGGTTTCATTCTACAAATCATGTGACCAAACAGATTGTTCCAACACATCCAAATAGGTATGTTTACACTAGGCATGGTCCTCTTTCACAACCAAACACGTAGAATCACTCTGAGCTACGTTCAACCAGATCAATCCCTTAAGAGTCCAAAGTGCAAAATGGTTGCAAACTTCAACATGTTGTTACTCAAATACTATGATTCTTAGAAACTTCTTGTCTAATCCTACAAGATCATGTTGTGCCCCTCTACAAAAACCTCTCATTTTTTGCTATTTTAGAGTAGTTTTCCTATGGCGACGGATTTTCACTTGATGAGAAAAGTGTCAAATGCAAGCAGTGAAAAGTTGCAAAGTGGTGCAACTTTCATTCTACAACTCATGTGACCAAATAAACTATTCCAATGTGTCTGAATAGGTATTTTTATGCTAGTAATGGTCCTCTTTCATACCCAAACACATGGAATCGCTTTGAGCTACACTCAACTAGATCGATCCCTTAAGAGTCCAAAGTGCAAAATGGCTGCAAACTTCAGTATGATGTTACTTGGATACCATGATACTTAGAAACTTCTTATTTGATCCTACATGATCATGTTGTGCCCCTCTAATAAAACCTCTCTTGGTTTTTTCTATCTCGAATTGGTTTTCCCGTGGTAGCGGATTTTCACTTGATGGAAAAAGTGTCAAATGCAAACATTGCAAAGTTACAAAGTGGTGAAACTTTTGTTATGAAAATTGTGTGACCAAACAAACTATTCCAATGCGTCCAAATAGGTATTTTTACGCTAGGCATGGTCCTCTTTCACAACCAAATACGCGGAATCACTCTAAGCTACGTTCAACCAGATCGATCCCTTAAGAGTCCAAAGTGCAAAATAGTTGCAAACTTTAGCATGTTGTTACTCAGATACTGTGATGCTAAGAAACTTCTCGTCTAATCCTATAGGATCATGTTGGGCCCCTCTACAAAAACCTCTCATTTTTTTCTATCTCGAAGTAGTTTTCCCATGGTGGCGGATTTTCACTTGATGAAAAAAGTGTCAAATGCAAGCAGTGTAAAGTTACAGAGTGGTGCAACTTTCATTCTACAACTCATGTGACCAAATGGACTATTCTAATGTGTCTTAATAGGTATTTTTATGCTAGGAAAGGTCCTCTTTTGCACCCAAACACATGGAATCACTTTGACCTATGTTCAATCGGATCAATCCCTTAAGAGTCCAAAGTGCAAAATGGCTGCAAACTTCAGCATGTTGTTACATGGATACCATAACACTTAGAAACTTATCATCTAATCCTACAAGATCACGTTGGGACCCTCTACCAAAACCTCTCTCATTTTTGGCTATCTCAGAGTGGTTTTCTCGTGGCGACGGATTTTCACTTGATGGAAAAAGTGTCAAATGCAAGTAGTGCAAAGTTGTAAAGTGGTGCAACTTTCGTTATGCAACTCGTGTGACCAAATGGACTATTCCAACATGTTTGAATAGGTATGTTTACGCAAGGTACTGTCCTCTTCTGCACCCAAACATGCAGAATCACTCCAACCTACGTTCAACGGGATCGATCCCTTAAGAGTCCAAAGTGCAAAATGGCTGGAAAATTCAACATATTGTTACTTAGATATCGTGATGCTTAGAAACTTCTTGTATAATCCTACAGGCTCATTTTGGGGCCCTCTACAAAAACCTCTCTCAGTTTTTTCTATCTCCAAGTGGCTTTCCCATTGTGGTGGATTTTCACTTGATGGAAAAAGTGTCAAATGCAAGCAATGCAAAGTTGCAAAGTGGTGCAACTTTCATTTTGCAACTCATGTGACCAAACAGGTTGTTCTGACACATCTGAATAGGTATGTTTACACTAGGCATGGTCCTCTTTCGCACCCAAACACATGGAATTGCTTCAAGTTAAGTTCAAGCGGATCAATCCCTTAAGGGTCCAAAGTGCAAAAGGGAAGTAAACTTTGATGGGCTATTACTCAGAAACTATGATGCTTACGAACTCTTCGTCTAATCCTATGGAATTTTGTTAGGCCCCTCTACAATAACCTCTTTCATATTTTCTTATCTCAGAGTCATTTTCCTATGGTGTCCAATTTTTATTTGATGGAAAAAGTGTCAAATGGAAGCAGTGTAAAGTTGCAAAGTGGTGCAACTTTCAATTTGCAATTCGTGTGACCAAACAAATTGCTCCAACATGTCCCGATAGGTAGGTTTATGCTAGGAATGGTCATCTTTTGCACTCAAATGTGCAAAATTGCTCTAAGCTACGTTCAACTGGCTTGATCCCTTATGATGGCATGGAAAACAATGGAAAAGAAAAACATACACATGACAGTTGAGAAGTCTGAGTATTCCACACAAAAAGCGTATGATCATTGGTGTAGAGCACCTTGTTCCTTCATTTGATGAAGAAGGTCTAGTTTAGTTATTTTAATCATTATAATGTCAAATAAGGCCATGATAGGCCATTTTGTAATATTGCTTTTAGTTTTGAGTTAGCATAGGGTCATTGAAGTCAATTATGTAAGTATGAATAAGAAAATAGCATTGGTAAAGGCATTGAAAGAGATTACTAATGTTGCCCCTATTCAAAATTTGGAATTTAGGCCTTAAAAGCAAGGCTAGATAAGGTGAAAAGAAGAAATCGCTTGAGAATAAATTAGAATAGGTTGGAAATAGGGTGAGGTTGTGGAGTTTGATGTGTTCAAGTGGTATGTAAGGACAGAGGAGTTCAAAAGTATGTTATGGCATGATTCCCTAATAGGGAATAGAGGGGTTTTGAATGGAAAAGAGAGGTTTGAGGGAGTAAAAGGGGTAAAGTCAAGGGGCGGCATAATTTGGTGGTCAATTAGGTTTGTGCAGGTAGAATGAAGAGTATTGGAAGAGGTTTTGAGGTTGTATGACATCTGCATATGGGTTTTTCAATAAACCCTAGTGAAATTTGAGAAAAGTGAGGGTTTAGAGGATAGTGGGGTTAGAGGGCCAATCACGCCCTAAAAATTATGGATTTACAAACTAGTAAATGTTTCCCAATGGTGTTTTGCAATTGGAAGAGTGATTGAGAGTGTGTTGCTTTGTTAAGTAGACCTATTGGGGGGTCTAGGATTGTGTTGAGTCCATTTCTTATTTGTATTATAAATTATAACTTTCTTTCTCCCAAGTCCATTTCGTATACAAGAAATAATATTGTAAAAAGTTGACATATAAATCTTTCGACATGTTTATATGGTGACGCATCAAGAACATAACAATTCATTTTGCACTATTAGGATTATGCTATGAAAAAGTTTAAAGACTATTGAAGATAAATGTTTGTATGATAATGTGTCAAGAAGTTAACTACTTCATCTACTCTAAATATTATGTTTTGCAAGTGTTGTGAAGATTATGTATCCTTTGCTTAATTGAGTTGTTCCAATCAAAGGATTAAACATATTGGAATCTTTTTATGAATCATTTCATGGAATACCAATTGAAAACATGTTTTTTTCTTTTAGATAAAGTTGTTTAGCATCAATAAATTAATATTCAAGAAAAACCATGAAGGACAACAATGATCAATGCTAGGGCTAACCAATTAATAATTATACACGTGAATAAGTCAAGCATGTACATGTGAATAAGGGGAGCACAAGTATTCAAAAACACGTAAGCCTTGAAGTATACACACGAATATACAGTATACACAAATTAATACAAATTATATGCATGAATACAAGGTATACGCATGAAAACACGTAAGTTGAAAAGTATACATTGGAACACACATAAGTCACAAAGTATACACGTAATTGTAAAGTATACACTTGAATACATGTAACTCATATCTATTGAACCATAAATTTAGAATGCAAATATGGACACCATCGATAAAAAAATATTTATATTAACCAAATAGTCATGTAGGTATACATCAATATATGTTGATATAAGTATGAAATATAGGTCAAAAATAGCCATATAGGCTTACGAGAATTCCACATAGGCATACAATGTCAAATATATCCAATACAAAATATGTATAAAAATGCCATGTAGGCATACAACAAAGGGCTCTAGAATCAAAATTCATTGCTCTCCATGCTCTAGAAATAAATTATTTCCCTTTGTTTGTCGATTGGATGACAATAGTTCTATCACTCATTTGTGTTGTGCTCGAGAAGTGCTCCTGCTACTCCTCCCAATGTTTAGTTCATGGTGAAGTTTTAACTGTTACAATAAGAAGTAAAGACATTAATATATAGAAATTACATTATAAAAAATGATATATTTAACAAAATAATCACTTACCGTCATCTCATGATCACTCTCCATGAAGGAAATATTAACAAGCCCATGTTGAGGCGTGCTCAAGCCCTATATAAACCATCCAAATAGAAATTAAACTATGAATCAATAATGGTTTGATTTTTCACTAACATCTATAACAATGAATGTAAATTAAAATTTACTAATTTTCCTCATACCTCCCCTATCAGAGCCATCGAGGATTATATAGCAGATGAAACACTAATCTCCATTGCCCTTGTCACTTTCGTAGGTGTTTCAGCTTGCAACATCTGAAAATAAAGCAACAATAATTTCAATCACAAAAACTACAATAGCGATCCACATCATGACTTATAATGTATGAGATAATAAACAAAATTTTGAGTACTTATTAAACTATATATTTCTAATTATCATGCTTACTATTTTCCCTATCCATATCTTGTTCGAAAGGACATGTTTTTAGGCTTTTACCAATAGCAGCAAGTCGGTGAAACTTTTGATGAAATACTTTCGTAGACATGTACGATAACTGTGGTGGCATAGAAAAGGCAGTGAACTATTTGAAAAAATGCCTCAAAGAAATGGGGTCTCATGGTGATGTAATGCCATTACAAACAAATGCACGTCATGGCATTCCATCACCATAAGACCGCATTTCTTTCAAACATTTTTTCATAAAGTTCATTGCCTTCTCTATGGTATTATTACTTACTATTATGCTTTGATAGATATTTTTCCAAGCATCCATAGTTTGTTGGAAAGCACCTATTTTAGGCTTTTAGCTATAGCAACAAGGAAGTGAGTAGTTTGATAAAATTCTTTGGTACACATGTATGGAAAATGTGGTATCATAGAAAAGGTGGTGATCTGTTTGAAGAAATGCCTCGAAGAAATGTGGTCTCATGGTTATGGAATGGAATTCCATCACCATAAGACCATATTTCTTTGAGGTATTTTTTCAAACTACTAACTACCTTGTCTATGCTATTGCTTACTATTATGCTTTGATAGATTTTTTCCAAGAATCCATAGTTTGTCATGTAGGTGCTCCTTTGCAAGCACATGCCTCCATGAGGAAAATTTAGGAGTTTGAATTAGTTAAGGTGTTTTGATGATGTAATAAGGCTTAAATAGCCATTTTGGAGGTTGTAATAGTCTTAGTTAGTTAATTTAGGCATAAAGTGCAAAATTGCAAAATATTGACAAAGTTGTCAATTTCAAATATTGTAAAAATGAAAAAAGGTGTAAAGGCATGGAATGCCAAGGGTCAAATTAGTTGTAGAGATTATTGAGTCATTGTAGGAAGTTGGAAAGGTTGGGAAATGTTTAAAAATGATATGATCCATCGATGTAAGTTGTTGTTGGAGAGATTGAAGGAGGAAACTAATAAAATATCATTGATCCAAAGGAGTTGGTATTGAGTTTTTGATATGTGAAAGTAGGCCATGATGAGTGCCTGATTTGGGGATTTGTTGACAAGGTTGTTTAAGAAAATTGAAATTTTTGACAAGAAAAGTGGGTTGGTTGACCTAGTAGGAAGACTAGGTAGAAGTTTGAAAATAAAGAAAGAATTGAGTTTTTGAGTTGCAAAGTGGATTGAATCCTTTTGAATGATGAAGTTAAGTTATTTGACTACCCTGCATTGCATCAGTTTGTTGGAAAGCACATTTTTTAAGCTTTTATCCAAATGAACTATTTGATAAAATGCTTTGGTAGACATGTATGGAAAATATGGTAGCATAGAAAAGGCGATGAGTTGTTTGAAAAAGTGCACCAAAGAAATTGGGTCTCATGGTGATGGACATCACCATGAGACTACATTTCTTTGAGGAATTTTTTCAAAAAACTCATTTCCTTGTCTATGCTATTGCTTACTATTATTCTTTCATATATTCCTTCCAAGCATCCATAGCATAAACAATGCAATGAACTGTTTAAAAAGATGTCGAGCAGTAAAATGTGGTCTCATGGAATGCCATGACAAGCAAATGCAATTGGAAGCTGCTCCTAGACTTATTACTTATGCTATGTGAAGTAATTTCATCACTTCTTATGTTGACTTTCTAAACAACTATATTGTAGTTGAAATTTTGTCATCTATCAACATCTAGTTATTAGTTATAGAATGTGAAGTAATGCTTTGAGTTTGAATGATGTGCAATGCGACGTAATCAATGATATGAATATAAACTACACAAATCTATTAAGTAAAATTCATTAATTAAACTCTTTATTCTATTACCTATGTGTAGGTTTGAGTAAATCCACTAGCACTAAGAGGTGTTCCTTGGAAACCTCAAATATTAGTTTGTTCAACATCCAAAATCACATATTAAAATACCATTCGTAAAACAATGTTATTAACATGTAATAAATTTATAATTGTTTAGTAGTTACATACCCTACCGATAGGTGTATTGCAAAAATAAGTAGGTGTAAGGCTGGTGTATCCAGTCTCAACATTGTGACCCTGCAATTTTATTAAAATCATAAAACTAAATTAGTTAATTTTTCATTTCAAAATCAAAATTTAATAAATTAAATTCAATGAACATGATAAATTTAATCTAACTATCAATTCCATATGCCTCATGCAAAATGTTAGTTTCCCTCTCCATCTCCATAGTTGCATACGGATCCTACATAGCAGCCTCCTAAGTGTTGGTGGGGTCATATGAACAAGTCGCCCCGCAAGATTGACATACATGGGTTCGAAGGCCACCACTCAAAGACTCTCCTAGATGTCATTGTAGAATAGGGCTAGTATGATGGGATGACACTCTAGGTCAAAGTTTTGATCGCTTGCAATGTTTCTACGTCAGCACTCTCCTTCACGACAGAAAGCATAACAATGTGCTCACAAGGTGGCCTAGTGAGAGCTTGTCTCCCTTGCCACGTAGGATCTAGTTGTGCACCAGGTCTATCCTGAGCCGACCCCCCACCTCTCCCCTGGAAGTCCCTCATATCAAAATAATTTGGGATTTTGTTCAATATGAACTCACTGTATAGTTTCCTAAGAAAATACTACGGGACTTCACAATTGTTGCATAGTGGGTAATCAAAGACCATGTACCACCTATCATAAAAATAGTTCCTAATCTTTTGGTGGTGGAACCAATCAATAGGAAACCTCTTCGCATTGAGGGTAAGATTTTTATTTGTGCATGGGTCAGTGAACAATGAGCACAAATCATCTTTTGTAATTTTTAAATCCTTTACATCTTTATATGATAGTTTATTCGCATAATAAGCCCTAGCCACCTGCCTCCTATCTTGCCATCCATTTATTTGTTTGCTAATTAAATATACATTTTTTAACATATCTTTCAATGAACTTGCTAGGGTCATTCTTTCTGTGGTTGAACCATTTGGATCACACAACCTCCTAATTAAATCCTCAATTTTTTTTTTGTTGTTCTCAATTTCACTCATTAAGTTTTGTTAAGTGCCAAGAGGGTGTTGAGTGATTGGTGGAGGAGGTTGTTGTTGAGGTTGATTTTGTTGTTGAGATTGATTTTCTTGTTGAGGATTTTTTTCTTGAGGATTTTGAGGGTTTGCAGGTTGATTTGCATCTCCTACAAATCCAAAATATATATATATATATCAAATACAACCTACAACTAACAAATTAAAAACAAAAAGCAAACAATCCTTACCTCTCACACCTCCTCCTCATCATGGTGCCATCCTTGCAAAGAAATAGCAACCATTGGTGAATATTTTTGCACAATACCTCCTCCTAGAACGTGAGTGCAAAAAATGGGGTTTTGGCCGCGAGCACAACAAAAAACACATTCGAAATGAAGAATGAATGAGTTTCACTTTTTTTTTCTTTTAACATGTCATAACACGAGCATGTTATAATGTGCTCACGTTATAATGTGCTAACATTATGGGCTCGTTATGGTTGAGCCTTAGGCTCGGCACATCAAGCCATAACGCGAGCGCGTTATAATGTGCTCACATTATGAATTTTCAAAAAAAAAATTGAAAGTGGCCACAAATTGGCTACCCATCTCCATGCACCCACCCTAGAAACTAATCCAAAAAATTTCCTACCTCTATTTCTGATTTGCTACAATGATAATTTCTAAATGAAAAAACAAAAAACCATGAGAAAAAAATGTGCGAGCCAATCAGAAATTTGGAGAAACCACCCAAAAATTTTGCTTTACTAAATAAATGCCATGGACCACAGGATAAACGAATATATCATCGTCTGGCACCAGTACCGAGAAGCCTTAATACTAAAATCAACTCACCAAAAACACTCAGTTTGGCAGGTTCAAATTACCCATCATTACATCATTTATATGCAAAATGTGGAAGCATAGACAATGCAAGTGTTCACTATTTGACAAAATGCAGCACTGGTTGAAATGCATTTAGGAAAACAGGAGTTGAAGAAGTTTATTTTTTGGAGGCATCTATTATCATATTAAGAACTCAAATATGCTGACAAAACAAACATGATTCTAATTGGAAAATGTGGGCATGGCCAACAAGAAGAAAAGTATGCTCTATCACTGTCACCCTAGGAAGCCCAAAATTGCATGCCAAGAAGCCAGGATTTAGAAAGTAGTTCTAAGCTGATGCAAAAGATGAGTAACACCCATGACGATGAGACCTGCATGTATCCTCATTTTGATAACTCAAAACTATTAAACGAAAAATATGACTATTATTAAAAAAAGTATGCATGGCCAAAGAAAAAAGTAGGCTTCTCTATTATTGCGTCTATAGTTCGACCTTTCTGGAGTGATAGTGGTAGAGCTCTAATTTTCCTTTGGTTGCACGCTTTCTTTTTATTCATTTTTAGCAATTGTGAACTCCGTGGGAATGCACATTTTCCCCTTTGGGTTACCTAGAGAAATAGGGATCTGGGTACCCTATTTTTTGGTGCACACATCTTCTACATTATGCCTTTGTTGAACATGCTATTTTAGGCTCCCTAGACTGACACTGTTGAAACTTTCTAGACAACTTGAAATGGATTATTATGTGTATCATCAATCTTGAATTCATTCATAATGTTATATGTTCATTCCAAAAATATCTATCAATTTTTCACTTCAATTATAATTCTCTGTGTATTCATATTCTTTCTCCATTTCTAAACTTTTTCTAAATTTGAACAATACTTGGACTAGAGAGGGGTTTCTATCAACTTTGTTGCATTTTTGGGGAGCTTTTTTTTCACCTACTATGTACAAATGACTAGTTTACCAAAAATTCTAGAGACAATATTGAAAATGGTATTCTAATTCACTAAGTTGCCTTGCCTTTAGGTATTCTAATTCACTAAGTTTTCTTGCCTTCTATAAATAGTATTATAAGTAGGTAGCCATTATCATAGCTAGATATCATAACTTACAATTTTTTCAATTTCATTTTTCTGATGTAAAAAGTTCAATTAATTCTTTTGTAATAATTATGGTGAAACGTAAATGACTTGTGATTGCAAACCTTGTAGGTGCCTAGATTTGAAAAACTCCATGCAACCCCCAAATTGGTATGTGCTATCATATTAGGTGGTGGAGCTAGACATGTCTTTTTCCTCTTACATGAAGAAAAGCCAAGCCAACAGTAACTATTTTCCCTTGCAAACATATTTTTACTAATTTTATCTTGCCTTGCATATGATATTGTCCTTTCTTTCAAATATTTAGCCTCACAGAAAAATTGCACCTAAATAAAGTGCCCTATTTCTGCTATTGAATTAAGTGTTTTATCAGAATTTTGAAGCACATGCCATTTCCTCCAGCAAACTCATGCTAGTCTTTAATTTTTCCAATTTAAAACTCCATGGACTTTCTTTTTAAATGATCACTTTATCATGTCAAATGATTCCATGCTAAGTATTTAAAATATATATATTTTTAAGTGGCACCTGGAAATATACAAGTCAAGGTTGTGAAAGTTAACACTCAAGCCAATCATCATGTGAAATAGGAATCAAAATCTATAGATATTCATTTGGTACATAGCCATCAAAAAATAATGCAAGTCTCTATCTTCCATCTAGATTAGTGCAACAGTTCAAGTATGCTTATGTTGCACTATGCATTTTTTTTTATTTTTTTTTCACACACAACTCAATTACATGACTTGGGTTTGTTTTGAGAAGTGAATCCTTTTTCTTTGTGTTTAGATGTCTTATGTCAAATCTCTACTAATGATATTGTTTCTTCTTTTGTTTCAGTTTTCTTTTCTTCCAGTGATTTTCTTGTAGCATATGCATCTTTTCTCTGGAATACAAGTGCATGCTATGAAGATAACATTCAGCATGAAGAAATTGATTGAATGATAGTGAAGATGAAAGGACTAATTGGGTAATGGGAAAGAATTGGTTTGCTATTTAGGATCTATTTTACTATATTATGTGAATTAGAAACAACAAACAAAGCAAATTTCTTGAGTAGATTTTTATCTGGACAATAAAATTTTGCAACAAAGTAGCTTTTTTTTAATGATAAAATCTTTCACTTGATAGAGTAAGCTACAATTTATTTTCAAGATAACATTCAAAATGAATGCATTGAAGTTGTTTTCCTAAGATAATTTGGTTTTCATAGCTATCACTTCTAGCTAGCCAATTACACTTTGCTTGAAGATTTTTTCCACCTTATCCACAACTTCAACAGTATTTTTATCAGACCAACAAAATTTTTGATTTCCTCCTAAGGAAGAATTGCATCAAAAATTCCAAACATAGTTTGCATTATAACATTTTCTTTGTCCACTGCTCTATACAAGCTCCTCAATGTGTATGGTTGCAACAATGCTTAAAGTGTATCAGTTAGAAGGCATCATGTTTTGTAGTTTTCAAGCATTTTAGAGCGGTGAACAATTGACTCTCATTTTCAAATTTTATTACAGTAGTGGATATTTCTAGTTTTACTTTTGAGATTGCATAATTTTTGAGGCAGACAAATCTAATTTAGTTGTGGATGATTGAGATCCTTCAAATGACAATACATGTTTTGTACTTTGCATATTTCATGGTGTCCTATAAAGAAAAGACTATTTTAAGCTATGGTTCTAATTGTAGATCAATTGTATTTGTTCAATCTACAACTTCTTGTTTGCAAAGACAAAGGCAGGGACTCTAGCTGGCACATAGCTCTTATTTTTAATGGCAGTTTAAAATAATTTAATCATAAATAATTATGAAAAAAAATTTAATTAATTATTTCTTATTAATTTTTTTCTTATCATGGTCTTTTAATCTAATTGTATAAACCATGTCACATCTAAACATTTTCTAGACTTAATTTTATAAGAAGTTTTTTTTTTTTTTTACTTTGTATTCAAGATTAAATTATTTTTTCTACCATACACCAAATGTATTTGAACTATTATGAATGCACAGGCTTAACCCAATAAGAGTTTGACATGCTTGAGATACCACTACCTATGTGTAATGTCGCAAAATTGCACCTAGGCCCAACTTCACATTTTTGCATTTTTGCCTAGCATTAATGACAAAAATCCCATGTCAAAATTTTGTGATTCTAACTCCATGCGCCCTTGTGGTAGAGCAACAAAAGCCTAACGACATGTTTCCCAAAAATCTAGGCTTTGGACACCTATGCGGCGTGCAGACGTCTGCATGACGTGCTAGCGTCTTGTTGGTTTTCCAAGTTTGAAACAAGGAATCTTGAATCTTGAATCTCTCGACACTTGTCCTAGCAATTGAATTTTAGATGTAATGGCTCTTTGTCACCCTTGCATGCATTAAAAACCCCTTTCTTGCTCTCATTTGGGGTGGGAAGTCATTCATTCAAGCTCTCTTACCACTTGCTCTAGTTTTGAGTTCTCTTCATCCTTGATAGCAACACGCACACAAGCAAAGCCATGCTAGACTAAGGTCCTTCCAATAGCAGTAGCTCTCAACCAAGCACTCAACAGTGTGTTTGTGTGCTCCAGAGAGGATCTAGGCCTATGGGTAACTCTTTCTCTCTCTTCCACTTTCCTTTCCCGCTTGTTTACTTACTATCTCGTGGTGTAGGTTCTACTCCTGAAGCAGGTTTTGCTTTCACAACATGCTTTGTTTAATTCATTTGCACTCCTTTCCAACTTAGTTGTCTATGGAAGTGGGAACACCAAAATGGGGATTTGACAAAGGTAGGCCCCTATATAGCTCCAACCTTTTCTCCTTGTTCTTTTGTGTGTAGGTGTAAAGTGGAGCTTGGAGTGAAGAGTTGAATGTCTAGTAAAAGGTAAGATCTCTCCAAGTCCCCTTGTGTTTCTTATAGCTTCCAGGTTCCTGTTCATTTATTTCATTTAGTACATCCTAGATCAAAGCTTAGAAGTGAAACATGGTTTTGTCCGCTTGAGCTCTTTAGCCCTCTATTGCTTGGGATGCCAACGCATCTTTTAGACGATAGCACATCGCACTGGAATCCTAAAACTACATTGTTGTCTTTTGGCCAAGAGCTCAGTCATCTAAGGCAGAAATCTCAGGGTTTCACTCTCTCAAGATTTGAAGTAACTTTCTCTGAAACACTACTCAAAGTATACTTTTTTGCATTTTCATTGACTTGCTTATGCTGAGGTGTATAAGGGTAGTTTATTCCCTAGTGATCTCTTGACAATGAAGAGACCCATGTGCAGCGAATCCATCTTATATCACATTTTGATAAACCTGATGTGAACACGTCGGATCTATTTTCACGATGTTGCATGCTTATAATAATCCCTTTTTCTGAAGAAAATCTTGATATGTTGGAAAACGCTCTAGATGACTTCCTAGAAGCTCTCTCCCCTATCTGTAAATCTTCTAAATGAACTCCCCCTTCACAAGCTGAGGAGTCAATAAATGTGGTTGTGGTTTTTGTGGCTTCTCCAAGCCCTAAGAAACCCGTCATTTACATGACCTCGGCCAAACCATCCTCTAGGGAGAACTATTTTGTCTATGGGATTTTGTGTCATAGTGATTCATCAGACTTATGTTTGAGGTTTGTAAAAGCTACGAACTCAACTTCCTATAATGTTGTTGGGAAAACATATAATACTAGGAGGAATAAATAGAACTTAGATCAACAACCTTTTGTTCCTACATCACAACCCACTCAAGTTCCTACTCCTTTACCACCTTCTCAACCAAGCCTTCCTTCAGCACCTAAACCTATGATCAAAGCACCAAGTGATTATGATCTTGTCAAGCAACTTCATGTTACTCCGGCTAATATCTCACTTTGGGACTTGCTTCAAACTACTCTGGTTTACCAAGAGATGTTCTAAGAAGCTTTACAAAAGATTATCTTCCCAACCTCTGCTAGGCCTACAGATGTTAATGCATTTTGGCTCATATTCAAGTGGATTCACCAAATATTACGTTCCATCTGCAAGAACTCCCGCCTCCGTATGTGTAGAAGCAAGCGGATCCCTTGATGATTATAATTAATGTTAATAATATTGGTAATAGGCATTACTCTCATTGACACTAGTTTGGCTCTCAACGTTTGTGGTATGGACCTATTGCCTAAGATTAAAGTTGATTCATCTTTAGCGGCTCTTCCTTGTATATTTGTGGGTTTCATAATGATGGATGCCAAGCTCTAGGTATGATAATACTACCTATGCAGCTAGGTATCGTTACCTTACCTATGTTTGTTTATGTGATGCCTGGTCGGTTACCTTACAACCTTCTCTTGGGGAGACCTTGGATTCATGTTATAAGTGTTGTGACTTCTACTTTACACTGCTCTTTGAAGTTCATCACAAATAATCAGGTGGTTACAGTTAAATAAAATGCAGAAGTTGTTCACCTTTGTGAGCTAGCGATTGCCAGTCATGTTTGAGTTGTATCCACTCTCAATAATTGTATTCCATCTTTAACCATTGATGTTATGGCATGTTCTTCATCAATACCCTCTATGGAAGTTGTTCCTAGAGTAAGTGTCAATAAAGATGAACCACCTAAAGTAGAGGACCATAAGTCTCCCATGTCTTCCCCTTCTTCCTCTCGATCAAAGCTTTCCTTGCTGATGGTTGGGGCTCCTTGGATTTCTCTGAATTCTTTATTGTGGAATACAAGGCGAATGCCTCTTGCATATATTTTCTAGGTACTTCTGACACAAAGATGGACAACACTCCCGCTTAGGAAGAGAAGTGTGGTCCTGTTCAGGAGACCACTCCTCCCTCTGTTGAGGAGAGTAATCACGTTCGTGCAAAGGAGATTAACATTTGGGAACTAGGTAAATAAGGTGGTAGTTCTCCCATAAAGACATTTTATATCCATTGGTGGAATGAAACACTCTATGTAGAGTCACCACCTTCTGATGTTTTGCAAACTCGTTATGGGTTTGAATATGAACTCACCTCTCGATATGGCTATGGGTAGAAAGGCATTGGATGTACCAAACAAGTAATTCAAGTTCCTATCCAATTTAAGCCACAACAGTGCTATCTAGGTTTGGGATGCTCTATTGAAAATTCTAAGCAAAAACCTTGGTGGAGTGTTAACATGATTTCAGTTGAGTCATTAAGCTTGGTTCATCCTAAGTTAGAGGAAAGGGAAAAAGCTGATAAAATCCCTTTAGATGTCTTCTCTTCATATGAAGCATTGGGGGAATTCCTAGGTGCTTATTCCCCATTGCCTTCTTTTCATCACAAGAAATGATTATCGTATCGCCTACATAAACAAGCGTACTTTGGAGAATCTATCTTGAATATTGATGAAGAAGACCCTCTATCTAACATTAATATTGATGTTCTGATATCTCATCCTAAAGATTGCAGTTCTCTCCTTAAAGGAGATACTATTGAAGTTCCTATGGATCCTAAATCCTCATAAAAAGTAATGAAGATTGGGAAGTATCTCTCTTCGGAGGAAACAAATGAACACTCTGATCTCTTGCATTCTCATTATGATATCTTCGCTTGGATGTATGAGGATATGCCTAGTATTGATGAGTCTATAGTGGTTCACAATATCATCCTATGTCTCGATGCCAAGCTAGTTAAGTAGAAAATCTTAAAGATCAAGTCCCAAGGTGGCATTAATGGTCAAGACTAAGATAGAGAAATTATTGAAAGCAGACTTTATCTGTCCAATTGAATACTCCCCTTGGATTTCAAATATAGTTGTTGTTATTAAACCTAATGGTCGTATTCCTATATGTATTGAATTTTGAGATATTAATAAGGTTTCTCTTAAGGATGATTTTTTGTTGCCTAATATATATGATTGTGGAATCGATTGCAGGCCATCCATTTTTGTCTTTTATGGATGGATTCTCGGGTTACAATCAGATCCGTATTAATCTAGATGATCAATACAAGCCAGTATTCACTACGTCTTGGGGTACTTTATGTTATGTGGTCATGCCCTTTGGGTTAAATAACGTGGGAGCGACTTACCAACAAGTGATGACCCTAGTATTTCATGATTTTATTCATAATATCTTCGAAGACTGTTGATGGTCATGGTCCATCTTGGCAAAATCAATAACCTATCAAGATCATGTGAAGAACCTTCATCTTATCTTTGAAAGGCTTTGACTCTATAAGATGAGACTCAATCCCCATAATTGCGTCTTCAGCATAAATGTTGACAAGCTTTTGGGGTTCATAGTTTCTCATCATGGAATCGAGGTTGACACAAATAAAATTGATTCCATTGTTAACATACCTCCATAAAGGAATATCACTGAGTTGCAAAGTTTACAAGGGAATATTGAGGGGATTCATAGATTTATATCTCAGTTGGTTGATCGTACCCTTCATTTCACTTGTTTATTGAAAAAGGATTTTCACTTCATATGGGATGAAGAGTGTTAGAAAGCCTTTGATTCAATCAAAGCTTATTTAGCCAATCCTCCTATATTGATGTCAGCTATGCAAGATAGACCCTTTTTGCTTTACCTTGTTGCATCACCATATGCCCTGGTAGCTTTGTTGGCTGAATATGATGACACAGGGAAAGAGAGAGTGGTCTACTACATCATCCATGCCCTAGTCAATTACAAAACTCATTATTCCTCCATGGAGAAGCAATGCCTTGCTCTTGTATTCACTATGCAAAAGTTGAGACACTATCTTCTCCATGCTGAAACACATGTCATAGTAAAAACGGATCTCTTAAAGCATATATTCTCTAGTGCTGACCTTGTTGGGAGATTAGCAAAATGGGATATGTTTCTTTCTGAGTTCGATATAAATTTTGTTACTCATAAATCAATAAAGGTTCAAGTGGTTGCCAATTAATTGGCAGACGCTCCCTCATCCCATTCCTTCCTAGGGTTGGATTTGTTCCCTGACAAGAATATTTTCACAATTAATTACGACCATGAATGGAAGATGTATTTTGATGGATCGAGGTGTCAGACTGGTTCTAGAGCAAGTGTGCTCTTAATAACTTCCGAAGGTAAAATGGTCCCTTTATCCTCTCAATTATATTTTTTGTGCACCAATAACATCGTTGAGTACGAAGTCCTTATTGTTGGCTTGCATGTTGGGATTGCACTAAGCGTCAAACATCTTTGTATACTAGTTGATTATGAGCTCATTGTGAATCAGATTATGAGAACCTATTAGGCTAAACAAAGTAAGTTGTCCTAGTACCAAGACCTTGCTTTGTCCCTACTTAATCGGTTCTCCTCTTTCACAATAGACAGCATCCCTAGGATGGAAAATAGACATGTCGATGCCATGGCAAGTGCTACTTCCTTGGTACCTTTAGAAGAGAATACAAAAGAATACCGCTTCGTGGTTCAGGTCCTGTGAACCCCTGCAGTTTCTGATCAACCTAAATTTGAATCTTTTGTCTGTTCTCACATAGACTCAAGAGATTGGTTCTCTAGTATCTATAATTATTTAAAGACTGGAAACTTTCCTAATGATGTTGTGAAGCATTTTTGCCTTTATCACTTTAATTTTTGGCTTGTACAATGTTTTCAATTTTGGGTGTGCTCGCACTCAAATAGAGTTATCAGAAAGGTGCGCAATGCGCCATGTGGTTGCTACGCAACTTTCATCTTTTGTCTCCCTTTAGGGAGAGAGTTTAGAACATGTGTTGGCTCATCAGGGATTTTCTAGGGAGCTATATTCATGAGCTCAAAAGTCTCCACCTTTTTGACATGTCACCTCTTTGTTGCGGCCAAATTGCATCTCCTATGGAATGATAACTTTTGGGGAGTTTGTCAAAGCTATTTGGAATTTTTCTTTCTTGGTTTTCAAGATGGAAGCTTTGATTCGGTGTCTTTGGGTGATGTGATTGGTCAACTGGACCTTTTTCCAGGCTTTTTTTTAGGATTTGATCCTTTACGGGCATCTATCTTTGCTAAATATCTAAAAAACATCAATGTGGTAGCTAAGAATTGATGAGCAAAGATCATTGTGACCTAACCAAAGATCTACAATTGGATCATGTGCCATTAACTGTCAAACACCTGGCAATATTGACTTTTGTATTGAGGTGGGATTTTCTTTTCTGCAACTATATAAGGAGGACGATGACACAATGAGGGGTTGGAATTTCAAGTTTCAGTTTCCTTGGCTAAGGAAAGTTTCTTTAGTTTTCTTAGGATATAGAAATACTTTTAGAAGCACAATTGCAGAGATACTTATCTCTGGCATGGTATATCTTTTTAGGCCTAAACTATTGTCAAATTGGCATCTGGCCTTTCTTTTAAAGTTCATTTGATATTTAAAGCACGAACTATTGAGGACAAATTGTTGAGACTATGCATGTATGGCCCTTTTCAAGTTTTTTTTCTTTATATATTATTGTTTTGAACGAAACACTGTTTCTTGCAAGATGAATCTAAATAGTTTAAGTAGTTGATTTCCATAGTATATGCTCATATGGTAGAATAATGACTTGTGAAAATTTGATTGTGTCATTGGACTTCTTTGTTTTTTTGAAGGGTTGTTGTTTTACTATATTATGTTGTATTAGAAGAGAGAGCTTATGCAATTTTTTAATGTTCTTTCTGTTACCCTTAGAAATATTTATGTTTAATCGAACCTTAATGAACACTACCTGAGGGGAAATTTTGAAAGTTTGCACTATGCTTGTTGTTACCCTTTGTTGTTCATTCTCTTTTCAACAATGAAGGGTTGTGGTGTTCTATGTCTAATTATATCAATTATAAGAATGGTTGGGTTTGAAATGTTGTAAAAGTGTTGGTGTATCACCCTTTTCATGTTTAATATTTACATTTCTTTCTACCCTTTACTCCAAACCCCCAAAGAAGAGTTGTATTTCTACAAAAATTTGCGAGGCATTCAATGAGGTGCAAATTAGTCCCCCACTCACTGAATTTTCCATAAGACTATCAAAGAGGCGCAAGCTTTGATGATCAACAATTCTTTTTCTAGCATGCCCAGTGGGACAAGAAGTTTTTTGAATGCCTAATTAGAAATCAGAAATATTTCTTGAATTGGGCTAAGGAAGGAAACTGGAAGTTTCATGCCTAGATTCCAAACAAGAGCATCTTTGAGAGGTTGTTTCCAATACTCTCAATTACCTACCTCAGTACCTAGAAGAAGACTTACAGGTTATGTATCACCTATAAGGAGCAAGAGAGTAAGAAGTTAGAGCCTAGTCTTCAGGGCCTTATCTACTCCACCTAGAGGCTTAAACTTCCAAATAAGAATACATGTATACCTAATTCACAAGAATCTTTTCTCTATGGCTCACGTACCTCCCCCTACTTCTATAAATTTCATAAAGTGGGATAGTGGTAGCCCGCTACAACCACCCACACCCCTAGATGTATGGCTTGCCATACCCACTAACGCCCTCAAGGCTATTCTAAGATTCTCTAGAGAAGACTTCAAAACCACTTTTGAACACCTTTGAGATATAGTAGAGGTATGTAGGGTACATATCACATCAGAGGAGAACATCACTTTAAGGCTGTTAGTTGAATCTTTCAAGGGAAAGGCCCAAGATTGGTATTGATCTTTGGCCTCGGGCTCTATCATCTCCTAGGATCGGCTTGGAGAGAAACTTTTTGAACACTTCTTAGAGAAAGGAGACCGCTCTTCATTACTGCAACAACTAATTACCATCAAGAGAGCTCCACAAGAAGCCATGAGTGGCTTTAACACCAGATTTCATAAGACCTAGAAAAGGAATCCCATGACTACTTGACCCCAAGCCATGATGGCATTCATGTTCTATCTAAAGGCTTTCAATCCGAACATCGCAATTATGATAACCTCCATGGGAGGGGACATCTTGCTCAATGCATATCAGGTGTTGGTGCACGCGGAGAATAGTCTAATTGATATCGGGAAACTTCTTCCTCAACCTCTGATGCCAATATTTGTGAAAATCTCAAATGCCCCATGGGAAGAAGCTACTCCAAGCCCTTATATTGCACAACTGATGTCAGTCACTCTGTAGTCTATGTACTTGTACCCCACCACTCAAACAAGCACGTCAGGCTCTCCCCCAATCGTGGCAGACATCATCAACATGAAGAATCTCATGTGGACTTTCACTAACAAGTTGTTCCTTATCAAGCAACAACAAGCAATGCCTTTGAAGTAGACTACGCAAGCCTATGGTGAAGGAAATCCACCTTATCAACAAAATCCATACCAAGGATCCTCCAGAGGAATAGGTCAACAAACCTCATTTGCAAACCAGATAGTTGTGGTCACCATGCCATTACAGACAGTCAAAGATAGTATGAGTAAGGAGCTAATTCTGGGCCATAATAATTTGGTAGAAGATGAGAATGTATGGTGCTTCCCATGTAGTGATAGTCCTATGCCCCGAAATTTCCCAAGAGGGAATATGCAACAGAGGATAGCATAACAAAGAAGCAAGGGCATGCTTTAGAATGTAGATGAATACGAGTCTTCTAAAATGGGAAATTCCCACTTTAGAGCGCAAATGCAAGGAATATCCTTGGAACAAGAACTGGATATTGCACCCACCAAGCTTTGTTTTCTTGGATGGAGGAAGAAGATGTAGTGTTCACAATTGAAACTCCGACGACTAGCTTTTTCGCAAGTGCAATCAGATTATAACACAAGGTCCAAAGCAGGCTCATAGGAGAATACGCGCAACAACCTTTGTCACATTTTTTGCCACGTCAACCTCTCCCGCGGGAAAAGTAGGCTCCATCACCTAGCATCCGACCTTTTCTACAGTCGCATAATCTTCCATTGGTAAAGAAGGAGGCAGATAAGACACCGAGCCCAGTCACAATAGAATGTTTCTTTCCGAAGACAAGAGAAGTACCATTGTACAAGCCTAAGACTCAGTTAGTCAGGATGCTCAATGTAGTGGAACAACTAAAAAAGGCACCTGCCAATGTATCATTGTGGGACTTCATATCCATTCCCAAGCAAAAGACATTGCTTCGGGAAGCATTAAAGAAAGAAGAAAAAAGTCCATAAATGGACATAGCTCATCCATACAATCAAAGCAGAGACAAATAACCCATGCCACCCCTTCAGGCTCTGAAAGCAACAACTTACACAAACGATGTAGGCAATTCAAAGAGAAAGAGGTAAGAAAACCATATCCCACACCTTTCTTTTTAACAACTATTATGGGAGATAATATTTTGCATAATAATATGATTGATTCGGGGGCTAGCACGACTATTATGCAAAAACAAGTGGTAGATGCTTTGAAATTTAAGTATGAGCCCCTTGAAAAAGGAATCATGTAACTAGACAGGAAGAAAGTCTTGATCGTTGGTCAAATAAAAGATCTATCTCTAACCCTCTTCTCGTTTCCAAGCCAAACAGTCACACAAAAAATAGTCGTGATAGACATTCCCTTGGTTTTTTGAATGTGTCTTTCAAGACATTTGACTACAAAGCTTGGTAGATACCTAGCACTTGACTGGTCCCACCTAATATTGAGAACCAAGCATGGGGCGAAGATGAAGATTTTGTCTGAATCCTTGCATCCTGAAAACATTACTGATAATGCAAAACTATGCTTTGAGGCAACACATACCTCCATCTCTCAACAAGAGAGATATTGTGTAGAAATTCTAGAAGATGAAGAAGATACAAGTGATCAAACTCCTGAGGAAGAGGTGTATCTCAACCAATTCATTGACTCTGAACCATTCGACAACTTCCACGCAACAGGACTAGGCACATATATGATTTTCGACAATGATCAAGTCTTTCTGAAACTTATGAAGGATCGAGAGGAATCTGATAATTTGTCTGATAATCGTCTATGGACCCCATATTTTGATGGTGCCAAGTGTAAAGTTGGCTCCAAAGTGGGTATCCAACTAGTGTCTCCATCAAGATCAGAGACCCTCAAGGCTTACCAAATTTTTTAGTTCTCATGCTCTAATAACAATGTCGAGTATGAAGCCTTGGTTCATGAGCTAATTCTAGGAGAGTGAATAGGTGCGAGAAGGATGCAAGCTTTCGAAGATTCAGAACTAGTGGTGAGCCAAGTCTATGGATAGGCGATTGCAAAGAAAATAAGGATGATATCTTAAGGGCATCGGGTTTGGGATCTAATCGAGAGTTTTGAAGCTTTCAACATACAAATTATTCCTCGATCACAAAACAGTGTCGCTGATTGGATGGCTTATGTCGGTTCACAATTTCAACAATTTTTTTACCTGACAAAGTAGAGTGTAGTACAAGTCATTGTTTGACCCTCAATTCCCAACAATGATCAAAATTGGAAAGTTTTTGATGATGACATCCAAATTTCACTTCTTTCATACAAAAATAAGGGACAAGATTTCTCACAGATCAAATCATCCAATTGAAAGGGAACAAGCTTCCCTGAGGATTAATTTCTCTCAAAATCTCTTTGATTGTAAGGACACAAGGAATGGCAAGCAAAGATTTATTGCGAATGCAAGGGACTATGAAGAGATCGATGTCATAAGCAGCAAAAAGCTAAAAGTTGGAAGGGAAGTTCCTCACAAGGACAAGAAAAGGCTAAAGGATCTATGCTTCAAGTATGACAGGGTTATCACCTGGACCTATGATGATCTTAGAGGATACGACCCAAGCATAATCCGACATACCATTGATTTGGCGGAAGGATCCAAGCCCATCCGACAGAAGCAAAGGTCAATCAACTCGAAGGTCAAAGCACTAATGGCACAAGAGCTCACTAAGCTGGTCGAATCAAAGATCATATATATCCTATCAAAAATTCCACCTGGGTATCAAATCTGGTTCCAATTAAAAAAATTAATGGTGATATTTGACTTTTTGTTGCTTTTTGGAACTTGAATAAAGCCTCGCTAAAAGATCATTACCCTTTGCCACTGATGGAGCAGATCTTGCATACCATGACCGGATTAGAGAGGTTCTCTTTGCTAGATGGTTTCGTAGGATATAATCAAGTCTATGTGAAGGAATCCAACCAACATAAGATAACATTTACCACTAAGTGGGGAATGTTTTCATATTCAAAGATGTCGTTTTGACTTTCCAATGTTGGTGCAACTTTTCAACGAGCAATGGATATTGCTTTTGAAGGATTGATCATCTAGATTATCCTCATATATCTGGATGACCTGACAGTCTTTCCAAAATCAAAAGATGATCATTTCAATCATCTAGAAATGCCAACAGTTCAAGATTTCTTTGAATCCTAAAAAATGTGTCTTTGGAGCACCTTAGGGTAAACTCCTTTTGCTTTGTAATATTGGAGGGAATAGCAATAGACCCCAAAAGGGTTAGGTCTATAATGGAATTACCCTTGCCGATAAACCAAAAGGGACTACAATCTTTTCTGGGGAAGATTAATTTTGTTAGTAGATTCATATTAGATTTTGTAGGCATTGTGAGACCAATCACCCTGATGCTTAAGAAGAACCTATTTTTTAGATGGACTCCAGAAGGAAAGGCAACTTTTGAACAACTAAAGGTAGCCCTTCCCAAAGCCCCAATGCTGGTCAACCTAGATTTTTCCAAAGATTTTCTACTCTATGTAGACAATGGCCAACATAGTATAGCTTTAGTACTCACCCAAAAGTGTAATGAAGACAATGGAGAGAACCCTATCGCATTCCATTCAAAGACCCTGAAAGATTACGAAGCTAGGTATAATTTTGCAGAGAAGCATGCCTTTTCCATTTTCAAAATTTTAAAGAAATTTTGACACTGGGTGTCGGCCAATGAGATCACTATTCTCGTAGCACATCCCAGTGTGCAAGAATACATCACAGAAGGGAAAATAATAGAGAAAAGGGAAAATTGGATCACCAAGATCCTAGAGTATGATGTGGACATTAGACCAACCAAGTTGGTTCGGGGAAGAGTTTTGTGTGAGTACATTGCACAAGAATCAAGTCCCAAAACTGACAAAGAGATCGATCAAGTCTACTCAAACCAATTTGAGTCTAAAAAGTCTCGGGTGGTTGATCAAACACAGTATATGCAAAAGGGGTATTACCCAACCAATCTTTCACTTCATAAAAGTAGATACTACTGACTACAAGGCACCAAGAATGTATTAATTGAGGGTGTGTTATTTAAGAGAAATTATGATGGTGTATTGCTTCAATGTCTCAACAAGCTATAGGCGGAAAGAGTTCTCAATGAATTCCATCACAGTCCTGAGGGTGGACATTTCTTTGCCAAGACTACTGCCTTAAAAACCATGTGAGTAGGATATTATTAGCCCTCTATGTTTGTCAAAGCACATCATCTGGTGCAAAAGTGTACCCATTGCCAATATTTTGTTGGCAAAAGAAAGAATGCAGCTCTTTCCCTAAGCCCGATTGTAACCAAGGAACCCTTTGCATAATGGGGTTTGGATTTCATTGGAATGATAAATCCTATTTTCAGTGCTAGACATAAGTGGATCCTCTCAACAACCAGCTACTTCACAAGGTGGATGGAGACCGTAGCCCTAAAAAATTCCACATAAAAGGAAATTGTTAATTTCCTTGAAGAGCTAGTAGCCAGGTTTGGCTCGCCCAAGACAATCATATCTAACAATGCCTAATCCTTTGTAGGATCAAGAATGTCATATTTTACTATTAGACATGGGATTTTCCTCAAGACTTCATCGAATTACTACCCACAAGGGAACGGGTTAGCAGAATCAACCAACAAAAACCTAATTAGGTTAATCAAGCGCATTGGATCAAAACAAAAAAGGGACTGGCACAAACACCTACGAGTTGCTCTATGGGCATATCAGATTACTCCCATGAAAATTCTAAAGACTTTCCCCTATGAATTGGTGTATGAAAAGGAGGTAGTGCTACCTATCTCCATAGAGATCCCTACCTTGCAAGTAATGAAAACCCTAGAAATTGAGGAAAGTGGTGGAATGGAAGTACGGTTAGCAGAACTCCTCAAGCTAGAAGTAGAGAAAAGGCCTATGACTCCATTATAAACCACCAACAAATAGTGAAGCGTTGGTTCAACAAAAGGACTTCTAACCCAAAATTCAAAGAAGAGAGCTTAGTGCTAAAGTATGACGAGCATACCGCAAAACCAGGGCAACACACAAAATTGGAAGTGTTATGGAAAGGACCCTTCAGTATTAATGCATGCATAAGGAAAATAATGTGTACGAACTTGAAGACATCGAGGGAAATGCTTTAGATATACTGGTGAATGGTATTTTTTTGAAGTTATTCCATTAAAATATGCAGTTCTTTAAAAACTTTAACAGTTATGTACCATATGTAATTTTTTTGTAAATACATTCTAATTTTGAGAATAAGCCATCTAAGAATAACACTAAAGAAATGAAAACTTGTATTATATTTTATTCACGGCTCGAGGCTCTGATTTAAACATGAGGCTCTCTCGAGCAAACCCAAAAGGGTAGCAAGCAAAATGAAGCAAAACGGAGGCAACGAACAAAAAATAGTAAAGTAAAGCCTCTAGCCATTATTGATGGAGCAAAAAGGGCTCATTATCAAGTTCTTCTTCTTCTTCTTCTTCTTCTTTCTCTTTAGGTTTCAAAAAGGGGTTGAACACATGATGCACATGGACCAAACAATGCAGACCTAGGGTCTACTCACCATGACTCTGCACCAGAAAGTTGAAGTGCTTCCTCTAGGTGAGTCTCGAAATGTGCTCCACTCTGTACTCTCGCAGTAGAAAAGTGGTTGCTAGCTAAGAAGAGCAGCGGTGCGTCTCAACATCCATAGTGTGAAAGTCAGAGAGGAAGGGAAATCAAGGTATGTCTATTCCAAAGTCCACTTGCCTACAAAGATCCATGGCGCTTGGTATACCAACATTAGGGATAGCCACTTGCACTACCTCACCAAGCCCATCCATCAATGAAGTGTCGAACATCTGGTGGTATAGCTCAATTATCATGGGCTTGGACACATTCAGGTCCAACAGTGAGGCCACAAAGCAGGAAAGCACATTGCAGTTGCTTTGGAGCTGGTTTTCATCGTTGATGAAGTCTTGGTCGACTACCCACCTAAATGCAACCATGACAAGGTGGTCACATTTCTTCGCCAAGCACTTAATTCGATCACTAGTGACCTCTCCCACAAAGTAGTATTGTGGCCTCTTGGGAAGAGTTGAATGGGAGTGCCTAAGCTAGCAAACATCTTGATAAGCAATAAATTTTGGCATAGTAAGAATAAGTAGAGAGCTTGCTAAACTTAAGAGGCTATATTTTAGAATGAATTTTGCAAAAGGTGGCATAGCTATATATAGAAAGGTGAGCTGGAATATTCAACCAATGGAAGGTCTATTTTTGGTTGCATGGCAACAGAAAAATTTGAAGGAAAAATGGAGAGGGCAGATAAATCATACGGAGAATCAGATAGAATACCTTGAGAAATAAATTTGGGTGTTGGGAGTAAATGATCTTGTATGTTGATCATCGACATGTGTCCCTAGCCATCATCAACGCCAACCAGCTTACTAATGAGAAAATACATGGATTAGCATACTAAATCTCTAACAAATTAATGGCACATCTTTTCAAGAGTACCTTGTATCACCTCAACATGTTTCACATAGTGAAAAGCACACTTTTTGATCCAATGAATTTATTTAATAAAAAGAAGGTGAAAGGAGTGTATTAATTTCATCCTCATGACATTTTTGGAATTCCCAAGGGATACAGATCTCCAATCTACATGTATCACCTCAGTGGAAATATTTAATGGAGCAGCGGTAATGGTGTAGCCTTAACTGCATGTACGAGTAAGAGAATTAATTGCCCAAAAAAGTAGATTTCTCTAAAGAAGCAAAAGGAAAGTGGTGATTAACATTAAAGAAGCTCTCTACAAATTTCTTGTATATCCCTGGTGGAAGCGTCAACCTTTGGTAGACAAGCCATAGTTTCAAACAGAAGACCTAGTTATGTTGATGTTTTTGGGCGCAACTTGTTTTCCAATGCCCCAGCAGTAGAAGAGTAGCCTTTTGAGCATTGTAGAAAGGTCCAACCCGATAAACACATCTAAAGAGAGGTAGTGCAAGACATCACTAATAATGTTTTTGACCTCAATTATTGGCTAACCGTAAAAGCCTTAGACCCTCAATTATTGGCTAACCGTAAAAGCCTTAGGGAAGGTGTTTTTCAGAGGATGTTGGAGCATGAACCGTCAAAGGGTTTTGTGTTTCGGCTCTGGAATAGTGGCCTGCCACGGTTTATGCTACCTATTGTACATTTGTTCCCGGACTTGGTTAACACATGTGCGAAGAAGTTTAACAAAAATACAAAGGCCATTAAGGGCCGAGGGGTCAAGATTACTATTTTTGTCAAAGCTATATGGGATATGTTGTGTATCGCTATGAGCTAGGGTGTTCTAGCTTTTTGACGAAGAACAAATGGATGTCCTAGGGGAGGAAATGTCCAGGAATTTTTTTTTATGAAGATGGGACGAAGGAAAGACTGCAAAGAGGGAAGATTCGTTGCCCTCTTTCGACAAGAAATTTAAGGACACGTAGTCTGTGTTCTCAATGTTGGCCTGGGTTTTTGGGCTCGACAATGCTAAAGAGGTTAATCCTTTCCAATTTTCCCTATCTCTTACGCTCAAAAGGGAAAAATTCCAAAAGTATTATGATTTTGTTGAAGTAATAGCTAGGAACATGAGGGAGCAGCTAAAGAATTACAATACTAAGTCCAAATTTTGGTATTCTTCTATCTTTGCTCATTTTCTTTTACATTAGAATTTTGAGTGGTTGGGGAGGAATATACCAGTATCTAGGCTAGATGAAAGGGGTTGTCTCCAACAAGTTTCTATATGGACCCCTATGCTTTCAAGGATAGGGGATTATTATCAGTTTGCAAATAATTTTCTAAGGCCAGTGCTCCTGGATTTGTTGCCCCGCCCCATTGGTCATTTCTCTAAAGAGGTTATGGAATGGATAAAAGATCCACCGATCCCACTGGATTATTTCTTGGGTGAGGATTTCACATTCATCAGATTTCATGGCTTTCCCAAGGAGGCATTCTGACTCTCCAGATTTGTAACAGATAGGGTCTTTGCATTGGAGGCATGTTGTTAAGTAACTGTATTTGACAAGATTTATGGTGTCGGGAGGAACAAAACAAAGCTTTACAACCTTCCTCTCATAATTGTTAAGATTCAGGTAATACTAACTAAATGGAAGGTTGAGGACAAGATCACAAATTTACTGGCGGCCTTAGGCTTGGTCCTCATTTATGACAAGTGGAATTATAAACCAAACGGGATTTATAGTTTGATACATAAGGTTCGTGATTATTTTCATAGGAGGAACCTAGGTCAAGAGAAAGCACAAAGGTATACATTGACCTAGCTTTCATTCCAAAAGAGTGGCAAAAATGGTTAAGTTTCTATGAGCCGCAAGTAGAGTATCAGAGGAATCTTTTGATGGGTAAATCTCTAAATGCGTAACTAAGGCATAGGGGATGGTCGGAAAGGAAAAAGGAAAACTTCTAGAGATTTTGACTAGAGATGAGGTGCCTGGGTGCCCCATTCAGTAACTTTCAGCCGCTTAATGATGAATTCAAGGACTTATATGATAAAGAGGTTGATTCCAACAATAGCAATCCTGAAACAAGCTATAAAATTGACAAGGAACAAGTTCCACCTCAGGCTTCTAGACCTCAAGAATCCGACAGTCAAAGAGACTCAAGGAAAAGGGATTCACAAGCTTCGTCTACCTCCAGTTCCCAAAGTAAAGGTAAAAGGACTCGACAGTCTCTGAGACGATCTATGGAGACTGCTGAAGGCCAAGTTTCAAAAGGATCTGTTGCCCAAGGATCAAAACGTGCTAGTTTTGGTCATACAAAGCAAAGACAGATTCAAGATTTGGGTGCCCCTGATGTATCGGTCTAACAAGAAGAATAGGTGGAGTCTATCTTGCAAAATGTTCTAACCACTATGGCTCAGGTAAGTTTCACTCCCCCCTTCTTCCTCTTTCTGTATCTTTGGTCAATCTCTTTCCCCCTTCCATGGAAAGTAATCTTCCATCCTCAAACCTTGAGCTATTAATCCTAAATTCACCCCCTACCATTTTCAATGAGCCCACTAAAACTACCTCATGCAGCGAAGGAGCATCATCTACTGTGGTCATTGTTGTGTCTTTAATCACCCTGTCAAGGGCCCCCATTGAAACAGCTGGTACCATCGCTCTACCCGTCACTCCTAGCCCATCTACTTTTGAGAAGGCACCTCTCCATAATTTTTTTTTATGTTCACACCTACTAGTTTTCCCCTACTCAATTTGGTGTTCCACCCTTTTCCATGATCATGCTATCTTTTGCGTCCCCTCATGCTCACACATCTGAAGTTTCCCCTATCGTCACCCTTTTCAAACTACCCCCTAGTGCTTCCATTGCAACATAGAGCGTCAATGTCCCTCAAACTCTTCAGGGTCATTTTGATGCTACCAAACAGGCTCGAAAGTCCAAGAAGCAAAAAATATTGTTGAAGAATGCCGAGAAGCCTACTACAAAGAAGATTGAAGCATGCTTCAATGAAGAGTGAAACTCTTTGCTTATTACTACCATGAATTCGATCGTCTCCAAGCCCAAAGCACAAATGCGGATGGAGGACTATGACATTCATGTCGTAGGCCTAAATTTGAATGAAACTCACCCACGTGAAAAAGTGGTCCTAGCCAAAGTAACTCAAAAGGTGGTATATACTGACTATGAGAGGTTGGAGAGGAAATTAAAGGAGTGTGAGGTAAAACTTTGGTAAATGTAAAATAAATAATAAGTAAACTACAAAATGAGATGCGAGCTAGAGAAGTTGAAGTGACCTGCATAAAGCAAATTCAAGGCTAGCAAGGAGATGCGTCTAAGTTGCTCGCAGAAGCTCAAAGTGAACAGGTTCAGCTTTGTGTTGAAATTAAAATTTTGAAAAGAGAGCTAGATGATGCCTAATCTTGAACTTTTGATGATATTTGGAGGATCTAGGTAGAACTAGAAGAGTTAAGACAAGAAGTCAAAAGACTGAGCTTAGAATTGGAAAACAATCTTCAGGAGAAAATTCAAATGGAAGAAAGCACAAGGACAAGAGAGGCCCATTTTAACCAAGAGTTAGCTACTACATAAGGATCTAGAGTTCTCCCGATAATGAAGAGGTTGATATCCGCACATTGGGAGTGGATTGGAGCTGGTATTTCCGTTCTTGGGTTTGCTTTACAATTTCTAAGGGATGCTCGAGAATTGAATGACAAGGTTGGTCTAATGGTCAATCACTTTATACAGAAATGCTCATCCTGAGTGGCAGATTCACAAATTTTCATTTCCAAGTTGTGAATCACCACTGACCAAGTCCTAGAAAGAGTGGGGATCCTCGATCAGCGGATCACCTCCATCAAAGCTAATGAGATCATCAAGTGTCACAAGGTTGTAGCAAAATGTAGAGAGTGCTAGACAGTGTTGAATAAGCAAGTCGTTGAGATCAAGGACTTCGGTGTCTTGGTTACTTATAGGCTACCTCCTCTTCTTTCACCAGATGAAGATGCGCTGACAATGGAGCAAGTCACTGATGCAATCTAACTCAAAAGCCAAACCTCTATGGAACTTCTAGGTTTGAGTATAATGCACATGGTGGATGATGTTGAGCATGAGGTCTATGCTCTTTCTTGACTCTTTTATCACCTGGAAGCGGTTTCTTCTAGATGGGGTTTCATCTCTTTTAAGGATATTTTTGATCTTGAGCAAGCATACAGGAAAATATGAAACCTCATCCTACCAACTGATACAAACTAGGAGGTTCAACATGCCACTTTCGTCAAACTTCAAGAACAACCAAAGGCCTAGGTGCCTCCAGAAGTGAAGACCCCCTGTGAGTCGCTAGAACTATGAAGCATTTTTGCCTTAATTGCTTTGATTTTCAGCTTGTACAATGTTTTCAGTTTTGGGTGTGCTCATGCTCAAGTAGAGTTATCAGAAAGGTGCGCAATGCACCATGTGGTGGTTGCACAGCTTTCATCTTTCGTCTCCCTTTCGAGAGAGTTAGAAACACATGTTGGCTCACCGAGGATTTTCTAGGGAGCTATATTCATGAGCTCGAAAGTCTCTACCTTTTTAACACGTCACCTCTCCACTACAGGCGGATTGTGTCTCCTATGGAGTGATATCTTTTGGGGAGTTTGTTGGATTTGGCTAGCATTTTTATTTCATGGTTTTTCAGGATGGAAGCTTTGAGTCGGTGCCTTTGGGTGATGTGATCGGTCAACTGGACCTTTTTCCAGGCTGTTGTTTCTAGGTCGGTGCCTTTGGGTGATGTGATCGGTCAACTGGACCTTTTTCCAGGCTGTTGTTTCTAGGATTTGATCGTTTACCAGCCTCTATCTTTGCTAAATATCTAAAATACATCAATGTGGTAGCTAAGAATTGATAAGAAAAGACCATTGTGACCTAGACAAAGATCTATGATTGGATTGTGTGCCATTAACTGTCAAACACCTAACAATATTGACTTTTGTGTTGAGGCAGTGTTTTCTTTTTTTGTAGCTATATAAGGAGGGCAACAACATAATGAGGGGTTGGAATTTCAACTTTCAATTTCCTTGGCTAAGGAAATTTTCTTAAGTTTTCTTAGGATATAGAATTACTTTCAGAAGCACAATTACAGAGCTACTTATATCTAGCATCTTATATCTTTTAAGGCTTAAACTATTTTCGGATTGGCATCTGACCTTTGTTTTAAATTTCATTTGATATTCAAAGCATGAACTATTGAGGAGAAATTGTTTAGACACTGCATGTATGGCCTTTTTCAAGCTTTCTTTTTTTATATTATCATTTTGAATGAAATACTATATCTTGCAAGTTGAATCTAAATAGATTAAGTAGTTGATTTCCATGTTGTATGCTTGTATGGTAGAATAGTGACTTGTGAAAATTGGATTATGTCATTGGAATTCTTTGTTTTTCTAAAGGGTTGTTGTTTTACTATATTATGTTCTATTAGGAGAGATATCTTATGCAATCTCTAAACATTATTTTTGTTACCCTTAGAAATCTTTATGTTTGATTGGACCTTAATGAACACTGCCTGCGGGAAGATTTGAAAGTCTGCATTGTGCTTTTTGTTAGCCTTTGTTGTTCATTCTCTTTCTAACAATGAAGGGTTGTGGTGTTCTATGTCTAATTATATCAATCATAGGAATGGTTGGGTTTGAAATTTTGTAAAATTGTTGGTGTATCGCCCTTTTCATGTTTTATATTTACATTTCTTTCTACCCTTTACTCCAAACCCCCAAAGAAAAGTCGACTTTCTATAAAAATCCTGGAGGTATTCATTGAGATGCAAATTGGTCCCCCACTCATTGAATTTCCCATAAGACTATCAGAGAGGTGCAAGCTTTGATGATCAACAGATGCGACAAAAAAAGATCGCAATCATATACGAAATCTTTCAACATGTTGTGTCATTTTATCCAATGTTCTTTATCAAAAATTCTATAACAACTTGCTTATCAGGTGTCTCACTAAAGCGGAAATACCCTTTTCCCTTAAGGAATCCCATTTAGGCTCTAGTGGTGGAAATTTTGGTGTTAGATCCCTAGCAAGAGGATTAATTCACATGGGGTACTATTGGAAAATGATGGAACAAGATTCCTTCAATTTTGTTAAAAAGTGCCTTCAATGTCAACAACATAGCCTTCTTATTCATGCACCTGTTCAAGAGTTAAAAAATCAAACCTCTCCTTGGTCGTTCACAAAATGGGGGTTGGATATCATTGGAAAAATATCAACTCCTTCCAAGGGACATACCTTTATTATTACCACTATGGATTACTTCATGAAATGGGTCAAAGCTATTTCACTCTAATCCACAAATGTTGAAGCTATATGTAGCTTTCTTATGAAGAGCATTATTTCTCATTTTGTATTGCCTACTACACTTGTTTCTAATAATGGAACACCATTCAAGAACAAGGAAGTAAAGCAGTTCTTAGAGAAATTTCATATCCAACATAGTTTTCCTACACCATATTATCCGTAATCCAATGGTCAAGCAAAAGCATCTAACAAAACTCTTGAACTTATCCTTCATAAAACAATCAATAAACATGGTAAGTATTGGCATATTCAATTAAGATATGCTTTATGGGCCTATTGCACAAGTGTCCATATGGTGAAAGGAACAACGCCTTACAACCTCGTGTATGGTGTCGAAGCTATCATTCCTTTAGAGTTGGAAATTTCCTCTTTATGGGTTTCCCTTAAAGGGTTGATTGATGATGAAACCTACCAGGTTAACCATTTGCATCAGTTGGAGATGCTTGATGAGAGCCAATTACAGTCCTCGATCGTCTTAAAGCTTATCAATGGTCATTATCGAGACAATATAACCAGAGCGTGCTTCCTAGGACCTTTAAACTGGGAGACCTGGTTCTCTGCAAAAACCAAAAAAAAGTAAATGTTTCGTCTGATCAGAGAGGGAAATTTAGTTCTAACAGGTTAGGCCCTTACATTGTGATCTTTGTGTATGGTTCAAGTGCCTATGGATTATCTTCTATGGATGGAGTGCCTTTAAAAGATCATGTTAATGTGATTCATCTTCATCGATACTATGCGTAGTGTTCCATGTGTCATCTATGTGGTGTTCTCTCTATGAAAGGGTAGTAGGACTACATATATTGTTCGTTAACACATTATGAAAAAAATTTGTGCTATGATATGACCACATGTGTGTGTGTTATACATACATGTGTTTCGCTATGCTACATATCCATGCATCACATTACAACTTTTGAGGCAATTAGATCATCATTGTATTTAATTAACATACAACCATGTGTGTTTGTTAAATCATGTTAGCATCTAATGTAAACACACATCCATACAAGCATATAAGATCCATAGCATAAACATACGTGAAAGTAAAAAGCATACACATCAAAATAAATAATGCCATGATGTCAACACATACACACACACACACACACACACACACATATATATATATATATCTACACGCATGTATGTATGTATCGAATGTCATGTATATATATCTAGCCACTACTGTAAAAAATGAATGGTTGTTGAATATATGTCTATATAAAAGATCTACAAGTATATATGTATGTGTATGTATCCCTCACTACAAAAATTATATACAAAAGCATGAGCCCCTATGACTGTGGCACATGGCTCCCAAAGCCCTCCAACTCTAGATGTTGCTCTGGTACCCTCGACAGAGGTTGCACGGTGGTCATGGAGCAGGATCAGTGTGAGCATGATACAGATAGAGTTTCCCACATCCCCCTAATCTCTCCCTATAAGGAGCATATAGTCACCTTCACCCGCCTCAGCTCATCCCATAGTCGTTGAACATCTATCAAGATCACAGCTATTGACTGCCCATCGAGGTCATCAAGATGACTTTGGAGGGTGTCACACACCTACTCGGTGGTGTCGACCCTCCTCATTGTCATGTATCACTCATCGAGCATCATCCACAACTCCCCTAGCAACTGATCATGTTGTCCTCGAACAATAGTCAACTCCGCAATCAGTTGGATGATATTCACGCCCTACTCCTCATAGGTGGTCCTCAGGCATGCTACAGACTCAAAAGTGGGGGCATACATCATCTCACAGATACTAACTGGAAAGCCTCGAGAACTATCCCCTAGATCAACACGTCAAGGGCTACCTCTAAAATACACAGATCCATCAGCCCAGTCTATCCCTGTGCATCCTCTACAACCATAGAGAAAGAAAAAGAAATCAGTATCACATGGAATATACATATGTAATCTTAAACAAACAAAAATTGAAAGAGCAGAAACATAAACAATGTACTATGTATACCTGGATCCCCTGGATTCCATGTGGGGTCAAGGTGAGGAGCGGTGCTAGGACCCACACCGTCGGCATCGGTTGCCACTCCTAGTGATGCCAAGGTTGTCGCTGCTGGAACAGTAGGAGTAGGTGGTCCCGAAGAGATAGGGGTAGCCACTAGAGGGTCTAATCTCCTTCACCACCTTGGTCTCTAGGGTGTCACCTCCTCCTCCTACGCCCTTTCCTCCTTCTCACCCACCTATTTGTCCCCCTATAGACCAAGGTCCCCTCTTGGGACACCCTCGCCAAACATGGGAGAAGGATGATGCCTCTCCCACCACCATGCTAAATTTGCAACTACCCTAACATTATTTGTCGCCGCTATGGGTGGAAAATCCTAGTCAGGCTTATCATCATTAGAGGGAACAAAATTTGTGATGGTGGGGTGAGGACACTCCGTGACTCTCACTACACCCCTATAGGCCCTAGTATAGGTGGGCACATCTGGTGGAATTGTTTGAGGGCGGCCATGTTGTCACATGACCCAACTCCAATAGTATGACAATGTGATATAATTGTGGCAAACCTACCAAAAAATAGTCCCATTGTAGGTTCCTCATGTCCACCCATCTGAAAAATTAGTGGGGTCTCCATCAAACCCCATCCGCAGTAAAAGTGTCAAACTATAATTGCCAAAACTATAGATCATTGAATCTCCACTAGCCTTTCATGTCATACCAATGGGCCATGAGAATACAATATGGTCGTCGGTGGGGAAAACTGACTGGCCTAGTGCACATGATATGGGCAAAGGCCCACGCCTACAAAAGTGTGCACGTAGTGAGGCTACGGTACTAAGTGAACGTACCGGCCTAATTCCTGGTAGAGGTGCACTAACATGCTGCACCTCCAGACAAAAATTTTTGTATGCTTGACCATCTCTCTAATCATGTGGACAAGGCCCCCGTGCAAGTGTGAGCCTCACCCGTCTATCGTGATCCGGAAAGCCACAGTCACGACCATAACCCAGCATAGCAGTGGTGTAGTGTTCCTCACCTAGTTGTACCAATGCGTGTATATATTGCCCATGTCGTCTTTGTCATCTATCCATCCTGAGCAAGAGAGGACTCCCTCCCTCCGCTCCCATGTAGATCGAGTATCATCCAGGACCTCTCGTCGTCCATGAATGGGTAGTCCAAGCATCTGATAGACATCCTCGAGCATGATAGTCATCTCCCCACATGGTAGCTAGAAAGATGACATGGTGGCACCCCACCACTCCATCAATGTTGTGAGTATCCTCTCATGATATCACATCTTTGGCATGGTGAACACATGCCAGAGACTGACCTGCTCCAGATATGTGACCTCATCTTCTGTAAGATAGTCCCTCTACTCACAAATGATTTGGAATGCTCGCCCTCCTGGATGCTCGTGAATCTCTAGATACTCTTGCAAAAGTGAAAAATTTTAAGTCAGAACATCAAATTTTATTATGAAAACAAAAAATTTATTAAGACTTTTGCATGTCGCGCATTCCTCCCTATCTAACATGGCCACCTTGAGGATGCTAGCACATCCCCAAGAGGACAGCACAGATCCAAGACCTTGGTGCAAACTCTGGATGACAATGCATTTTTTGGACACTAGCGCCCAAAAAATATGCCTGCGCACCTCGCCGACTAGAAAAATGCAAAAAATAAGCCAAAATTCATGAAAAAAAGAGGTTTAGCGGCCTACCTGATCCACCTCGTGACCCTCGGCAATGTCATTGCATAGCTGCTCCAACCTCGACACCTCGTACTCTCTCCTACTAGGCATTTTGTTGACTTTTCTCTCACAAAAGTCAACAATTTTCTCACAATGAATAGTGAAAATGACCCTTCTAAGGGCCCACCTAGGTATATATAGGCCCCCCAAGGCCCATCTTTCTTGGTGCGTGTGGCCTCCCAGTTTCTTCTAAATTTGCCTCACCAAGCTAGGGGAAAACTCAAGAGGGAGCATATAGTCACACCTTGATCATATTTTTCTTCCAAATCAATGACTTTTTCATGATCATTCTTCTATCCATTGTACCTTCTTTTGATTTTTCGAGGCTAACCCAAAATTTGAGTTTTGCAGGTTAAAGTCTTAAAAAAATTTCACGACCATTTTTTCATTGTTTGTTGAGCTCAATTGTTGGGGGCACCTTTGGTATAGGTTAACTCAACTTTGATGGCCTTTGAGGCCCCTTTTTCTTGGCATGCAAATCTATAAAATTCAAAATTCAGGTGAATTTTTTCTTCTCTACTTTAGTGAGGCTGATTTTTTCCAAAATTGAGCCCACTAAGTGGGGGCAAAATGTAATGTCGTAGAATTGCACCTAGGGGAAATTCCACATTTTTGCATTTTTGCCTAGCATTTATGACACCTTAGAGCATTAATGGAAAAAATCCCATGAGTTATAATTTGATGATTTTGACTTCATGCAGACTTGTGGCAAAGCAACAGAAGCCTGACGACACATTTCCCAAAAATCTAAGCTTTGGATGCATGTACGGCGTGCAGATGTCTACGTGATGCGTTAGCATCTTGGTGGTTTTTTGAGTTTGAAATAGGGAATTTGGAATCTTGACTCTCTCAACACATTTCCTAGCAGTTTGATTTTTGGGCCCGTATTAAGCGATCGCAATTCGGGGACTTTGAGAACACCGAATACTCGAGACGGTAGCCTCCGGCCTGGCTAAGCACCAACCTGAAGATAAGGCCTCAACTTAGCATTCATGACTTATTTGCTTCCCTTGTGGTTCCAAACCATTGGAATGATCTCAAAGGACTCAACCTAACTTGACTCAAATGGGTTTCAAGCCCTAACCCTCTGTCTTGAACAAAACTCACCTTTGCTCCTCAACTAGCCTTCTAGCCCTATTAGGCCTTTAGCGAAGGATTCTTGACTCTTTCCTCAAAATTTACAAATGAACCTCCAATCTAATGATTTTTTTAGATGTGGTTTGTGATGGAAAACATCATATCAACTCCCTGGTATCACTTGTTTCAGACAATCTCTCTTCAAAACCTGTTGTTTCCTCAAAAATAGGCCTAATTAGCCCTTTTTTTCAAAGCAACCCCTCTTTTAAATTTATTACTGGCGGAAACTCTCTCTAGCGAGTCTTCACAAGGCATTTTAACCAAATATTTCCTTACTTTTAATCTTCTATGTTACTTTTAACATGCCCAATTACAAAACCCTCCCTAATTTGGCTTAAAACTAGGGCTTTCTGATTCTAGGACTTCCAAACACTTCCAGGTCTTAAATTTTTATTTTTCACCATTAATTCACCATAGCTCAACTACTGCAACTCAAAAATATACCTCTTGTTAAGGCAGATTCTCCACTGCTATACCCTAGGGTCCATCTTCATGCCTTTTTCTTTGCTAATTCACTATGCACATGTTAGTTTTCCTCTTCCCTGCACATTTCCTTGTTATTTTCTTATGGTACATGTCAAATGTGATCCATTTCATAGGTGTTCAGTCATTATACTCCATGAAACAGATCATTCCATCATTAAAAACTCTCAAAACAGAGCAAAAACTATATTTTCCTGTAGACAGTCAGCAAAAACGTGCAAGAATTGATCTATTTCCTTTATAAAAACATGTGAAAGGTGTTAAAACATGTAAATATAAATTAATAAAGTATCCAAATGTAGATAACTTTAATAAGATTCAATGGTTCATCAAAAAAAAACACAGAAAATTGCTTGAAAACATGAATTTTTGTTGAATTTTCTAAGGACAGTCCGTACAAAACTTTCACCAATCACCTAACCTCCATACAAATGAATATTTTATGGTTATAAACCCATTATCCAACTGATCCAACCGAATTGGATTGATTACAATGCTTTATTAACTCTAAAACACTCAAAACTCCCTTTCCCGCCTAAACTAAAATTCAAAAATTTGAAATTGCAAACTAGAAATTTATTAAAATCTATCACCTAAAAACCATTGGACCTTCAATATCCAAATTTATTTGACCAATCTAAAGCATTAGAACACTAATCAAACCCCTAGAACATAATTTTCCCTTTACATTGCATTTTTAACCTAGATTCCTTATCAGGAGCCTTAGAACTTTTAACATTATTATTACATTTATTCATACCAAATGCCATTATAGGCTCCAAAAGGTTAGAATTGATGTTTTGACTTGCTTGGAAGGTCCTCCTAACCCCTGCACTCTCCTGGTTCTTGAATAACTCCTTGAAGGCCCTGGGTGCTCCTGCACCATTCTCCCCAGGAAAGAAAGAACTCTTGCCTCAAGAAGTGTCCCATGTGTTGCCACCAAAAGACCTTTTGCTTTCATGTGTTTTCATCTTTCAATGAGCAGGTAGGTAGTCCCCCAAAGTCACTATCTTCCTCTTCTGCCAATCTGCATTCTTGACAGAACCAAAATATGGATTAGTGTGTCCTCTTTGCTGCTTGATAATAGTAGGTTCTTGTGCCCTGCTCCTGCCCTCATTCCAATGTCTCCTTTGTGAAAGAACTCCACCATTATTACCCTCAATCATAGGGCATTCAATGCCTCCAACCCTGATACTGTCCAAATCCCACAAGGTCTGATTTGAAGGACTGTCCACCTTATAACCCTGCTGCAACTTGTCTTTTTTCAGCGTACCAATGTCTTCCCCTATTTCACCCTGCTTATTCACCTACAAACTCTTCTCAAAACAAATCACAAAATTGTCATTAGACTGCTCCAAAGGTAAAGGAACCAACTAATATCTAACATCTCCTTTGTGAACCAAATATGTGTTAAGAAATCCATCATGCAATGTCCTTCTAACATACTGCCATGGCCTTCCCAAGATGATATGACCACAAGTCATTGGAATGACATCATAAAGCACCCTATCATGATATGAACCAATTGAGAAATCGACAAAAGCTCTCTTACCAATCTCTACATGCTATCCTTGAGTTACCCAAGTGGCCTTGTAGGGAGTAGGATGATCAAATGTTTCAATCCCTAGCTTGGTTATCATATCAAGTGAAACTAAATTGCTATGTGACCCTGAATCTATGAGCAATCTGCAGATCTTACCATGACTAAGACAATTTGTTTTGAAATAGTTACCTTTGGTTCTTGATAAAGTCCTTTCTCCTTGCTTGATCTTAAAGAGCTTTCACCATCGATCCACCGGGGTTTGCCATAAATGTTTTTAGTTTCCTCAGCCTGCTTGTCTTCTTCTTCTTGTACCAAGTTGATATATACGCTTTCTCTACCCTCTCGGCTTGTTCCCATTTAGGACCTTGAAGGAAGGATGCTGCAGTTCATTGTAATTCGAAACACCTACATGGAGTGATTATACAGCAACATCCCAAATGCCTCCTCCTCTAGGAATTATATCCACCTCTTTGATCAGAAGAATATCTTTGCCTTTGTATTTCTTTTATGCTTATCATTACTACCCGCTTTCCTTGCTCTCTATTACCTCTGCCCTATTTAGACTACCTCCTCTTCCACCATTGCTTGATCTTAGCTTCCTTTTCACCTTTTTCTTACCTCCTATTGTGCTTGAAAACATTCCTCCTAATGTCCTTGGCAATTTACAGAATAATCTCATCTTAGTAGATTGTACCTCAAATGATGATGTACAGCTGGCCCTTTCTCATCCTCTTCTTCGCCAACCTCCTCGATGCCAAGCATGAAATTGCTTTCGATTATAGGACATCACATCCAAGTCCTTTTGCTTTAAATTCACTGCCTCATCTTTTCACATGAATGGTATGATCCCGGTTGGTGAGGCCTCCTTGACCAAACTCTTCATCCTTGCCCGTATGAGACCTTTTCCAATCCTCCTAGCCATCCTATCACATTACGAGAACTAGTCCACCATGTCAATGTTATGCCTCTCAACTTGGTTTTAGCAAACTTAACCTTCCTTTCTTCATCCATCTCCTCAAATTCAAAGTAGTTTTCTAAGGCATCAAGCCATCCTAACACCTCTTCACTATCCATCTTCCCTTGATAGATAGGCAAGTCTATGTGACTCTCCCCTTCATGACCCTGTACTACCTTCAACAATCTCAGTAACCTCCTTTCCTCAGGGTCCTCTATCTCATCTACTTGTTCCTGATTTACCCTCACATGCTCTTCATCTTCATCATTGTTTCCTTGGTCTTCTTGTTCTTCTCTCCTCCTACTCCTCTCAAGGTTATTGATCCTTGCTTGCATAGTATCTCTCTCTTCTCCATTGCCTTTCCTCTCTTGCTCTTGCTGCTTCTTGTTCCCTTCTTTCTCTTCTCTCCCTCTCCAAGATCTCCTTCAACTCTTCCAACTCTCTTGCCAATTGGTTTTTTGGTGCCATTGCTATTTCTCCAATCCCTAAAGGACCTACTCACTACTCTGATACCACTCTAATGTAGAGGGTCAGGGACTTTGCAAGGAACACCAGATAACAAGACTAACAATGCTTCACTTCTCAACCTTTCAACTAAGCACCAACTTGAAGATAAGGCCTCAACTTTGCATTTATGACCTATTTGCTTCCCTTGTGGTTCCAAACAACTTAAATGATCTCAAAGGACTTAACCTAACTTGACTCAAATGGGTTTCAAGCCCTAACCCTCTGTTTTGAATAAAACTCACCTTTGCTCCACAACTAGCCTTCTAGCCCTATTAGGCCTTTGGCGATGGATTCTTGACTTTTTCCTCAAACTTTGCAAATAAAACCCCAATCTAAAGATTTTTTTAGGTGTGGTTTGTGATGAAAAACATCATATCAACTCCATGGTATCGCTTGTTTCAGACAACCTCTCTTCAAACCCTGTTGTTTCCTCAAAACTAGGCCTAATTAGCCCTATTTTTCAAAGCAAACCCTCTTTAAATTTGTCCCCTGACCTTGAAACTCTCAACAGTCTTCCAAAACATTCCCAAACCAAATATTTTTAGACTTTTAATCTTCTATGTTACTCTTAACATGCCCAATTACAAAACCCTCCCTAATTTGGCTTAAAACTAGGGCTTTTTGATTCTAGGACTTCCAAACACATCCAGGTCTTAAATTTTTATTTTTCACCATTAATTCACCATAGCTCAACTACTGCAGCTCAAAAATATACCTCTTGTTAAGGCAGATTCTCCACTGCTATACCCTAGAGTCCATCTTCATGCCTTTTTCTTTGCTAATTCACTATGCACATGTTAGTTTTCCTCTTCCCTGCACATTTCCTTGTTATTTTCTTATGGTACATGTCAAATGTGATCCATTTCATAGGTTTTCAGTCATTATACTCCATGAAATGGATCATTCCATCA
>VDFB02105785.1:177388893-177508610 GCA_007258455.2 Sequoia sempervirens
AGAGAGAGAGAGAAAGAGGGAGGGAGTGGGAGAGATAGAGGGTAGAGGATAGAGGGTATAAGGGTTAAGGGTAGAGGGTAGATGGGGAGAGAGATAGAATTCGGGTTTAAGGGTTGAGGGTAGAGGGGTTAAGAGTAGAGGGGAGAGGGGAGAGAGATCAAAGGAGTGAGTGAGTGAGAGATAGGGAGTTGAGAGAGGGAGAGGGTATAGGGTTTGAGAGATGAGGGAGAGACTTGAGAGAGAGGGAGGGAGGAAGTGGGATAGAGATAGAGGGTATAAGGGAGAGAGATAGAATTAGGGTATAAGGGTAGAGGGAAGAGAGATAGAATTAGGGTATATAGGGTATAGACAAAGAGAGAAAATAAATCTATACTTTCTCATAATGCAAGCATGTTTTGAAGAAGTAGAGATATGGTCATTTTAGGAAGAAATAACGCACTCGCGTTATAACACGAGCACGTTATAATGCGAGTGTGTTTTTTGTTGCACTAAAAATGGTAAAAAACTCAATATACTCATGATCTCAAGGCCCACATTCTGCATATTCTCCTGGTTCTACACGTGCTTCAACAAAAACTAGCTTTTTGATGATGTTGTGAAGTTTGCATACATGTTTTTCATACTCCACCACCTTTTTCATGATCTTTCTACCATCTTTGCATGAAATAGAAGAGTTTTCACATTGAAATATATAATATCAATTCAAGTTTGAATTCCATTGAAAAATGATATACAATTGAAGTTTGGAGGGGAACAAGCTTTTAAAAAAGTCAAATTGTTGAGGAGTTTGAAGAAAGAAGAAGCTAAGGCTACATAATTGGGTTGAACTCCATTTGAAACTCTAGTTTTTAAGGTATGTGAATTCTTTACACATTTTCTTTCATTCTATTATGGCTTGCTTTCATTTTTGTTATTTTGCATATTTCATGTTGATCATTGTTTGTTTGTCATTATAACCTTAGGTTGTCAATGCACATTTTAAATTACACAATTCTATACACTTTCCAATTACATTTTTAAATCACATCTCTTTGAGGCATTTTGTTATTTAACAATTCACTTACCTTGTGTATGCTTCCACATTTTGTATACACATATATATGACATACGTTTTAAGGAAGTAAAATAAAACATCATTTCTCAATCCTTTATTATGGAAGTGCATACCACTCTCTGAAGCTTTCATTGAGGTATTTTGTCAAACAATTATACCAAGCAGCTCACTGCCTTGTCTATGCTACCAAATTTTCCATACATCTCTCTAAAAAATTGGAATACACTCCTCCCACATTGATAGATCTTAGAAACTATTTTGGTTTTAATCTTTGTTTCTAGATTTACCTCATCACTAAACCTACCTCATCACTTTTATCTATGATATATTTTAAATGTTTCCTTGATTAGTCCACCTACAAGGGATTCTAACCCTTCTCTCCAGTATTAGAAGACTCTTTATTGAAGGCTAAGTTAGCAACATGGGGAAAGGCGCAGCCTATCTTGCAATCATGGCTCAAAATGAAAGCATGGAAAAAGCATTTGAATTTTTATGCAACTAGGGGAGGTCCTACAACACAATTGAGCACAAAAAATAAACCAACAATAACAATTCACAAGTCACAATTCTCAAAACTCTTCACTTTTCACCAAATCAACACTCTTCCTTATACCATTGCCAACTCATTCAATCGGGTATTTCTTCTCAATAAGATTCTTTTAGATCAATAATTGAACCATTTCAAGGACCCTTTAGGGCACACAATCATATGCCAAAAAACCACTATTGGTTACTTTGTAGCAACTTTCTCAAATCAGGCTTTCTAAAACAACTAGGCCTCAAATTAGGACACTTTAGTAAAGAAAATTATCTTGAAACTTGACCAAAACCTCCAAACACATGTGGGAAGAAATTTATATGTATTCAAACCAAATAATTCACAATTAGTTCTCAAAATTTCATCCACCAAGATGCCAAAACCAAAAACCCTTTTTTTAAGCCAAATAACCTAGGGCTTATTGGAAAACACACTTCCCAACCTTATCAAAACATGCCACCACCTCAAACAAGTCTAAAATGTCCTACACAAACTCAATTCAACAAGAAACAATGCTTCCCTGACACAATACTCACTTTATCATGTCAAAACCTCTCAAATTCACATGGAAAACACCAAATTTCACTCTAGGGCTTCATGCCCAACTCAACTCTTGACCTCCCCTGTACACACTCAACATTCCCACACCTTTTTAGTGATTTTTCACACCCATTATTTGAGTTAGAGTGGTCACAGTGAGAGGAATTGGTTAATACACCATTTTAAATGACTTTCAAACCTTAAAATTGTGTGTTTAGGTCGGTCTCAGAAATGGTTGAAATGGTAGAGGCAGTGTATGCCTCATAGAAATGGGGTGTCACGGTGATTACATAATTATGACACCCCATTTCTATGAGGCAGCATTCACTGTGACATCCCATTTCTATGAGGCATATGCAGCACCTACCTTCTCACCCCTACTGCATTGGCAAGCTAGTGGAGCATTAGCGGTACATCACCATGGCACCCCATTTCTATGAGGCATACATTACCCCTACCTTCTCAACCCTACCGCATTGGCAAGCTAGTGAGTGAGCTAGCTTTCCAATGCTCCACTAGCTTGGTGGCACCCCATTTCTATGAGACATACATTTCCTCTACCTTCTCAACCCTACCGCATTGGCAAGCTAGTGAGTGAGCTAGCTTGCCAACACTCCACTAGCTTGCCAATGTGGTAGGGTTGAGAAGGTAGGGGCAGTGTATGCCTCATAGAAATGGGGTACCATGGTGATGATATAGGGTTGAGAAGGTAGGGGCAGTTTATTCCTCATAGAAATGGAGTGCCACAATGATGGCACCCCATTTCTATGAGGTATACGCTGCCCCTACCTTCTCAACCCTAGCACATTGGCAAGCTAGTGAGTGAGCTAGCTTGCCAACGCTCCACTAGCCTGCCAATAGGGTAGGGTTGAGAAGGTAGGGAAGTGTGATAGCAACCTAGGTGGTGAAGACCCCAACCAACTCAAAATGATCATACTGAAACGACAAACCAACCCCTTAAACACTATACACTCAACTTATCCTAAATACACACCTAAAGGCTTGTAGCCCCCCAACACTTTTTTTTCTCAACATCTTTTAGAGAATGCCATACAAAGACCTAACAAACATCATCTAAGACACACGTCAACTCCTAACACAACATACCAAAAGGTTTCAAGATGTTTCTTTGCAACAATATTGAAAACCAATAGGCTGTCCTACCTTGTAGGCCACCAAATAGCCCTCTTTTACAAAGGAGGTGCCTCCAAAACACTTTGTTTTCACCAAATATCAACTAAAAATCACTAATTGTGTTACAAAACAAAAAATTCAACCATTATTTCTCAAAGCCTTGACCTCTAAAATTTTGTACCACCAATCCCTCAACTTTCATGCAAATAACCTAGGGTTTATTGAAAGTCTTGACAATCGAGCTTACCAAACCTCACCAATACCAAAAAAACTTCAAAAATTCCTTGCACATACTGAATATTTCAAGTATTTTTTATGAAGCCTTGAATGACATATATTTCATTTATTTGAATGGACAAATACTTTAGGAACTAATATTCATCTCATTACCATGCTACAGGTAAAATTATCTGCCATGCTGAAGCAACAAAGAAGGAATAAACTAATAGACAAAGAGTATGAAACCTTCAAAGAAAAGGAGAGAGAACAGGTGGCAGCATATCGTGAAAATAATAAATTTGGTACTATTGACGAAAACAAGCCAACTAAAGAGGAACCTCAACCGTCAAAAAGAGAACAGGATTTGGCAGCACAAAGGGCGCGAATGCAAAAGCATCATGCTAAGAAAAATTTAGATATTGTAGTTGGAGACACACCCTCTATAGAAAGTGAATACGAAGGGACACCATTAAGCATAAGCAAATATGGAGGGACACCAGCTACCACAAGTGAATATGGAGAGACACTATCTATGGCAAGTGAATATGGTTGGACACCATCCAGCGCATCTCAAGTTAAGAGTACATCATCACTCAAATTTGACAAAGAAGGTATGCCATCATCCCCATGAGAACCTCAAGGTATGTCTTCTACTCCACCCTCGATCGAAGGTACGTAATCTATCCCACCTCAATTAAATATTGATGAAATTCCTAATGTTGAGATGTATGTACCTAGAAGAACACCACCTAGAATTTTGCGTAGAAAGCCAAAGTATTTGATTAATATTGATGAGGATATTTTGCAGCACATGGAAGGTAAGATTCCAACATGCACTTGTAGAAGATATGTTGATAAGATTTGGAAATTCTACTTTAAAAGGATAAATGAGACTACAAGATGTCAACTATTTTTTGAAATGATACGGGGTATAAAGTATAGATACATCATGAAGACTCTTGGGTTGAGAACATCAAATGCATCGAGTGAAAACACTATTTCAAGAGTCTAGTGGATGCATATGAGAGTGTGGATAAGACCTCATGCTCAAAGGATAGTAATGTCACATGATGTGTCATTACATCAAATTTGGTAAGCAGTCAAACAAAGAGAGCTTGTCTCATTAGAAAGACGAGTGAACAAATGAGAATTAGTAGAAAAAAATTATTAAAAGTCATTCAAAGGTGGAAAAGAATTTAGGGCACCAATTCAAATGAATTATGGGCATTCTCGGGGAGACTGCCACAAAAAGATAAAAAATTTGTTGAAGAATTAAGAACACTAATTGAAGAGTATTGGAAGAATAACACAAGGCCATCTTTGAATCAGAGGGATGTGGTAAGAAGGAGAATCGGTAGTCAAAACCGTGAGCCACATCCAAAACATTTTTGGATATGACTCAAACCCAATTTTTTCATAATTTCAAATGGATTATCCTCAAATTAGTATTTTTCAAAGATTTTTTGAAATGCTTGAACCTTTCTATGTCAAGATAAATCACACACGCACTACTTGTTGTTGTAGACTACATATTGAATTCTCTAACCATTATGATGTTTATCGTTCTATCTATTGTGATTTACATACTAACAATGTTTTGAAGGATTGTAGCATAGAAGCCCCACCAAAATCTTCAAGAGAGTTCTTATCAAAAAAATTATGTGAAATAGAGGATGGCCAAATATTCTACAAGACAGCATGCTTGGATGGTTCATGTGAGTGTTGCAGTGGCTTGCAGTGTATGCCAGTATGTCAACATATGGAAAGCACAAATGAGGTGATACAAAAACTAGTAGAGTTTGGGAAGTATAAAACGGTGGCATACGCTACAAAAGATGGGTCTCAAGAAAAAAGGTGTGATTTGGTTATTCAAAATATTTCAGTGTATCAGTTTATGTCCATGTTTTGTGACAATATAGTGTATGAGTATGCAAGGAATACCCATAGAGCCCGATAGCTGGATACGCAATTCAAGCTATGTAAGAACACCTTTCCAATTGGCAGCATAGTATTAGTGGTTGACATTGCAGAGAACTACACTCTACAGCCACAGTGTGAGGTGTAGTCACAGTATTGCAATTCCACACAAGTTTCGTTATTTGTGTAAATAGCATTCATTCATGTAGCTAATAGTATAGATAACTAAAGGAAGGTATTAAGGGAGTATCACTTTTATATTAGTGATGATCACACACATTCTTCAAATTTGTGCAAGGTTGCTTCTAAATGTTCTACCGTGATTTGGCTCAAAGGGGCATAGCATACGATCGACATATAATATGGTCGGATAACTATGCAGCATAGTTCAAGAACTCGCACATGTTTTACTGGTTGAGTAGGATGCATGTCATTACAAGTGTACAACATATGTGGAACTTTTGTGAGGTTAGGCATGGAAATGGGGAGAATGATAGTGCAGGAGCATGCATGAAAGGAGCATTAGCACAAGAAGAGTTAAAGTTTAAAGACAGTGCAAAGTTGATAGATGCAAGATCAATTGTCGAGTGGTGTAATGCTTTGATGGGTCCAAGTAATGAAGGTATGTCTTCAGCTCATAGGTATTTTTGGTTGATGGATGATACTAACATTGCACCATATGAGGATTGTTGTACACTAACACGATCAAGTGAGCTACACTCTTTCCTTAGCTCAAATGCAGGTTCATGGAGTATCGATACACGGAAGATGGAATGTTTTTGTTCTTCATGTACAATGCAAGCCTATAATGATTGTGAGTTAAGGGAGTGGGTTGGAAAATGGTTGACAAGTTATCTTAGCCCACTTTACATGTATCACCCTCCGACAGCATTGGAACTAACACAGATGGAATCATCGGTCCAATTTGACCATGTATCAGATCTAGTTCAACCAGGTAATATATTTTCTTGCTTAGTTTTTGAAATTCCATATTGTTATATTACTTTATAGTGTATTCGTAATGTTGACTAATTTCAAGAGATTTTCTACACATATCAATGTAGGGCAATTTTATGCAGTTATTGCAAATGAAGACAACAAAGAGGGAATGGACTATTACTTGTGTCATTGTGTTGAGGCCAAAAAGAAATTGGAGGCCCTAGTTATAGATGGAGAAAATATAGAATACCCTATAGGCTCAGTTGTTGTTACTAGAACGTGGCTTAGAAGGTACCCACATAAGAGTGTTAAACATTGGTTGTTTCAGGAATTTGACATGTATCATAAGATTCTTTATTACTCAAACCTTATCGTGGCATCCAATGTTCGTTTGACCAAATATGGGGGTAGACCTTTGAACAAGGTCTTGTGGAAGGTCCATGAGTTTGACCATGAGGCAATAATTGACACAATAAAGAGTAGAGCAGACCTAGATGGTTCGTTGGATTAATTTGTAAGTATGCACATTGGTTCTTATTAATTTATACTTGTAAGCACATTAATTTTTTTGATGGCAAAGCTATCTTCTTTTACTTTACCTATTTGTAAGTAACCTACTACAAATTGATTGGTGTCCCCTTGCAAAAAATGAAGATTTATGATCCATCCAAGAGAATGTCAGCCAGAAAATCAATGCAACATCCTTATTTTAATGATCTATACAAATCTCAATCATGATTTTAAGCCATTACAAAAGTGTGTGCAAAGCTTTTGAGGGAATTTCAAGTTATTCATTTGAAGTTAACCTTATCATGACTAGCTATGATGTAGACATTATAAGAGCATCTCAAATTTAAACTTACTCTATTCATGAGAGGTGTTGTGTGCAATAGGTATCTTAGAACTCCCATTAAAGATGTATGACTAGGAGTGACTAAGTTGAGAGACTAGCATGCCTATCTGTAAGGGCCTTCCATCTATTTTCATTTGATTTCCATTTTGGATGCTCTCTCTTTTTCTATTTTACTTTGAATATTTGTAAATAAACTACTAAAAAATTGATTGGTATCTCATTGCAAAAAAGTTGATTCATGAGCCATCAAAGAGAATCTCAGCCAAAAAAGCAATGCAACATACTTACTTTGATGATCTTAACAAATCTCAATTCTAATTTGAAGCCATTATAAAAGAGTGTGTGGAGTTTAGCGAGGGAATATCAAGTTACTCAATTGAATTTAACTTCATAATGAGCACCTATGATGTATTTCAATTAGGTGTTTTTCAATTTGAATATGTAAGTGGTGCAAGAGCACCTTGCTCACAAAATGCCTACAAAATGAAAAATTTCAAACAAATGAATTTTTAAATGTAAAATGTATGTAAAAGTTCATATGAAGACCTATTTCAATGTATTTTAATGTTTATTAGGTCACTAGGAGGTGAGGCAATTGAATTTGGAAAAAAAAATATGCTAAAAGTGCAAATGTTGTAAAAATTGTCAAAAATGCAAGAAAAGGCAAAAAAATCAAAAGTTGAAGAGTCTTTTTTTGAGAAATTAGATGGATAGGTCATTGAAGGAAGTTGAAAATTAATTTATTAGTTGGGGAAAATCTACATAAATCATGTAAGTTCGAGCAAAACAAATATATTTTGTATTCTTGAAGATTTACAATCAATAAAGTCCATGTTTTAGTGATTTTCTGAGTTTTTCTAGTTGTTCATTAACTTGTATAGCTTGTACATTAGTTTAAGGCCTTGAATATTGTTTTTTAAGGTATAATAGTGAATTATCTTTCATTTGAATTTATTTAGTATGGTATCCATTGAGTTTATCATTAGTTTGAACTGATTTTTCTCAACTCGGTCTGTAAACCCTCAAGATTGGGGTTTTGAGAGTCTAGATAACCAATGATGACTACTCCAACGAATTTGATAGTTTAGATCAGTGGACTAGATTATTATTAGGATTTTTGAGGTGTGTGTGTGTTTATTTGTGCAGGTGAATTCAAGAAACAAAGGTGGAGTTGTTGCTACAGGGTTTTATGATGAATTTCCAAGTGAAAAGTGTGGCTCCAAGTGGTGTTTTGAGGAAAACGAAGTGTTCAAGGATGGAAGGAGGTTTAGAATGCATATTCAGATATATATAATTATTTTTGGAGTATTTTCTAATATTTTGAAGGTTTTCAATGGTTTTTTCTATCAAACCCTCATTATTTTTGCATGGTTTAAGCCTAAAAACAAGGTTTCTATTGTTGGGTGTTTAATTGGGCCTTTAATCCCCTAAATTTTGGTGAATAATAAGTTTTTACACATGATAAAATACTTTTTGAATTCATATGGGGTTTTGTAGTTGATTCATTGGTAGTCCCTTTGTAAATTTGGGCTAATTTGAAGCATTTTCCAATGGGTAGGCTATTGGTTTACACATATTTTCCAAAACAAGTATATCTAATTTTTGTATATGTTAATATTGGATAAAATGGGTTGCTAAAAAGCTACTATTCCAGGTTTGAAATGATCTCAATAAGAAGTTACACCCGATTCAAGGTTTGGAAACCTACTTGCAATTTGATGCCTTGATAGCTAAAATGGGAAAATTTGCGTAAACAGTGATTTGAATGATTCTTTATGATTGAAACCTATATAAAAGGTGTTGAAAAATATGTCTCAATGCTTGGATAAGATTTAGGAAGCTAACTCGGTGTTTTGAGTGTTTTGAGCAAGGTTTACACAATGTGTAAGATGATGTTTTGATTGCTAAAAAGTGGTAATCTAAGTAAAAAGAGTTTTTAGAGTTTCAATGTTATCAAAACTACCAAGATAATGTATTTAAAAATGTATCAATGGTTTGGTAAAGTTGCATACTTTAATCTTGAAGATTTGATGTTTTTAGTAAGGTGGATTTTTGGTGCAAAATGGTGTTTTTGACTGCAAGTTAATGGTGAGTCTGATGGCCAGTGGTTTGTAAGTGTGTATCTGATTTATTTCAGTCAAGAATAGGTTTTTACAATGTCTTGGATTTCTGGTGAATGGTTAGAAGCAGACTCAATGGTTTGTAGTCTTATTCCCTTGTTGAAACAAGTTGAAATGATGAGTAATTGGTTGAATCTGATAATGACACAGAATACTAATGAAGTGCTTGGCTTGTTGGTTGTCCTATAGTTTTTCATGGGAAAAGTGGGGTTTTTCGTGAATGGATAAGTGATTTTTTATGAAAGTTGAGCAAAAGAATGATGTTTGTTTAATTTGATCTTCTCCTGTTAAGTTTGGGTCAGAAATACCCTAATGGTTTGTGGATCCTAGAAGATGCTCTTGCATCAGTAAGCAAGGGATTTAAATCTTCACAAAACCTCAAATGAATGAGTTTCAAACAAAGTTTCAACCAACAACTCTCTATCTCTTCAATTTTAACCCTTCACTCTACCTTGTCTAGTAGGTTAGCAGACCCTAGTTTTAGACTTTTTCTCACAAACTTCTCAGATGACTTCACAAACAAATGATTCATCTAGATATTCATTATTGAGTTACAACACATACTTCAAAATCAATAGTGACTATCTTGGAACATGTGCATCAAAAATGACCAAAGTGCAAAAGGGCAGCAATCTTTGACGGGGTATTACTCAAATACCGTGACACTTAGAAACTTCTCGTCTGATCTTACAGGATCATGTTGCTCCCCTCTACAAAAACCTCCCTTGGTTTTGGCTATCTCTAAGTGGTTTTCCCATGGCGGTAGACTTTCACTTGATGGAAAAAGTGTCAAATGTAAGCAGTGCAAAGTTGCAAAGTAGTGCAACTTTTGTTTTGCAACTCATGTGACCAAACAGACTGCTCCAACACGTCCTAATAGGTATTTTAATGCTAGGAATGGTCCTCTTTCACACCCAAACATGCAAAATCATTTTGAGCTACATTAAACTAGATCGATCCCTTAAGAGTCCAAAGTGCAAAATAGCTGCAAATTTCAACATGTTATTGTTATCAATCAGATATGCACCCTTTGTCAGATTTGCAAAAATTAGGCTATCTGTTGAAACATGGAAACTCTTTTCAGATGTGGGTGATCTATGCGAAAGGAGAATCTCCAGAGTGAGCTGGTTCTCTAAATGATGAATATTATTCTAAGTGATTTTCTAAGGGAAAGAGTTAGAAAGATGACTGAAATTAAAATCTATGACTAACAGATGATTCACTAGACTTATGAAAATTCAAACTTAATCACTCACAATAGTTTCTCTATCACAGTAGCTCTCACAATCTCATTAGCGCATGTTTCATCAGTGATTTGCATGAACAACTAAAAGAACTAAATACAACATGCAACCTCAAACCATGTAATTCTGAACAAAGATTTACAATAGCAAGACATATAAGGATTCAAGTTTGAAACACAAAGACATCAGATTGCCATTATAAAACTAAGACAAGAAAAGTGGGAAGGAGAACTCTGCTGCTTTATTAAAACTGAAAGAGTGAACCTGTCAAACTGAGTACAAAAATAAGTTTACAAGCTCCAAAATGCTAAGAGCAAGAAACTATCATCTGAACTGAGAAGAAGAAGAAAGCCAAGTCTTCTTCAAGATAAATCTCTCCAAAAACCCTAATTCAAGCTCACCAAGAAAACTCAAGGAAAAGGTATCAAAGCTGCCCAAAAGGTCTACACAAAAGTAGAAAAAACTCATTGTTTCCATGTTCATACAATCCAACCTCTAAAAATAGATGAAATCTGCTTTTAAAGAAAATAAAATAACTTATCTCTCCAAGAGGAATCTCAAATCTGACCCAAGAAAAAAACAAAAACAATCTACTAAAAATAGCAAAGAATAAAACAATCTGCTTTATCCTTGCTTTACATAGTTGCAGATCTTATACTCTCTCAGTCTGACCTAATTTTGCAATTAAAGGTTGTTTTGAAATCTTTTGCAAAATATTACAACTAATATCTCTGCTTACAATGTTTGATTTTTCTCAAAAAAAATCATAAAAATATAATGCATCTCCTATCCATATCCTAATTGATTTCTTTAAAATCAATTGAAAAAATAAAATAAATCTTAAGTGGCAAAGGCTTATTCTTCAAGGAATATCTGATTTATCAATATTATTTTAATTGATCCTTCTCCAAAATCTATTAAAAAAAAAACATTAAGTCTTTCTGAACTTTTACCTAAGGCGTAGGCATTTGAAGCATTCAAAAAAAAAAAAACCTAAGTTTTAAAAGTCCCTACAAAACATTTAAATGCCTATCCTAAACCTAGGCAATTAATATTTAATGAAGCCTTGAAAATGGTTGACCTAGGCATGTTGGAGACATCAAGAATAATTCTAAAGTATTAACCTTAAGTGAAAATCCCACTTCGAATTAGGGCATGAGGATGAACAAACTCAAATGGAAACCCTAAAAACTTCATTTCGCACTTTGCCACTTTGAGAGAAAGCTCTGTTGGGAAGAAGAATGTGCCACCACCATGCTAGGGTTTTGAGCTTTCTATAGGAAATTTGAGCTTCGTGCTTGTTTTTCTTAATGAATTCTCACAGTTTCCTGAAGGTAAGTTGATTCTCAAGCTCTTTCAAGCTTCTTTGTTGTATTTTTGAGCCACTTTCTAGCCTTGAGGTCATGGCATGAGCATGTTTCTTGACATATTTCATGACTTTGTGTGTTTTCTTGCTATTATATCCACCATTGGATGCCATACTTGAGCTCAAGTTATGAGTAGAAGCTCTGTGAGAGCTTGGTCGCCACGTGCTTAGCTTGGTCTTCTATAGCACCAATGGTAAGATTGTTGTCCTCATGTATTTATCTTGGCATTTTCAAACAAAAGCTTAAAAAATCTTTATATTTCTGCGAAAAGCCAATTTCATTTGTAAACTTGAAGCCCATCACACAGGTCGCGCCATGCTCATGCATTACTATTGCATTTCACTTAAGAAATTTTGTTGATATCTATTGTTTACTTTAGATCTGGTGACCATCATGTGTAATTGAGAGCCTTTTGTTTTAAAAAATGAAATTCTAGAGACAAAACTCCTCTCCTAGGCCACGGCCATTTATGCACCAAATGGGTTTTTGTATTACTTCTATGCTCGACCCAAGAGAGCATACTGTGTACTTTTTGTATTTCGAACAAAACCCCATATGGGTAACTCAGAAATGGTGGTAAATCTGCATTTCAACAAAAAACACTCATATGGTAATTTGATGTTTTGAATAAATCTATGTTTAATCCCACTGGAGTTTGACCCATATCGATTATCTACCTTCTTTCGCATTTTCTTATAAAACCCTCACATGGGTAACTCAGAAAATTGGAAAATCTTGTCTTTAAATTTGAAACCCCAATGTGGGTGTTCAAAAAAATGAACAATAATCTATATATTTGATTGTTCATGAAAAAACTAGGCTCGACCCAACATGTTTTCTATTTTCTCAATTTTCTCCATATGGGTATTTATAAATTCTAAAGAATATGTGTATCTGGATGCATTTTCTGTTGTATTCCAACTCGTCCATGGAAACACTATATAAATCTTATTTTCTGACAAAACCCCACCTGGGTGTATAATATTATGAGAAACACATATTTCCTTTACCTTACTGTTGAAAACCCTCATTCGGGTATATGAGATTCTAAAAATGTATCTTTTGTTTATATTTTCAATTGCCATTATAATGTTGTTCCCTCCTTGCACACAGAAATCCTTTTAATTGAATCTGTAGATTAGTTGTTTGCATTAGTCTCCTATGCACTCATAGTTATTCTCTTCATGGGTGCACTCCAAATCCTCATTCATACCATTTCCTTTGTAAACTCTGCTCATTTTGGAAATGACTTTTACTCGTTGTACTACCATTCAAAATACATGATAAATGAAGAAAAAAATAGTGAAAAATAGTGTACTCTTGGACTATTTCCCTCCACTATCAGCCAAAAAGATTGTGTCTAACACACCTGATCACTATATTTTGTACTTACAAACAAGTTGATTGCTCCACCACCTAATAGATGACTGAACTGTTCATGCATTTGATTAGATGCTATCACTACTTCTTATCTAGCACTCTTCATGCATTTTTATGCTCCATTCAATAAAACTATTCCATGCACTTGCTCTCTTCTAAAAATGAAAATTTGAAACAGTGCTCTTTGCTGAATAATGCTCTTATTGGTGAGGCATTATGTATGCCTGTTCATTATTACTATCACAAGCATGAACATTGTTGAACTTTGCATAATATCATGAACATGATGAACAAATAATACTATTGGAGAAGAATATAACCATACAGCAATGTTTGAGATGAATGTACTCAATTGAATAGATGAACCGATTTAAACCAACTGTTCACTTGCAGCTTTCAAGAAGTACCTACTTGATTGTTATGAGTGAATAGTAGGTTTGATGGTTTAATGAATGAATATTCTTTACTCTTTCAATTGTATAACATTTTTTTCTTAATGAACATGATGATTGTAATCTCCTTCTCAGCCCGCTTGTAATGAATAAGGGGCAGTATGCCGAGCTCTACCCTTGTGGGAGCCCATTTTTCTCCACATGCTCGGTCTTCAAATGATAATCAGCTTCATGATTTTCCCTATACCTGCACAAGGAAACAAATGATGTTAGGATAAAACAATAACAATATCTGATGTTGTTGATGTATCTCTCTTTTAGCTCATGTTTCTGCACTTTTCTTGATTGTTTCAGTGTATGATCAGTAGCATACTACATTATCGTTGATGATTCATGTAGGTATATTCATAGTTAGAGCTATAACATCCCTCTCTTCCTTCCTACAGTTCAACGGAGCTCGAAGAAGACAAATGGTGCACCACTTCTGCAACAATCATCAATACAGGCAATGATGGCTATATTTATACTTATGTGATTATTCCTTTTATGCATCTTCCATAGTGTAGTGTGATACTTATGATGCACTGTAACAGTTACATCCATGGCTTGTGTGGATATTTAATTTCAATCTTCTGCTTTTCATTTTGAAAAGAAAAAAATGCATCTCAATGCAAATTTGTACTGTCATTTGAATTCTCGCAATCAAATGAAATTCTGTAAATATGAATTACTTTATGAAATAAATGAAAGCATTATGTTGCTTTATCGTTGTATGCTCAATTTTGTACTCCATTTGATTCTAAAACATTGAATAGAAACTTCTAAAATTTTGTTTCCTCATTTCAATGCATGACTATCACTTGATGAATAATGAACAAAGTACAAACATCACTTAAGCATAGTGCAAAAGTAACTGTAACTTCACTTAAGATATAACAGTATTTAATCAGCTCCACCAATTGAGTTGTAGCGAAAAATTGGTAACAGTTACTCAAATACCATGATGCTTAGAAAATTCTCGTCTGATCCTATAGGATTGTGTTGAGATCCTCTACAAAAACCTCTCTCGATTTTTGCTATCTCAAAGTATTTTTCCCGTGGCAGCGGATTTTCACTTGATAGAAAAAGTGTCAAATGTAAGCAGTGCAAAGTTGCAAAGTGGTGCAATTTTTGTTTTGCAATTCGTGTGACCAAACGGACTATTCCAACGTGTCTGAATAGGTATTTTTACACTAGGAATGGTCCTCTTTTACACCCAAACATGCGGAATCGCTCTGAGCTACGTTCAACTAAATTGATCCCTTAAGAGTCCAAAGTACAAAATGGTTGCAAACTTCAACATGATGTTACTCAGATACCATGATTCTTAGAAACTTCTTGTTTGATCCTACAAGATCATGTTAGGCCCCTCTACAAAAACCTCTCGATTTTTGCTATCTCGGAGTGGTTTTCCTGTGGCAGTAGATTTTTACTTGATGGAAAAAGTGTCAAATGCAAGCATTGCAAAGTTGTAAAGTGGTTTCATTCTACAAATCATGTGACCAAACAGATTGTTCCAACACATCCAAATAGGTATGTTTACACTAGGCATGGTCCTCTTTCACAACCAAACACGCAGAATCACTCTGAGCTACGTTCAAACAGATCAATCCCTTAAGAGTTCAAAGTGCAAAATGGTTGCAAACTTCAGCATGTTGTTACTCAGATACTATAATTCTTAGAAACTTCTTGTCTAATCCTACAAGATCATGTTGGGCCCCTCTACAAAAACCTCTCATTTTTTGCTATCTCAGAGTAGTTTTCATGTGGCGACGGATTTTCACTTGATGAAAAAAGTGTCAAATGCAAGCAGTGCAAAGTTGCAAAGTGGTGCAACTTTCATTCTACAACTCGTGTGACCAAATGAACTATTCCAATGTGTCTGAATAGGTATTTTTATGCTAAGCATGGTCCTCTTTCATACGCAAACACATGGAATCGCTTCGAGCTACACTCAACTAGATCGATCCCTTAAGAGTCCAAAGTGCAAAATGACTGCAAACTTCAGTATGATGTTACTTGGATACCATGATACTTAGAAACTTCTTGTTTGATCCTACATGATCATGTTGTGCCCCTCTAATAAAACCTCTCTCGGTTTTTTCTATCTCGAATTGGTTTTCCCATGGTAGCGGATTTTCACTTGATGGAAAAAGTGTCAAATGCAAGCATTGCAAAGTTACAAAGTGGTGAAACTTTTGTTTTGCAAATTGTGTGACCAAACAGACTATTCCAATGCATCCAAATAGGTATTTTTACGCTAGGCATGGTCCTCTTTCACAACCAAATACGCAGAATCACTCTAAGCTATGTTCAACCAGATCGATCCCTTAAGAGTCCAAAGTGCAAAATAGTTGCAAACTTTAGCATGTTGTTACTCAGAAACTGTGATGCTAAGAAACTTCTCGTCTAATCCTACAGGATCATGTTGGGCCCTTCTACAAAAACCTCTCTCATTTTTTGCTATCTCGGAGTAGTTTTCCCATGGCGGCAGATTTTCACTTGATGAAAAAAGTGTCAAATGCAATCAGTGCAAAGTTACAAAGTGGTGCAACTTTCATTCTACAACTCATGTGACCAAACGGACTATTCTAATGTGTCTTAATAGGTATTTTTATGCTAGGAAAGGTCCTCTTTTTCACCCAAACACATGGAATCACTTTGACCTATGTTCAACCGGACCAATCCCTTAAGAGTCCAAAGTGCAAAATGGCTGCAAACTTCAGCATGTTGTTACATGGATACCATAACACTTAGAAACTTCTCATCTAATCCTACAAGATCGCGTTGGGACCCTCTACCAAAACCTCTCTCATTTTTGGCTATCTCAGAGTGGTTTTCTCGTGGCGACGGATTTTCACTTGATGGAAAAAGTGTCAAATGCAAGTAGTGCAAAGTTGTAAAGTGGTGCAACTTTCGTTATGCAACTCGTGTGACCAAATGGACTATTCCAACATGTTCGAATAGGTATTTTTACGCAAGGCATGGTCCTCTTCCGCACCCAAACATGCAGAATCGCTTCAACCTACGTTCAACGAGATCGATCCCTTAAGAGTCCAAAGTGCAAAATGGCTGGAAAATTCAACATATTGTTACTTAGATACTGTGATACTTAGAAACTTCTTGTATAATCCTACAGGATCATTTTGGGGCCCTCTACAAAAACCTCTCTCAGTTTTTTCTATCTCCAAGTGGCTTTCCCATTGTGGTGGATTTTCACTTGATGGAAAAAGTGTCAAATGCAAGCAATGCAAAGTTGCAAAGTGGTGCAACTTTCATTTTGCAACTCATGTGACCAAACAGACTGTTCTGACACATCTGAATAGGTATGTTTATACTAGGCATGGTCCTCTTTCACACCCAAACACATGGAATTGCTTCGAGCTAAGTTCAAGCGGATCAATCCCTTAAGGGTCCAAAGTGCAAAAGGGAAGTAAACTTTGATGGGCTATTACTCAGAAACTATGATGCTTACGAACTCTTCGTCTAATCCTATGGGATTGCGTTAGGCCCCTCTACAATAACCTCTTTCATATTTTCTTATCTCAAAGTCATTTTCCTATGGTGTCCAGTTTTTATTTGATGGAAAAAGTGTCAAATGGAAGCAGTGTAAAGTTGCAAAGCGGTGAAACTTTTATTTTGCAATTCGTGTGACCAAACAAATTGCTCCAACATGTCCCGATAGGTAGGTTTATGCTAGGCATGGTCATCTTTTGCACTCAAACGCGCAAAATTGCTCTGAGCTACGTTCAACTGGCTTGATCCCTTATGATGGCATGGAAAACAATGGAAAAGAAAAACATACACAACGGTTGAGAAGTCTGAGTATTCCACACAAAAAGCGTATGATCATTGGTGTAGAGCACCTTGTTCCTTCATTTGATGAAGAAGGTCTAGTTCAGTTATTTTAATCATTATAATGTCAAATAAGGCTATGATAAGCCATTTTGTAATCTTGCTTTTAGTTTTGAGTTAGCATGGGGTCATTTAAGTCAATTAAGTAAGTATGAATAAGAAAATAGCATCGGTAAAGGCATTGGAAGAGATTACTAATGTTGCCCCTATTCAAAATTTGGAATTTAGGCCTTAAAAGCAAGGCTAGACAAGGTGAAAAGAAGAAATCGCTTGAGAATAAGTTAGAATAGGTTGGAAATAGGGTGAGGTTGTGGAGTTTGATGTGTTCAAGTGGTATGTAAGGACAAGGGAGTTCAAAAGTATGTTATGGCATGATTCCCTAATAGGGAATAGAGGGGTTTTGAATGGAAAAGAGAGGTTTGAGGGAGTAAAAGGGGTAAAGTCAAGGGGCGGCATAATTTGGTGGTCAATTAAGTTTGTGCAGGTAGAATGAAGAGTATTGGAAGAGGTTTTGAGGTTGTATGACATCTGGATATGGGTTTTTCAATAAACCCTAGTGAAATTTGAGAAAAGTGAGGGTTTAGAGGATAGTGGGGTTAAAGGGCCAATCACGCCCTAAAAATTATGGATTTGCAAACTAGTAAATGTTGCCCAATGGTGTTTTGCAATTGGAAGAGTGATTGAGAGTGTGTTGCTTTGTTAAATAGACCTATTCGGGGGTCTAGGATTGTGTTGAGTCCATTTCTTATTTGTATTATAAATTATAACTTTCTTTCTCCCAAGTCCATTTCGTATACAAGAAATAATATTGTAAAAAGTTGACATATAAATATTTCGACATGTTTATATGGTGACGCATCAAGAACATAACAATTCATTTTGCACTATTAGGATTATGTTGTGAAAAATTTTAAAGACTATTGAAGATAAATGTTTGTATGATAATGTGTCAAGAAGTTAACTACTTCATCTACTCTGAATATTATGTTTTGCAAGTGTTGTGAAGATTATGTATCATTTGCTTAATTGAGTTGTTCAAATCAAAGGATTAAATATATTGGAATCTTTTTATGAATCATTTCATGGAATACCAATTGAAAACATATTTTTTTCTTTTAGATAAAGTTGTTTAGCATCAATAAATTAATATTCAAGACAAACCATGAAGGACAACAATGATCAATGCTAGGGATAACCAATTAATAAGTATACACGTGAATAAGTCAAGCATCTACATGTGAATAAGGGGAGCACAAGTATTCAAAAACACGTAAGCCTTGAAGTATACACACGAATATACAGTATACACAAATTAATACAAATTATATGCATAAATACAAGGTATACGCATGAAAACACGTAAGTTGAAAAGTATACATTGGAACACACATAAGTCACAAAGTATACACGTAATTGTAAAGTATACATTTGAATACATGTAACTCATATCTATTGAACCATAAATTTAGAATGCAAATATGGACACCATCGATAAAAAAATATTTATATTAACCAAATATTCATGTAGGTATACATCAATATATGTTGATACAAGTATGAAATATAGGTCAAAAATAGCCATATAGGCTTACGAGAATTCCACATAGGCATACAATGTCAAATATATCCAATACAAAATATGTATAAAAATGTCATGTAGGCATACAACAAAGGGCTCTGGAATCAAAATTTATTGCTCTCCATGCTCTATAAATAAATTATTTCCCTTTGCTTGTCGATTGGATGATGATAGGTCTATCACTCATTTGTGTTGTGCTCGAGAAGTGCTCCTGTTGCTCCTCCTAATGTTTAGTTCATGGTGAAGTTTTAACTGTTACAATAAGAAGTAAAGACATTAATATATAGAAATTAAATTATAAAAAATGATATATTTAACAAAATAATCACTTACCATCATCTCATGATCACTCTCCATGAAGGAAATATTAACAAGCCCATGTTGAGGCGTGCTCAAGCCCTATATAAACCATCCAAATAGAAATTAAACTATGAATCAATAATGGTTTGATTTTTCACTAACATCTATAACAATGAATGTAAATTAAAATTTACTAATTTGCCTCATACCTCCCCTATCAGAATCATCGAGGATTGTATAGCAGATGAAACACTAATCTCCATTGCCCTTGTCACTTTCGTAGGTGTTTCATCTTGCAACATCTGAAAATAAAGCAACAATAATTTCAATCACAAAAACTACAATAGCGATCCACATCATGACTTATAATGTATGAGATAATAAACAAAATTTTGAGTACTTATTAAACTATATATTTCTAATTATCATGTTTACTATTTTCCCTATCCATATCTTGTTCGAAAGGACATGTTTTTAGGCTTTTACCAATAGCAGCAAGTCGGTGAAACTTTTGATGAAATGCTTTCATAGACATGTATGATAACTGTGGTGGCATAGAAAAGGCAGTGAACTATTTGAAAAAATGCCTCAAAGAAATGGGGTCTTGTGGTGATGTAATGCCATTACAAACAAATGCACGTCATGGCATTCCATCACCATAAGACCACATTTCTTTCAAACATTTTTTCATAAAGTTCATTGCCTTCTCAATGGTATTATTACTTACTATTATGCTTTGATAGATATTTTTCCAAGCATCCATAGTTTGTTGGAAAGCACCTATTTTAGGCTTTTAGCTATAGCAACAAGGAAGTGAGTAGTTTGATAAAATTCTTTGGTACACATGTATGGAAAATGTGGTATCATAGAAAAGGTGGTGATCTGTTTGAAGAAATGCCTCGAAGAAATGTGGTCTCATGGTTATGGAATGGAATTCCATCACCATAAGACCATATTTCTTTGAGGTATTTTTTCAAACTACTAACTACCTTGTCTATGCTATTGCTTACTATTATGCTTTGATAGATTTTTTCCAAGAATCCATAGTTTGTCATGTAGGTGCTCCTTTGCAAGCACATGCCTCCATGAGGAAAATTTAGGAGTTTGAATTAGTTAAGGTGTTTTGATGATGTAATAAGGCTTAAATAGCCATTTTGGAGGTTGTAATAGTCTTAGTTAGTTAATTTAGGCATAAAGTGCAAAATTGCAAAATATTGACAAAGTTGTCAATTTCAAATATTGTAAAAATGAAAAAAGGTGTAAAGGCATGGAATGCCAAGGGTCAAATTAGTTGTAGAGATTATTGAGTCATTGTAGGAAGTTGGAAAGGTTGGGAAATGTTTAAAAATGATATGATCCATCGATGTAAGTTGTTGTTGGAGAGATTGAAGGAGGAAACTAATAAAATATCATTGATCCAAAGGAGTTGGTATTGAGTTTTTGATATGTGAAAGTAGGCCATGATGAGTGCCTGATTTGGGGATTTGTTGACAAGGTTGTTTAAGAAAATTGAAATTTTTGACAAGAAAAGTGGGTTGGTTGACCTAGTAGGAAGACTAGGTAGAAGTTTGAAAATAAAGAAAGAATTGAGTTTTTGAGTTGCAAAGTGGATTGAATCCTTTTGAATGATGAAGTTAAGTTATTTGACTACCCTGCATTGCATCAATTTGTTGGAAAGCACATTTTTTAAGCTTTTATTGATCTATATAGAATCTAGACTATACGCAGTATTTGAATGCTTAACTTTTACAATGATTATTCCAAGTTTATGAAATTTGAATTCATGCATACATTAACAAATTTATGCATTAAAACTTCAAAAGAGAAACTGAATACGAGAGAGAGAGAGAGGAAGAGAAAGTGCAAACAGTGTTTGATTACGGAGTTTGTCACAAACATGACTACGTCTCCGGGTCCACTCCAATAGAGAGACCGATCCGATTAATTCCAAAATCAATTACAAAAGCACCACAACCATTCTCCAAGCACTTCGGCAGCATAACAACGCTCTGGCATACAAGAATGGCTCAAAGAATCTTCACAAGACCTCTCTTTCCTATCACCTCAGCTTCAAGACTTCATCACCTGAAAAAAAAACTTAATCTCCACTCTCACCTCACACCCCTTTTTATACAAAAAAATGAATCAAATTGGTTACTAACCAATTGATTTACAAAATATTCCTTATCTCTCCAAATTACAAATCAAATATTTGAAAATCCTCCATATCTCCCTAAAAAACAACTACATCTCCCAATTTTACACATAAAAATCTCTTAAAAATTATTTAAGCCCTTCAATAATATTTCCCTCGGGCTTTTGTTGGTTGGGAGGTTTTTATTTAATCCTTTAAAAGGATTATTGTTTACATTTTTTTAGGGGAATAGTATTATTTTAAGGCATTCGGTTTCAACACACTCAATAAAACAAACCGATGCCAATATAACATACAGAAAGTTCCGTGGTGTGACGGTTTCATATTATTTTGTTAGCTCGAAAGGTGCGGGTTCAAAACCCGTCGGTGATAATTTTAAACAAACTTCCAAACAAACCTTTAACAAAACGAACAGGGCACCATTCATAGTTAGCGACCGGTTGTTTGGCTCAATGGTGGAATAGTTGGCTCGCCAAGCGGAGGTTACGGGTTCAAGATTTTCGGCCAACAACTTTTGTTCAAATCCTGCAGGGGGTAAGGTATGTACACCTCGTATTGTGGAGCATGAGTTAGGTGCCTCCCTCAATATTGGGAGTACGAGGAGTCCCATATTGCTGTAGGCCTTCTGTAGACCCAAAAATAGATTGTCGGGTATCGTGGACTATAAAATAATATTATTATTATTACAAACAAATCTGACCCATGCCGACGGAGGATGAAAGTGAGGCCACGTGGCACGCCGAGGAGCTGCCACGTGGCGGAGCCTGATTCGCCCATCCCGATGACGTGGAAACTGACTCAGATGTTGATGTGTCTACCACTAGACTATACTTTCTACCAACTCATCATGCCACGTGTCCAAGCTCGATTCGCCTAAACTGCTGACTGGATGCTGACTGGATGTACGAATGACACGTGTCAATGCCTAATTCGCTGACCTTGCTGACGTCACCTGCCACATCATCATGCCACGTCGACATGTACAGACCGTACAGACTACCATGTGTCAACTTTTGATTGGTCCATTTCGGATTTCGTGCTGACGTCAGTTGTACGGATGATGACGTCATCACTGTACCTTCAAGTCCACCAAGTCAACCTACAACTTTGACCAGCTGTATCTCTAGCCTCCGATGTCCGATTTCGATGAAACGAACACCGTCGGAATCATCTTGATGATCTCTTCGTGATGACATTGGTTCCATGAATTTTTGAGACAATCATTTTTTTCACTTCCTGGACGCCCTCTAATCCCAGTTTGACCCAAGGTTTGACTGGCCATAACTTGCGCAAACGGACTCCTTTTCGCTCCGTTCGAGTTGCGTTGGAATCAAGACGTTGAGATCTTTCTGATGGTGCAAATTCTAGAGAGAAATGGGAAACTTCAATTTCCACTGAAAATATCCACCGGATCATTTATCCAAATGAACTATTTGATAAAATGCTTTGGTAGACATGTATGGAAAATATGGTAGCATAGAAAAGGCGATGAGTTGTTTGAAAAAGTGCGCCAAAGAAATTGGGTCTCATGGTGATGGACATCACCATGAGACTACATTTCTTTGAGGAATTTTTTCAAAAAACTCATTTCCTTGTCTATGCTATTGCTTACTGTTATTCTTTCATATATTCCTTCCAAGCATCCATAGCATAAACAATGCAATGAACTGTTTAAAAAGATGTCGAGCAGTAAAATGTGGTCTCATGGAATGCCATGACAAGCAAATGCAATTGGAAGCTACTCCTAGACTTATTACTTATGCTATGTGAAGTAATTTCATCACTTCTTATGTTGACTTTCTAAACAACTATATTATAGTTGAAATTTTGTCATCTATCAACATCTAGTTATTAGTTATAGAATGTGAAGTAATGCTTTGAGTTTGAATGATGTGCAATGCGATGTAATCAATGATATGAATATAAACTACACAAATCTATTAAGTACAATTCATTAGTTAAACTCTTTATTCTATTACCTATGTGTAGGTTTGAGTAAATCCACTAGCACTAGGAGGTGTTCCCTAGAAACCTCAAATATTAGTTTGTTCAACATCCAAAATCACATATTAAAATACCATTCGTAAAACAATGTTATTAACATGTAATAAATTTATAATTGTTTAGTAGTTACATACCCTACCGATAGGTGTATTGCAAAAATAAGTAGGTGTAAGGCTGGTGTATCCAGTCTCAACATTGTGACCCTGCAATTTTATTAAAATCATAAAACTAAATTAGTTAATTGTTCATTTCAAAATCAAAATTTAATAAATTAAATTCAATGAACATGATAAATTTAATCTAACTATCAATTCCATATGCCTCATGCAAAATGTTAGTTTCCCTCTCCATCTCCATAGTTGCATACGGATCCTACATAGCAGCCTCCTAAGTGTCGGTGGGGTCATATGAACAAGTCGCCCCGCAAGATTGACATACATGGGTTCGAAGGCCACCACTCAAAGACTCTCCTAGATGTCATTGTAGAATAGGGCTAGTATGATGGGATGACACTCTAGGTCAAAGTGTTGATCGCCTGCAATGTCTCTACGTCAGCACTCTCCTTCGCGATAGAAAGCATAACAATGTGCTCACAAAGTGGCCTAGTGAGAGCTTGTCTCCCTTGCCACGTAGGATCTAGTTGTGCACCAGGTCTATCCTGAGCCAACCCCCCACCTCTCCCCTGGAAGTCCCTCATATCAAAATAATTTGGGATTTTGTTCAATATGAACTCACTGTATAGTTTCCTAAGAAAATACTACGGGACTTCACAATTGTTGCACAGTGGGTAATCAAAGACCATGTACCACCTATCATAAAAATAGTTCCTAATCTTTTGGTGGTGGAACCAATCAATAGGAAACCTCTTCGCATTGAGGGTAAGATTTTTATTTGTGCATGGGTCAGTGAACAATGAGCACAAATCATCTTTTGTAATTTTTAAATCCTTTACATTTATATGATAGTTTATTCGCATAATAAGCCCTAGCCACCTGCCTCCTATCTTGCCATCCATTTATTTGTTTGCTAATTAAATATACATTTTTTAACATATCTTTCAATGAACTTGCTAGGGTCATTCTTTTTGCGGTTGAACCATTTGGATCACACAACCTACTAATTAAATCCTCAATTTGTTTTTTGTTGTTCTCAATTTCACTCATTAATTTTTGTTAAGTGCCAAGAGGGTGTTGAGTGATTGGTGGAGGAGGTTGTTGTTGAGGTTGATTTTGTTGTTGAGATTGATTTTCTTGTTGAGGATTTTTTCTTGAGGATTTTGAGGGTTTGCAGGTTGATTTGCATCTCCTACAAATCCAAAAAATATATATATCAAATACAACCTACAACTAACAAATTAAAAACAAAAAGAAAACAATCCTTACCTCTCACACCTCCTCCTCATCGTGGTGCCATCCTTGCAAAGAAATAGCAACCATTGGTGAATATTTTTGCACAATACCTCCTCCTAGAACGTGAGCGCAAAAAATGGGGTTTTGGCCGCGAACACAACAAAAAACACATTTGAAATGAAGAATGAATGAGTTTCACTTTTTATTTCTTTTAACATGTCATAACACGAGCATGTTATAACGTGCTCACGTTATAATGTGCTCACATTATGGGCTCGTTGTGGCCAAGCCTTAGGCTCGGCACATCAAGCCATAACGCGAGCGTGTTATAACGTGCTCGCATTATGAATTTTCAAAAAAAAAAATTGAAAGTGGCCACAAATTGGCTACCCATCTCCATGCACCCACCCTAGAAACTAATCCAAAAAATTTCCTACCTCTATTTCTGATTTGCTACAATGACAATTTCTAAATGAAAAAACAAAAAACCATGAGAAAAAAATGTGCGAGCCAATCAAAAATTTGGAGAAACCACCCAAAAAAATTTGTTTACTAAATAAATGCCATGGACCACAGGATAAACGAATATATCATCGTTTGGCACCAGTACCGAGAAGCCTTAATACTAAAATCAACTCACCAAAAACACTCGGTTTGGCAGGTTCAAATTACCCATCATTACATCATTTATATGCAAAATGTGGAAGCATAGACAATGCAAGTGTTCACTATTTGACAAAATGCAACACTGGTTGAAATGCATTTAGGAAAACAGGAGTTAAAGAAGTTTATTTTTTGGAGGCATCTATTATCATATTAAGAACTCAAATATGCTGATAAAACAAACATGATTCTAATTGGAAAATGTGGGCATGGCCAACAAGAAGAAAAGTATGCTCTATCACTGTCACCCTAGGAAGCCCAAAATTGCATGCCAAGAAGCCAGGATTTAGAAAGTAGTTCTAAGCTGATGCAAAAGATGAGTAACACCCATGATGATGAGACCTGCATGTATCCTCATTTTGATTACTCAAAACTATTAAACGAAAAATATGACTATTATTAAAAAAAGTATGCATGGCCAAAGAAAAAAGTAGGCTTCTCTATTATTGCGTCTGTAGTTTGACCTTCCTGGAGTGATAGTGGTAGATCTCTAATTTTCCTTTGGTTGCACGCTTTCTTTTTATTCATTTTTAGCAATTGTGAACTCTATGGGAATGCACATTTTCCCCTTTGGGTTACCTAGAGAAATAGGGATCTGGGTACCCTATTTTTTGGTGCACACATCTTCTACATTATGCCTTTGTTGAACATGCTATTTTAGGCTCCTTAGAGTGACACTGTTGAAACTTTCTAGACAACTTGAAATGGATTATTATGTGTATCATCAATCTTGAATTAATTCATAATGTTATATGTTCATTCCAAAAATATCTATCAATTTTTCACTTCAATTATAATTCTCTGTGTATTCATATTCTTTCTCCATTTCTGAACTTTTTCTAAATTTGAACAATACTTGGACTAGAGAGGGGGTTCTATCAACTTTGTTGCATTTTTGGGGAGCTTTTTTTCAACTACTATGTATAAATGACTAGTTTACCAAAAATTCTAGAGACAATATTGAAAATGGTATTCTAATTCACTAAGTTGCCTTGCCTTTAGGTATTCTAATTCACTAAGTTTTCTTTCCTTCTATAAATAGTATTATAAGTAGGTAGCCATTATCATAGCTAGATATCATAACTTACAATTTTTTCAATTTCATTTTTCTAATGTAAAAAGTTCAATTAATTCTTTTGTAATAATTATGGTGAAACGTAAATGACTTGTGATTGCAAACCTTGTAGGTGCCTAGATTTGAAAAACTCCATGCAACCCCCAAATTGGTATGTGCTATCATATTAGGTGGTGGAGCTAGACATGTCTTTTTCCTCTTACATGAAGAAAAGCCAAGCCAACAGTAACTATTTTCCCTTGCAAACATATTTTTACTAATTTTATCTTGCCTTGCATATGATATTGTCCTTTCTTTCAAATATTTAGCCTCACAGAAAAATTGCACCTAAAAGAAGTGCCCTATTTCTGCTATTGAATTAAGTGTTTTATCAAAATTTTGAAGCACGTGCCATTTCCTCCAGCAAACTCATGCTAGTCTTTAATTTTTCCAATTTAAAACTCCATGGACTTTCTTTTTAAATGATCACTTTATCATGTCAAATGATTCCATGCTAAGTATTTAAAATATATATATTTTTAAGTGGCACCTGGAAATATACAAGTCAAGGTTGTGAAAGTTAACACTCAAGCCAATCATCATGTGAAATAGGAATCAAAATCTATAGATATTCATTTGGTACATAGCCATCAAAAAATAATACAAGTCTCTATCTTCCATCTAGATTAGTGCAACAGTTCAAGTATGCTTATGTTGCACTATGCATATTTTTTTATTTATTTTTTCACACACAACTCAATTACATGACTTGGGTTTGTTTTGAGAAGTGAATCCTTTTTCTTTGTGTTTAGATGTCTTATGTCAAATCTCTACTAATGATATTGTTTCTTCTTTTGTTTCAGTTTTCTTTTCTTCCAGTGATTTTCTTATAGCATATGCATATTTTCTCTGGAATACAAGTGCATGCTATGAAGATAACATTCAGCATGAAGAAATTGATTGAATGATAGTGAAGATGAAAGGACTAACTGGGTAATGGGAAAGAATTGGTTTGCTATTTAGGATCTATTTTACTATATTATGTGAATTAGAAACAACAAACAAAGCAAATTTCTTGAGTAGATTTTTATCTGGACAATAAAATTTTGCAACAAAGTAGCTTTTTTTTAATGATAAAATCTTTCACCTGATACAGTAAGCTACAATTTATTCAAGATAACATTCAAAATGAATTCATTGAAGTTGTTTTCCTAAGATAATTTGGTTTTCGTAGCTATCACTTCTAGCTAGCCAATTACACTTTGCTTGAAGATTTTGTCCACCTTATCCACAACTTCAACAGTATTTTTATCAGACCAACAAAATTTTTGTTTTCCTCCTAAGGAAGAATTGCATCAAAAATTCCAAACATAGTTTGAATTATAACATTTTCTTTGTCCACTGCTCTATACAAGCTCCTCAATGTGTATGGTTGCAACAATGCTTAAAGTGTATCAGTTAGAAGGCATCATGTTTTGTAGTTTTCAGGCATTTTAGAGCAGTGAACAATTGACTCTCATTTTTAAATTTTATTATAGTAGTGGATATTTCTAGTTTTACTTTTGAGATTGCATAATTTTTGAGGCAGACAAATCTAATTTAGTTGTGGATGATTGAGATCCTTCAAATGACAATACATGTTTTGTACTTTGCATATTTCATGGTGTCCTATAAAGACAAGACTATTTTAAGCTATGGTTCTAATTGTAGATCAATTGTATTTGTTCAATCTACAACTTCTTGTTTGCAAAGACAAAGGCAAGGACTCTAGCTGGCACATAGCTCTTATTTTTAATGGCAATTTAAAATAATTTAATCATAAATAATTATGAAAAAAATTTAATTAATTATTTCTTATTAATTTTTTTCTTATCATGGTCTTTTAATCTAATTGTATAAACCATGTCACAATTAAACATTTTCTAGACTTAATTTTATAAGAAGTTTTTTTTTTTTACTTTGTATTCAAGATTAAATTGTTTTTTCTACCATACACCAAATGTATTTGAACTATTATGAATGCACAGGCTTAACCCAATAAGAGTGTGACATGCTTGAGATACCACTACCTATGTGTAATGTCGCAAAATTGCACCTAGGCCCAACTCCACATTTTTGCATTTTTGCCTAGCATTAATGACAAAAATCCCATGTCAAAATTTTGTGATTCTAACTCCATGCGGACTTGTGGTAGAGCAACAAAAGCCTAACGACGCGTTTCCCAAAAATCTAGGCTTTGGACACCTATGCGGCGTGCAGACGTCTACATGACGTGGTAGCGTCTTGTTGGTTTTCCAAGTTTGAAACAAGGAATCTTGAATCTTGAATCTCTCGACACGTGTCCTAGCAATTGAATTTTAGACATAATGGCTCTTTGTCGCCCTTGCATGCATTAAAAACTCCTTTCTTGCTCTCATTTGGGGTGGGAAGTCATTCGTTCAAGCTCTCTTACCACTTGCTCTAGTTTTGAGTTCTCTTCATCCTTGATAGTAGCACTCTCACAAGCAAAGCCATGCTAGACTAAGGTCCTTCCAGTAGCAGTAGCTCTCAACCAAGCACTCAACGGTGTGTTTGTGTGCTCCAGAGAGGATCTAGGCCTATGGGTAACTCTTTCTCTCTCTTCCACTTTCCTTTCCCGCTTGTTTACTTACTATCTCGTGGTGCAGGTTCTACTCCTAAAGCGGGTTTTGCTTTCACAACATGCTTTGTTTACTTCATTTGCACTCCTTTCCAACTTAGTTGTCTATGGAAGTGGGAACACCAAAATGAGGATTTGACAAAGGTAGGCCCCTATATAGCTCCAACCTTTTCTCCTTGTTCTTTTGTGTGTAGGTGCAAAGTGGAGCTTGGAGTGAAGAGTTGAATGTCTAGTAAAAGGTAAGATCTCTCCAAGTCCCCTTGTGTTTGTTATAGCTTCCAGGTTCCTGTTCATTTATTTCATTTAGTACATCCTAGATCAAAGCTTAGAAGTGAAACCTGGTTTTGTCCGCTTGATCTGTTTAGCCCTCTATTGCTTGGGATTCCAACGCATCTTTTAGACGATAGCACATCGCACTAGCATCCTAAAACTACATTGTTGTCTTTTGGCCAAGAGCTCAGTCATCTAAGGCAGAAATCTCAGGGTTTCACTCTCTCAAGATTTGAAGTAACTTTCTCTAAAACACTACTTGAAGTATACTTTTTTGCATTTTCATTGACTTGCTTATGCTGAGGTGTATAAGGGTAGTTCATTCCCTAGTGATCTCTTGACAATGAAGAGATCCATGTGCAGTGAATCCATCTTATATCACATTTTGGTGAACCTAACATGAACACATCGGATCTATTTTCACGATGTTGCATGCTTATAATAATCCCTTTTCTGAAGAAAATCTTGATATGTTGGAAAATGCTCTAGATGACTTCCTAGAAGCTCTCTCCCCTATCTGTAAATCTTCTAAACGAACTCCCCCTTCACAAGCTGAGGAGTCAATAAATGTGGTTGTGGTTTTTGTGGCTTCTCCAAGCCCTAAGAAACCCGTCATTTACATGACCCCGGCCAAACCATCCTCTAGGGAGAACTATTTTTTCTATGGGATTTCGTGTCATAGTGATTCATCAGACTTATGTTTGAGGTTCGTAAAAGCTACGAACTCAACTTCCTATAATGTTGTTGGGCAAACATATAATACTAGGAGGAATAAATAGAACTTAGATCAACAACCTTTTGTTCCTACATCACAAGCCACTCAAGTTCCTACTCCTTTACCACCTTCTCAACCAAGCCTTCCTTCAGCACCTAAACCTATGATCAAAGCACCGAGTGATTATGATCTTGTCGAGCAACTTCATGTTACTCCGGCTAATATCTCACTTTGGGACTTGCTTCAAACTACTCTGGTTTACCAAGAGATGTTCTAAGAAGCTTTACAAAAGATTATCTTCCCAACCTCTGCTAGGCCTACAGATGTTAATGCATTTTTGGCTCATATTCAAGTGGATTCGCTAAATATTACGTTCCATCTGCAAGAACTCCTGCCTCCGGATGTGCAGAAGCAAGCGGATCCCTTGATGATTATAATTAATGTTAATAATATTGGTATTAGGCATTACTCTCATTGACACCAATTTGGCTCTCAACGTTTGCGATATGGACCTATTTCCTAAGATTAAATTTGATTCATCTTTAGCGGCTCTTCCTTGTATATTTGTGGGTTTCATAATGATGGACGCCAAGCTATAGGTATGATAATACTACCTATGCAGCTAGGTCTTGTTACCTTACCTATGTTTGTTTATGTGATGCCTGGCCGGTTACCTTACAACCTTCTCTTGGGGAGACCTTGGATTCATGTTATGGGTGTTGTGACTTCTACTTTACACTGCTCTTTGAAGTTCGTCACAAATAATCAGGTGGTTATAGTTAAAGAAAATGCAGAAGTTGTTCACCTTTGTGAGCTAGTGATTGCCAGTCATGTTTGAGTTGTATCCACTCTCAATAATTGTATTCCATCTTTAACCATTGATGCTATGGCATATTCTTCATCAATACCCTCTGTGGAAGTTGTTCCTAGAGTAAGTGTCAGTAAAGATGAACCAACTAAAGTAGAGGACAATAAGTCTCCCCCGTCTTCCCCTTCTTCCTCTCGATCAAAGCTTTCCTTGGTGATGATTGGGGCTCCTTGGATTTCTCTGAATTCTTTATTGTGGAATACAAGGCGAATGCCTCTTGCATATATTTTCCAGGTACTTCTGACACAAAGATGGACAACACTCCTGCTTAGGAAGAGAAGTGTGGTCTTGTTCAGGAGACCACTCCTCCCTCTGCTGAGGAGAGTAATCACGTTCGTGCAAAGGAGATTAACATTTGAGAACTGGGTAAAGAAGGTGGTAGTTCTCCCATAAAGACATTTTATATCCATTGGTGGAATGAAACACTCTATGTAGAGTCACCACCTTCTGATGTTTTGCAAACTCGTTATGGGTTTGAATATGAACTCACCTCTCGATATGGCTATGGGTAGAAAGGCATTGGATGTACCAAGCAAGGAATTCAAGTTCCTATCCAATTTAAGCCACAACAGTGCTATTTGGGTTTGGGATGCTCTATTGAAAATTCTAAGCAAAAACCTTGGTGGAGTGTTAACATGATTTCAGTTGAGCCATTAAGCTTGGTTCATCCTAAGTTAATAAAGGAAAGGGAGAAAGCTGATAAAATCCCTTTAGATGTCTTCTCTTCATATGAAGCATTGGGGGAATTCCTAGGTTCTTATTCCCCATCGCCTTCTTTTCATCACAAGAAATGATTATCGTATCACCTACATAAACAAGTGTACTTTGGAGAATATGTCTTGAATATTGATGAAGAATACACTCTATCTAACGTTAATACTGATGTTCTGATGTCTCATCCTAAAGATCGCAGTTCTCTCCTTAAAGGAGATACTATTGAAGTTCGTATGGATCCTAAATCCTCATAAAAAGTAATGAAGATTGGGAAGTATCTCTCTTTGGAGGAAGCAAATGAACACTCTGATCTCTTGCATTCTCATTATGATATCTTTGCTTGGACGTATGAGGATATGCCTAGTATCGATGAGTCTATAGTGGTTCACAATATCATCCTATGTCTCGATGCCAAGCTAGTTAAGTAGAAAATCTTAAAGATCAAGTCCCAAGGTGGCATTAATGGTCAAGACTAAGATAGAGAAATTATTGAAAATAGGCTTTATCTGTCTGATTGAATACTCCCCTTGGATTTCAAATATAGTTGTTGTTATTAAACCTAATGGTCGTATTCCTATATGTATTGAATTTTGAGATATTAATAAGGTTTCTCTTAAGGATGATTTTTTGTTGCCTAATATATATGATTGTGGAATCAATTGCACGCCATCCATTTTTGTCTTTTATGGATGGATTCTCGGGTTACAATCAGATCCGTATTAATCTAGATGATCAATACAAGCCAGTCTTCACTACGCCTTGGGGTACTTTATGTTATGTGGTCATGCCCTTTGGGTTAAATAACGTGGGAGCGACTTACCAATGAGTGATGACCCTAGTATTTCATGATTTTATTCATAAGATCTTTGAAGACTATGTTGATGGTCATGGTCCATCTTGGCGAAATCAATAACCTATCAAGATCATGTGAAGAACCTTCATCTTATCTTTGAAAGGCTTTGACTCTATAAGATGAGACTCAATCCCCATAATTGCGTCTTCAGCATAAATGTTGACAAGCTTTTGGGGTTCATAGTTTCTCATCATGGAATCGAGGTTGACACAAATAAAATTGATTCCATTGTTAACATACCTCCACAAAGGAATATCACTGAGTTGCAAAGTTTACAAGGGAATATTGAGGGGATTCATAGATTTATATCTCAGTTGGTTGATCGTACCCTTCATTTCACTTGTTTATTGAAAAAGGATGTTCACTTCATATGGGATGAAGAGTGTTAGAAATCCTTTGATTCAATCAAAGCTTATTTAGCCAATCCTCCTGTATTGATGTCAGCTATGCAAGATAGACCCTTTTTTCTTTACCTTGTTGCATCACCATATGCCCTGGCAGCTTTGTTGGCTCAATATGATGACACGGGGAAAGAGAGAGTGGTCTACTACATCATCCATGCCCTAGTCAATTACAAAACTTGTTATTCCTCCATGGAGAAGCAATGCCTTGCTCTTGTATTCACTATGCAAAAGTTGAGACACTATCTTCTCCATGCTGAAACACACGTCATAGTAAAAATGGATCTCTTAAAGCATCTATTCTCTAGTGCTGACCTTGTTTGGAGATTAGCAAAATGGGATATGTTTCTTTCTGAGTTCGATATAAATTTTGTTACTCATAAATCAATAAAGGTTCAAGTGGTTGCCAATTAATTGGCAGACGCTCCCTCATCCCGTTCCTTCCTAGGGTTGGATTTGTTCCCTGACAAGAATATTTTCACAATTAATTACGACCATGAATGGAAGATGTATTTTCATGGATCGAGGTGTCAGACTGGTTCTAGAGCGAGTGTGGTCTTAATATCCCCCAAAGGTAAAATGTTCCCTTTATCCTCTCAATTATATTTTTTGTGCACCAATAACATCGTTGAGTACAAAGTCCTTATTGTTGGCTTGCATGTTGGGATTGCACTAAGCATCAAACATCTTTGTATACTAGGTGATTTTGAGCTCATTGTGAATCAGATTATGAGAACCTATTAGGCTAAAAAAAGTAAGTTGTCCTAGTACCAAGACCTTGCTTTGTCCCTACTTAATCGGTTCTCCTCTTTCACAATAGACAGCGTCCCTAGGAGGGAAAATAGACATGTCGATGCCATGGAAAGTGCTACTTCCTTGGTACCATCAGGAGAGAATACAAAAGAATACTGCTTCATGGTTCAGGTCCTGTGAACCCCTGCAATTTCTAATCAACCTAAATTTGAATCTTTTGTCTGTTCTCACATAGACTCAAGAGATTGGTTCTCTAGTATCTATAATTATTTAAAGACTAGAAACTTTCCTAATGATGTTGTGAAGCATTTTTGCCTTTATCACTTTGATTTTCGGTTTGTAATATGTTTTCAATTTTGGGTGTGCCCGCACTCAAATAGAGTTATCAGAAAGGTGCGCAATGCGACATGTGGTTGCTACACAACTTTCATCTTTTGTCTCCCTTTAGGGAGAGAGTTTAGAACATGTGTTGGCTCATCGGGGATTTTCTAGGGAGCTATATTCATGAGCTCAAAAGTCTCCACCTTTTTGACATGTCACCTCTTTGTTGCAGCCAAATTGCATCTCCTATGGAATGATAACTTTTGGGGAGTTTGTCAAAGCTATTTGGAATTTTTCTTTCTTGGTTTTTAGGATGGAAGCTTTGATTCGGTGTCTTTGGGTGATGTGATTGGTCAACTAGACCTTGTTTCCAAGCCTTTTTTTTAGGATTTGATCCTTTATGGGCATCTATCTTTGCTAAATATCTAAAAAACATCAATGCAGTAGCTAAGAATTGATGAGCAAAGATCATTGTGACCTAACCAAAGATCTACGATTGGATCATGTGCCATTAACTATCAAACACCTGGCAATATTGACTTTTTTATTGAGGTGGGATTTTCTTTTCTGCAACTATATAAGGAGGGCGATGACACAATGAGGGGTTGGAATTTCAAGTTTCAGTTTCCTTGGCTAAGGAAAGTTTCTTTAGTTTTCTTAGGATATAGAAATACTTTTAGAAGCACAATTGCAGAGATACTTATCTCTGGCATGGTATATCTTTTTAGGCGTAAACTATTGTCAAATTGGCATCCGGCCTTTGTTTTAAAGTTCATTTGATATTTAAAGCACGAACTATTGAGGAGAAATTGTTGAGACTATGCATGTATGGCCTTTTTCAAGTTTTTTTTCTTTATATATTATTGTTTTGAATGAAACATTGTTTCTTGCAAGATGAATCTAAATAGTTTAAGTAGTTGATTTCCATAGTATATGCTTGTATGGTAGAATAATGACTTGTGAAAATTTGATAATGTCATTGGACTTCTTTGTTTTTCTGAAGGGTTATTGTTTTACTATATTATGTTGTATTAGAAGAGAGAGCTTATGCAATTTTTTAATGTTCTTTCTGTTACCCTTAGAAATCTTTATGTTTAATCGAACCTTAATGAACACTACCTGAGGGGAAAATTTGAAAGTCTGCACTATGCTTGTTGTTAGCCTTTGTTGTTCATTATCTTTTCAACAATGAAGGGTTGTGGTGTTCTATGTCTAATTATATCAATCATAAGAATGGTTGGGTTTGAAATGTTGTAAAAGTATTGGCGTATCACCCTTTTCATGTTTTATATTTACATTTCTTTCTACCCTTTACTCCAAACCCCCAAAGAAGAGTTGTATTTCTATAAAAATTTGGGAGGCATTCAATGAGGTGCAAATTAGTCCCCCACTCACTGAATTTTCCATAAGACTATCAAAGAGGCGCAAGCTTTGATGATCAACAATTCTTTTTCTAGCATGCCCAGTGGAACAAGAAGTTTTTTGAATACCTAATTAGAAGTCAGAAATATTTCTTGAATTGGGCTAAGGAAGGAAACTGGAAGTTTCATGCCCAGAGTCCAAACAAGAGCATCTTCAAGAGGTTGTTTCCAATACTCTCAGTTACCTACCTCAGTACCTAGAAGGAGAAGACTTTCAGGTTATGTATCACCTATAAGGAGCAAGAGAGTAAGAAGTTAGAGCCTAGTCTTCAGGGCCTTATCTACTCCACCTAGAGGCTTAAACTTCCAAATAAGAATACATGTATACCTAATTCACAAGAATCTTTTCTCTATGGCTCATGCACCTCCCCCTACTTCTATAAATTTCATAAAGTGGGATAGTGGTAGCCCGCTACAACCACCCACACCCCTAGATGCATGGCTTGCCATACCCACTAACGCCCTCAAGGCTATTCTAAGATTCTCTAGAGAAGACTTCAAAACCACTTTCGAACACCTTTGAGATATAGTAGAGGTATGTAGGGTACATATCACATCAGAGGAGAACATCGCTTTAAGGCTGTTAGCTAAATCTTTCAAGGGAAAGGCCCAAGATTGGTATTGATCTTTGGCCTCGGGCTCTATCATCTCCTAGGATCGGCTTGGAGAGTAGATTTTTGAACACTTCTCAGAGAAATGAGACCACTCTTCATTACTGCAACAACTAATTACCATCAAGAGAGCTCCACAAGAAGCCATGAGTGGCTTTAACACCAAATTTCATAAGACCTAGAAAAGGATTCCCATGACTACTCGACCCCAAGCCATGATGGCATTCATGTTCTATCTGAAGGCTTTCAATCCGAACATCGCAATTATGATAACCTCCATGGGAGGGGAGATCTTGCTTCATGCATATCAGGTGTTGGTGCACGCGGAGAATAGTCTAATTGATATCGGGAAACTTCTGCCTCAACCTCTGATGCCAATATTTGTGAAAATCTCAAATGCCCCATGGGAAGAAGCTACTCCAAGCACTTCTATTGCACAACTGATGTCAGTCGCTCTGTAGTCTATGTACATGTACCCCACCACTCAAACAAGCACATTAGGCTCTCCCCCAATCGTGGCAGACATCATCAACATGAAGAATCTCATGTGGACTTTTGCTAACAAGTTGTTCCTTATCAAGCAACAACAAGCAATGCCTTTGAAGTAGACTACGCAAGCCTATGGCGAAGGAAAGCCACCTTATCAACAAAATCCATACCAAGGATCCTCCAGAGGAATAGGTCAACAAACCTCATTTGCAAACCAGATAGTTGTGGTCACCATGCCATTACAGATAGTCAAAGATAGTATGAGTAAGGAGCTAATTCTGGGCCATAATAATTTGGCAGAAGACGAGAATGTATGGTGCTTCCCATGTAGCGATAGTCTTATGCCCCGAAATTTCCCAAGAGGGAATATGCAACAGAGGATAGCATAACAAAGAAGCAAGGGCATGCTTCAGAATGTAGATGAATACAAGTCTTCTAAAATGGGAAATTCCCACTTTAGAGCACAAATGCAAGGAATATCCTTGGAACAAGAACTGGATATTGCACCCGACCAAGCTCTGTTTTCTTGGATGGAGGAAGAAGATGTAGTGTTCACAAATGAAACTCCGATGACTAGCTTTTTTGCAAGTGCAATCAGATTATAACACAAGGTCCAAGGCAGGTTCATAGGAGAATACGCGCAACAACCTTTGTCACGTTTGTTGCCACGTCAACCTCTCCCGTGGGAAAAGCAGGCTCCATCACCTAGCATCTGACCTTTTCTACAGTCGCATAATCTTCCATTAGTAAAGGAGGCAGATAAGACACCGAGCCCAGTCACAACAGAATGTTTCTTTCTAAATACAAGAGAAGTACCATTGTACAAGCCTAAGACTCAGTCAGTCGGGATGCTCAATGTAATGGAACAACTAAAAAAGGCACCTGCCAATGTATCATTGTGGGACTTCATATCCATTCCCGAGCAAAAGACATTGCTTCGGGAAGCATTAAAGAAAGAAGAAAAAAGTCCATAAATGGACATAGCTCATCCATACAATCAAAGCAGAGACAAATAACCCATGCCACCCCCTCAGGCTCTGAAAGCAACAACTTACACGAATGATGTAGGCAATGCAAAGAGAAAGAGGTAAGAAAACTAAAGCCCACACCTTTCTTTTTAACAACTATTATGGGAGATAATATTTTGCATAATAATATGATTGATTCAAGGGCTAGCACGACTATTATGCAAAAACAAGTGGTAGATACTTTGAAATTTAAGTATGAGCCCCTTGAAAAAGGAATCATGTAACTAGACAGGAAGAAAGTCCCGATTGTTGGTCAAATAAAAGATCTATCTCTAACCCTCTTCTCATGTCCAAGCCAAACAGACACACAAAAAATAGTAGTGATAGACATTCCCTTGGTTTTTCGAATGTGTCTTTCAAGACATTTGACTACAAAGCTTGGTAGATACTTAGCACTTGACTGGTCCCACCTAATATTGAGAACCAAGCATGGGGCGAAGATGAAGATTTTTTCTGAATCCTTGCATCTTGAAAACATTACTGACAATGCAAAACTATGCTTTGAGGCAACACATACCCCCATCTCTCAACAAGAGAGATATTGTGTAGAAATTCTAGAAGATGAAGAAGATACAAGTGATCAAACTCCTGAGGAAGAGGTGTATCTCAACCAATTCATTGACTCTGAACCATTCGACAACTTCCACGCAACAGGACTAGGCACATATATGATTTTCGACAATGATCAAGTCTTTCTGAAACTTATGAAGGATCGAGAGGAATCTGATAATTTGTCTGATAATCGTCTATGGACCCCATATTTTGATGGTGCCAAGTGTAAAGTTGGCTCCAAAGTGGGTATCCAACTAGTGTCTCCATCAAGATCAGAGACCCTCAAGGCTTACCAAATTTTTTAGTTCTCATGCTCTAATAACAATGTCGAGTATGAAGCCTTGGTTCATGAGCTAATTCTAGGAGAGTGAATAGGTGCGAGAAGGATGCAAGCTTTCGAAGATTCAGAACTAGTGGTGAGCCAAGTCTATGGATAGGCGATTGCAAAGAAAATAAGGATGATATCTTAAGGGCATCGGGTTTGGGATCTAATCGAGAGTTTTGAAGCTTTCAACATACAAATTATTCCTCGATCACAAAACAGTGTCGCTGATTGGATGGCTTATGTCGGTTCACAATTTCAACAATTTTTTTACCTGACAAAGTAGAGTGTAGTACAAGTCATTGTTTGACCCTCAATTCCCAACAATGATCAAAATTGGAAAGTTTTTGATGATGACATCCAAATTTCACTTCTTTCATACAAAAATAAGGGACAAGATTTCTCACAGATCAAATCATCCAATTGAAAGGGAACAAGCTTCCCTGAGGATTAATTTCTCTCAAAATCTCTTTGATTGTAAGGACACAAGGAATGGCAAGCAAAGATTTATTGCGAATGCAAGGGACTATGAAGAGATCGATGTCATAAGCAGCAAAAAGCTAAAAGTTGGAAGGGAAGTTCCTCACAAGGACAAGAAAAGGCTAAAGGATCTATGCTTCAAGTATGACAGGGTTATCACCTGGACCTATGATGATCTTAGAGGATACGACCCAAGCATAATCCGACATACCATTGATTTGGCGGAAGGATCCAAGCCCATCCGACAGAAGCAAAGGTCAATCAACTCGAAGGTCAAAGCACTAATGGCACAAGAGCTCACTAAGCTGGTCGAATCAAAGATCATATATATCCTATCAAAAATTCCACCTGGGTATCAAATCTGGTTCCAATTAAAAAAATTAATGGTGATATTTGACTTTTTGTTGCTTTTTGGAACTTGAATAAAGCCTCGCTAAAAGATCATTACCCTTTGCCACTGATGGAGCAGATCTTGCATACCATGACCGGATTAGAGAGGTTCTCTTTGCTAGATGGTTTCGTAGGATATAATCAAGTCTATGTGAAGGAATCCAACCAACATAAGATAACATTTACCACTAAGTGGGGAATGTTTTCATATTCAAAGATGTCGTTTTGACTTTCCAATGTTGGTGCAACTTTTCAACGAGCAATGGATATTGCTTTTGAAGGATTGATCATCTAGATTATCCTCATATATCTGGATGACCTGACAGTCTTTCCAAAATCAAAAGATGATCATTTCAATCATCTAGAAATGCCAACAGTTCAAGATTTCTTTGAATCCTAAAAAATGTGTCTTTGGAGCACCTTAGGGTAAACTCCTTTTGCTTTGTAATATTGGAGGGAATAGCAATAGACCCCAAAAGGGTTAGGTCTATAATGGAATTACCCTTGCCGATAAACCAAAAGGGACTACAATCTTTTCTGGGGAAGATTAATTTTGTTAGTAGATTCATATTAGATTTTGTAGGCATTGTGAGACCAATCACCCTGATGCTTAAGAAGAACCTATTTTTTAGATGGACTCTAGAAGGAAAGGCAGCTTTTGAACAACTAAAGGTAGCCCTTCCCGAAGCCCCAATGTTGGTCAACCCAGATTTTTCCAAAGATTTTCTACTCTATGTATACAGTGTCCAACATAGTATAGCTTTAGTACTCACCCAAAAGTGTAATGAAGACAATGGAGAGCACCCTATCGCATTCCATTCAAAGACCCTAAAATATTACGAAGCTAGGTATAATTTTGCAGAGAAGCATGCCTTTTCCATTTTCAAAATTTTAAAGAAATTCTGACACTTGGTGTCGGCCAATAAGATCACTATTCTCATAGCACATCCCAGTGTGCAAGAATACATCACAGAAGAGAAAATAATAGAGAAAAGGGAAAATTGGATCACCAAGATCCTAGAGTATGATGTGGACATTATACCAACCAAGTTGGTTCGGGGAAGAGTTTTGTGTGAGTACATTGCACAAGAATCAAGTCCCAAAACTGACAAAGAGACCGATCAAGTCTACTCGAACCAATTTGAGTCTAAAAAGTCTCGGGTGGTTGATCAAACACAGTATATGCAAAAGGGGTATTACCCAACCAATCTTTTGCTTCATAAAAGTAGATACTACCGACTACAAGGCACCAGGAATGTATTAATTGAGGGTGTGTTATTTAAGAGAAATTATGATGGTGTATTGCTTCAATGTCTCAACAAGCTATAGGCGGAAAGAGTTCTCAATGAATTCCATCACAGTCCTGAGGGTGGACATTTCTTTGCCAAGACTACTGCCTTAAAAACCATGTGAGTAGGATATTATTAGCCCTCTATGTTTGTCAAAGCACATCATCTGGTGCAAAAGTGTACCCATTGCCAATATTTTGTTGGCAAAAGAAAGAATGCAGCTCTTCCCCTAAGCCCGATTGTAACCGAGGAACCCTTTGCATAATGGGGTTTGGATTTCATCGGAATGATAAATCCTATTTTCAATGCTAGACATAAGTGGATCCTCACAACAACCAGCTACTTCACAAGGTGGATGGAGACCGTAGCCCTAAAAAAATTCACATAAAAGGAAATTGTTAATTTCCTTGAAGAGCTAGTAGCCAGGTTTGGCTCGCCCAAGACAATCATATCTAACAATGCCTAATCCTTTGTAGGATCAAGAATGTCATATTTTACTATCAGACATGGGATTTTCCTCAAGACTTCATTGAATTACTACCCACAAGGGAACGGGTTAGCAGAATCAACCAACAAAAACCTAATTAGGTTAATCAAGCGCATTGGATCAAAACAAAAAAGGGACTGGCACAAACACCTACGAGTTGCTCTATGGGCATATCAGATTACTCCCATGAAAATTCTAAAGACTTTCCCCTATGAATTGGTGTATGAAAAGGAGGTAGTGCTACCTATCTCCATAGAGATCCCTACCTTGCAAGTAATGAAAACCCTAGAAATTGAGGAAAGTGGTGGAATGGAAGTACGGTTAGCAGAACTCCTCAAGCTAGAAGTAGAGAAAAGGCCTATGACTCCATTATAAACCACCAACAAATAGTGAAGCGTTGGTTCAACAAAAGGACTTCTAACCCAAAATTCAAAGAAGAGAGCTTAGTGCTAAAGTATGACGAGCATACCGCAAAACCAGGGCAACACACAAAATTGGAAGTGTTATGGAAAGGACCCTTCAGTATTAATGCATGCATAAGGAAAATAATGTGTACGAACTTGAAGACATCGAGGGAAATGCTTTAGATATACTGGTGAATGGTATTTTTTTGAAGTTATTCCATTAAAATATGCAGTTCTTTAAAAACTTTAACAGTTATGTACCATATGTAATTTTTTTGTAAATACATTCTAATTTTGAGAATAAGCCATCTAAGAATAACACTAAAGAAATGAAAACTTGTATTATATTTTATTCACGGCTCGAGGCTCTGATTTAAACATGAGGCTCTCTCGAGCAAACCCAAAAGGGTAGCAAGCAAAATGAAGCAAAACGGAGGCAACGAACAAAAAATAGTAAAGTAAAGCCTCTAGCCATTATTGATGGAGCAAAAAGGGCTCATTATCAAGTTCTTCTTCTTCTTCTTCTTCTTCTTTCTCTTTAGGTTTCAAAAAGGGGTTGAACACATGATGCACGTGGACCAAACAATGCAGACCTAGGGTCTACTCACCACGACTCTGCACCAGAAAGTTGAAGTGCTTCCTCTAGGTGAGTCTCGAAATGCACTCCACTCTGTACTCTCGCAGTAGAAAAGTTGTTGCTAGCTAAGAAGAGCAGCGGTACGTCTCAACGTCCATAGTGTGAAAGTCAGAGAGGAAGGGCAATCAGGGTACGTCTATTCCAAAGTCCACTTGCCTACAAAGATCCATGGCGCTCGATATACCAACATTAGGGATAGCCACTTGCACTACCTCGCCAAGCCCCTCCATCAACGAAGTGTCGAACATCTGGTGGCACAGCTCAATTATCATGGGCTTGGACACATTCAGGTCCAACAGTGAGGCCACAAAGCAGGAAAGCACATTGCAATTGCTTTGGAGCTGGTTTTCATCATTGATGAAGTCTTGGTCGACTACCCACCTGAATGCAACCATGAAAAGGTGGTCACATTTCTTCGCCAAGCACTTAATTCGATCACTAGTGACCTCTCCCTCAAAGTAGTATTGTGGCCTCTTGGGAAGAGCTGAATGGGAGTGCCTAAGCTAGCAAACATTTTGATAAGCAGTGAATTTTGGCATAATAAGAATAAGCAGAGAGCTTGCTAAACTTAAGAGGCTATATTTTAGAATGAATTTTGCAAAAGATGGCATAGCTATATATAGAAAGGTGAGCTGGAATATTCAACCAATGGAAGGTCTATTTTTGGTTGCATGGCAACAGAAAAATTTGAAGGAAAAATGGAGAGGGCAGATAAATCATACGGAGAATCAGATAGAATACCTTGAGAAATAAATTTGGGTGTTGGGAGTAAATGATCTTGTATGTTGATCATCGACATGTGTCCCTAGCCATCATCAACGCCAACCAGCTTACTAATGAGAAAATACATGGATTAGCATACTAAATCTCTAACAAATTAATGGCACATCTTTTCAAGAGTACCTTGTATCACCTCAACATGTTTCACATAGTGAAAAGCACACTTTTTGATCCAATGAATTTATTTAATAAAAAGAAGGTGAAAGGAGTGTATTAATTTCATCCTCATGACATTTTTGGAATTCCCAAGGGATACAGATCTCCAATCTACATGTATCACCTCAGTGGAAATATTTAATGGAGCAGCGGTAATGGTGTAGCCTTAACTGCATGTACGAGTAAGAGAATTAATTGCCCAAAAAAGTAGATTTCTCTAAAGAAGCAAAAGGAAAGTGGTGATTAACATTAAAGAAGCTCTCTACAAATTTCTTGTATATCCCTGGTGGAAGCGTCAACCTTTGGTAGACAAGCCATAGTTTCAAACAGAAGACCTAGTTATGTTGATGTTTTTGGGCGCAACTTGTTTTCCAATGCCCCAGCAGTAGAAGAGTAGCCTTTTGAGCATTGTAGAAAGGTCCAACCCGATAAACACATCTAAAGAGAGGTAGTGCAAGACATCACTAATAATGTTTTTGACCTCAATTATTGGCTAACCGTAAAAGCCTTAGACCCTCAATTATTGGCTAACCGTAAAAGCCTTAGGGAAGGTGTTTTTCAGAGGATGTTGGAGCATGAACCGTCAAAGGGTTTTGTGTTTCGGCTCTGGAATAGTGGCCTGCCACGGTTTATGCTACCTATTGTACATTTGTTCCCGGACTTGGTTAACACATGTGCGAAGAAGTTTAACAAAAATACAAAGGCCATTAAGGGCCGAGGGGTCAAGATTACTATTTTTGTCAAAGCTATATGGGATATGTTGTGTATCGCTATGAGCTAGGGTGTTCTAGCTTTTTGACGAAGAACAAATGGATGTCCTAGGGGAGGAAATGTCCAGGAATTTTTTTTTATGAAGATGGGACGAAGGAAAGACTGCAAAGAGGGAAGATTCGTTGCCCTCTTTCGACAAGAAATTTAAGGACACGTAGTCTGTGTTCTCAATGTTGGCCTGGGTTTTTGGGCTCGACAATGCTAAAGAGGTTAATCCTTTCCAATTTTCCCTATCTCTTACGCTCAAAAGGGAAAAATTCCAAAAGTATTATGATTTTGTTGAAGTAATAGCTAGGAACATGAGGGAGCAGCTAAAGAATTACAATACTAAGTCCAAATTTTGGTATTCTTCTATCTTTGCTCATTTTCTTTTACATTAGAATTTTGAGTGGTTGGGGAGGAATATACCAGTATCTAGGCTAGATGAAAGGGGTTGTCTCCAACAAGTTTCTATATGGACCCCTATGCTTTCAAGGATAGGGGATTATTATCAGTTTGCAAATAATTTTCTAAGGCCAGTGCTCCTGGATTTGTTGCCCCGCCCCATTGGTCATTTCTCTAAAGAGGTTATGGAATGGATAAAAGATCCACCGATCCCACTGGATTATTTCTTGGGTGAGGATTTCACATTCATCAGATTTCATGGCTTTCCCAAGGAGGCATTCTGACTCTCCAGATTTGTAACAGATAGGGTCTTTGCATTGGAGGCATGTTGTTAAGTAACTGTATTTGACAAGATTTATGGTGTCGGGAGGAACAAAACAAAGCTTTACAACCTTCCTCTCATAATTGTTAAGATTCAGGTAATACTAACTAAATGGAAGGTTGAGGACAAGATCACAAATTTATTGGCGGCCTTAGGCTTGGTCCTCATTTACGACAAGTGGAATTATAACCCAAATGGGATTTATAGTTTGATACATAAGGTTCATGATTATTTTCATAGGAGGAACCTAGGTCAAGAGAAAGCACAAAGGTATACATTGACCTAGCTTTCATTCCAAAAGAGTGGCAAAAATGGTTAAGTTTCTATGAGCTGTAGGTAGAGTATCAGAGGAATCTTTCGATGGGTAAATCTCTAAATGCGTAACTAAGGCATAGGGGATGGTCGGAAAGGAAAAAGGAAAACTTCTAGAGATTCCGACCAGAGATGAGGTGCCTAGGTGCCCCATTCAGTAACTTTTAGCCGCTTAATGATGAATTCAAGGACTTATATGATAAAGAGGTTGATTCCAACAATAGCAATCCTAAAACAAGCTATAAAATTGACAAGGAACAAGTTCCACCTCAGGCTTCTAGACCTTAGGAATCCGACAGTCAGAGAGACACAAGGAAAAGGGATTCACAAGCTTCGTCTACCTCCAATGCCCAAAGTAAAGGTAAAAGGACTCGACAGTCTTTGAGACGATCTATAGAGACTGTTGAAGGCCAAGTTTCAAAAGGATATGCTACCCAAGGATCAAAACGTGTTAGTTCTGGTCATACAAAGCAAAGACGGATTCAAGATTTGGGTGCCCTTGATGTATCGGTCTAACAAGAAGAAGAGGTGGAGTCTATCTTGCAAAATGTTCTGACCACTATGGCTCAGGTAAGTTTCACTCCCCCCTTCTTCCTCTTTCTGTATCTTTGGTCAATCTCTTTCCCCCTCCCATGGAAAGGAATCTTCCATCCTCAAACCTTAAGCTATTAATCCTAAATTCACCCCCCACCATTTTCAATGAGCCCACTAAAACTACTTCACGCAGCGAAGGAGCATCATCTACTGTGGTCATTGTTGTGTCTTTAATCACCCTATCAAGGGCCCCCATTGAAATAGCTGGTACCACCGCTTTACCCGTCACTCCTAGCCCATCTACTTTTGAGAAGGCACCTCTCCATAAAAAGATTTTTATGTTCACACCTACTAGTTTTCCCCTACTCAATTTGGTGTTCCACCCTTTTCCATGATCATGCTGTCTTTTGCGTCCCCTCATGCTCACACATCCGAAGTTTCCCCTATCGTCACCCTTTTCAAACTACCCCCTAGTGCTTCCATTGCAACATAAAGCGTCGATGTCCCTCAAACTCTTCAGGGTCATTTTGATGCTACCAAACAGGCCCGAAAGTCCAAGAAGCAAAAAATATTGTTGAAGAATGTTGAGAAGCCTACTACAAAGAAGATTGAAGCATGCTTCAATGAAGAGCAAAACTCTTTGCTTATTACTAACATGAATTTTATCATCTCCAAGCCCAAAGCACAACTGCGGATGGAGGACTATGACATTCATGTCGTAGGCCTAAATTTGAATGAAACTCACCCACGTGAAAAAGTGGTCCTAGCCAAAGTAACTCAAAAGGTGGTATATACTGACTATGAGAGGCTGGAGAGGAAATTAAAGAAGTGTGAGGCAAAACTTTAGTAAATGTAAAATAAATAATAAGTAAACTACAAAATGAGATGTGAGCTAGAGAAGCTGAAGTGACCTGTGTAAAGCAAATTCAAGGCTAGCAAGGAGATGCATCTAAGTTGCTCGCAGAAGCTCAAAGTGAACAGGTTTAGCTTTGTGCTGAAATTGAAAATTTGAAAAGAGAGCTAGATGATGCCTAATCTTGAACTTTTGATGATATTTGGAGGATCTAGGTAGAACTAGAAGAGTTAAGACAAGAAGTCAAAAGACTGAGCTCAGAATTGGAAAACACTCTTCAGGAGAAAATTCAAATGGAAGAAAGCACAAGGACAAGAGAGGCCCATTTTAACCAAGAGTTAGCTACTACATAAGGATCTAGAGTTCTCCTGATAATGAAGAGGTTGATATCCGCACATTGGGAGTGGATTGGAGCTGGTATTGTCGTTCTTGGGTTTGCTTTACAATTTCTAAGGGATGCTCGAGAATTGAATGACAATGTTGGTCTAATGGTCAATCACTTTATACAGAAATGCTCATCCTGAGTGGCAGATTCACAAAGTTTCATTTCCAAGTTGTGAATCACCACTGACCAAGTCCTAGAAAGAGTGGGGATCCTCGATCAGCGGATCACCTCCATCAAAGCTAATGAGATCATCAAGTGTCACAAGGTTGTAGCAAAATGTAGAGAGTGCTAGACAGTGTTGAATAAGCAAGTCGTTGAGATCAAGGACTTCGGTGTCTTGGTTACTTATAGGCTACCTCCTCTTCTTTCACCAGATGAAGATGCGCTGACAATGGAGCAAGTCACTGATGCAATCTAACTCAAAAGCCAAACCTCTATGGAACTTCTAGGTTTGAGTATAATGCACATGGTGGATGATGTTGAGCATGAGGTCTATGCTCTTTCTTGACTCTTTTATCACCTGGAAGCGGTTTCTTCTAGATGGGGTTTCATCTCTTTTAAGGATATTTTTGATCTTGAGCAAGCATACAGGAAAATATGAAACCTCATCCTACCAACTGATACAAACTAGGAGGTTCAACATGCCACTTTCGTCAAACTTCAAGAACAACCAAAGGCCTAGGTGCCTCCAGAAGTGAAGACCCCCTGTGAGTCGCTAGAACTATGAAGCATTTTTGCCTTAATTGCTTTGATTTTCAGCTTGTACAATGTTTTCAGTTTTGGGTGTGCTCATGCTCAAGTAGAGTTATCAGAAAGGTGCGCAATGCACCATGTGGTGGTTGCACAGCTTTCATCTTTCGTCTCCCTTTCGAGAGAGTTAGAAACACATGTTGGCTCACCGAGGATTTTCTAGGGAGCTATATTCATGAGCTCGAAAGTCTCTACCTTTTTAACACGTCACCTCTCCACTACAGGCGGATTGTGTCTCCTATGGAGTGATATCTTTTGGGGAGTTTGTTGGATTTGGCTAGCATTTTTATTTCATGGTTTTTCAGGATGGAAGCTTTGAGTCGGTGCCTTTGGGTGATGTGATCGGTCAACTGGACCTTTTTCCAGGCTGTTGTTTCTAGGATTTGATCGTTTACCAGCCTCTATCTTTGCTAAATATCTAAAATACATCAATGTGGTAGCTAAGAATTGATAAGAAAAGACCATTGTGACCTAGACAAAGATCTATGATTGGATTGTGTGCCATTAACTGTCAAACACCTAACAATATTGACTTTTGTGTTGAGGCAGTGTTTTCTTTTTTTGTAGCTATATAAGGAGGGCAACAACATAATGAGGGGTTGGAATTTCAACTTTCAATTTCCTTGGCTAAGGAAATTTTCTTAAGTTTTCTTAGGATATAGAATTACTTTCAGAAGCACAATTACAGAGCTACTTATATCTAGCATCTTATATCTTTTAAGGCTTAAACTATTTTCGGATTGGCATCTGACCTTTGTTTTAAATTTCATTTGATATTCAAAGCATGAACTATTGAGGAGAAATTGTTTAGACACTGCATGTATGGCCTTTTTCAAGCTTTCTTTTTTTATATTATCATTTTGAATGAAATACTATATCTTGCAAGTTGAATCTAAATAGATTAAGTAGTTGATTTCCATGTTGTATGCTTGTATGGTAGAATAGTGACTTGTGAAAATTGGATTATGTCATTGGAATTCTTTGTTTTTCTAAAGGGTTGTTGTTTTACTATATTATGTTCTATTAGGAGAGATATCTTATGCAATCTCTAAACATTATTTTTGTTACCCTTAGAAATCTTTATGTTTGATTGGACCTTAATGAACACTGCCTGCGGGAAGATTTGAAAGTCTGCATTGTGCTTTTTGTTAGCCTTTGTTGTTCATTCTCTTTCTAACAATGAAGGGTTGTGGTGTTCTATGTCTAATTATATCAATCATAGGAATGGTTGGGTTTGAAATTTTGTAAAATTGTTGGTGTATCGCCCTTTTCATGTTTTATATTTACATTTCTTTCTACCCTTTACTCCAAACCCCCAAAGAAAAGTCGACTTTCTATAAAAATCCTGGAGGTATTCATTGAGATGCAAATTGGTCCCCCACTCATTGAATTTCCCATAAGACTATCAGAGAGGTGCAAGCTTTGATGATCAACAGATGCGACAAAAAAAGATCGCAATCATATACGAAATCTTTCAACATGTTGTGTCATTTTATCCAATGTTCTTTATCAAAAATTCTATAACAACTTGCTTATCAGGTGTCTCACTAAAGCGGAAATACCCTTTTCCCTTAAGGAATCCCATTTAGGCTCTAGTGGTGGAAATTTTGGTGTTAGATCCCTAGCAAGAGGATTAATTCACATGGGGTACTATTGGAAAATGATGGAACAAGATTCCTTCAATTTTGTTAAAAAGTGCCTTCAATGTCAACAACATAGCCTTCTTATTCATGCACCTGTTCAAGAGTTAAAAAATCAAACCTCTCCTTGGTCGTTCACAAAATGGGGGTTGGATATCATTGGAAAAATATCAACTCCTTCCAAGGGACATACCTTTATTATTACCACTATGGATTACTTCATGAAATGGGTCAAAGCTATTTCACTCTAATCCACAAATGTTGAAGCTATATGTAGCTTTCTTATGAAGAGCATTATTTCTCATTTTGTATTGCCTACTACACTTGTTTCTAATAATGGAACACCATTCAAGAACAAGGAAGTAAAGCAGTTCTTAGAGAAATTTCATATCCAACATAGTTTTCCTACACCATATTATCCGTAATCCAATGGTCAAGCAAAAGCATCTAACAAAACTCTTGAACTTATCCTTCATAAAACAATCAATAAACATGGTAAGTATTGGCATATTCAATTAAGATATGCTTTATGGGCCTATTGCACAAGTGTCCATATGGTGAAAGGAACAACGCCTTACAACCTCGTGTATGGTGTCGAAGCTATCATTCCTTTAGAGTTGGAAATTTCCTCTTTATGGGTTTCCCTTAAAGGGTTGATTGATGATGAAACCTACCAGGTTAACCATTTGCATCAGTTGGAGATGCTTGATGAGAGCCAATTACAGTCCTCGATCGTCTTAAAGCTTATCAATGGTCATTATCGAGACAATATAACCAGAGCGTGCTTCCTAGGACCTTTAAACTGGGAGACCTGGTTCTCTGCAAAAACCAAAAAAAAGTAAATGTTTCGTCTGATCAGAGAGGGAAATTTAGTTCTAACAGGTTAGGCCCTTACATTGTGATCTTTGTGTATGGTTCAAGTGCCTATGGATTATCTTCTATGGATGGAGTGCCTTTAAAAGATCATGTTAATGTGATTCATCTTCATCGATACTATGCGTAGTGTTCCATGTGTCATCTATGTGGTGTTCTCTCTATGAAAGGGTAGTAGGACTACATATATTGTTCGTTAACACATTATGAAAAAAATTTGTGCTATGATATGACCACATGTGTGTGTGTTATACATACATGTGTTTCGCTATGCTACATATCCATGCATCACATTACAACTTTTGAGGCAATTAGATCATCATTGTATTTAATTAACATACAACCATGTGTGTTTGTTAAATCATGTTAGCATCTAATGTAAACACACATCCATACAAGCATATAAGATCCATAGCATAAACATACGTGAAAGTAAAAAGCATACACATCAAAATAAATAATGCCATGATGTCAACACATACACACACACACACACACACACACACATATATATATATATATCTACACGCATGTATGTATGTATCGAATGTCATGTATATATATCTAGCCACTACTGTAAAAAATGAATGGTTGTTGAATATATGTCTATATAAAAGATCTACAAGTATATATGTATGTGTATGTATCCCTCACTACAAAAATTATATACAAAAGCATGAGCCCCTATGACTGTGGCACATGGCTCCCAAAGCCCTCCAACTCTAGATGTTGCTCTGGTACCCTCGACAGAGGTTGCACGGTGGTCATGGAGCAGGATCAGTGTGAGCATGATACAGATAGAGTTTCCCACATCCCCCTAATCTCTCCCTATAAGGAGCATATAGTCACCTTCACCCGCCTCAGCTCATCCCATAGTCGTTGAACATCTATCAAGATCACAGCTATTGACTGCCCATCGAGGTCATCAAGATGACTTTGGAGGGTGTCACACACCTACTCGGTGGTGTCGACCCTCCTCATTGTCATGTATCACTCATCGAGCATCATCCACAACTCCCCTAGCAACTGATCATGTTGTCCTCGAACAATAGTCAACTCCGCAATCAGTTGGATGATATTCACGCCCTACTCCTCATAGGTGGTCCTCAGGCATGCTACAGACTCAAAAGTGGGGGCATACATCATCTCACAGATACTAACTGGAAAGCCTCGAGAACTATCCCCTAGATCAACACGTCAAGGGCTACCTCTAAAATACACAGATCCATCAGCCCAGTCTATCCCTGTGCATCCTCTACAACCATAGAGAAAGAAAAAGAAATCAGTATCACATGGAATATACATATGTAATCTTAAACAAACAAAAATTGAAAGAGCAGAAACATAAACAATGTACTATGTATACCTGGATCCCCTGGATTCCATGTGGGGTCAAGGTGAGGAGCGGTGCTAGGACCCACACCGTCGGCATCGGTTGCCACTCCTAGTGATGCCAAGGTTGTCGCTGCTGGAACAGTAGGAGTAGGTGGTCCCGAAGAGATAGGGGTAGCCACTAGAGGGTCTAATCTCCTTCACCACCTTGGTCTCTAGGGTGTCACCTCCTCCTCCTACGCCCTTTCCTCCTTCTCACCCACCTATTTGTCCCCCTATAGACCAAGGTCCCCTCTTGGGACACCCTCGCCAAACATGGGAGAAGGATGATGCCTCTCCCACCACCATGCTAAATTTGCAACTACCCTAACATTATTTGTCGCCGCTATGGGTGGAAAATCCTAGTCAGGCTTATCATCATTAGAGGGAACAAAATTTGTGATGGTGGGGTGAGGACACTCCGTGACTCTCACTACACCCCTATAGGCCCTAGTATAGGTGGGCACATCTGGTGGAATTGTTTGAGGGCGGCCATGTTGTCACATGACCCAACTCCAATAGTATGACAATGTGATATAATTGTGGCAAACCTACCAAAAAATAGTCCCATTGTAGGTTCCTCATGTCCACCCATCTGAAAAATTAGTGGGGTCTCCATCAAACCCCATCCGCAGTAAAAGTGTCAAACTATAATTGCCAAAACTATAGATCATTGAATCTCCACTAGCCTTTCATGTCATACCAATGGGCCATGAGAATACAATATGGTCGTCGGTGGGGAAAACTGACTGGCCTAGTGCACATGATATGGGCAAAGGCCCACGCCTACAAAAGTGTGCACGTAGTGAGGCTACGGTACTAAGTGAACGTACCGGCCTAATTCCTGGTAGAGGTGCACTAACATGCTGCACCTCCAGACAAAAATTTTTGTATGCTTGACCATCTCTCTAATCATGTGGACAAGGCCCCCGTGCAAGTGTGAGCCTCACCCGTCTATCGTGATCCGGAAAGCCACAGTCACGACCATAACCCAGCATAGCAGTGGTGTAGTGTTCCTCACCTAGTTGTACCAATGCGTGTATATATTGCCCATGTCGTCTCTGTCATCTATCCATCCTGAGCAAGAGAGGACTCCCTCCCTCCGCTCCCATGTAGATCGAGTATCATCCAGGACTACTCGCTGCCCATGAATGGGTAGTCTGAGCACCTGATAGACATCCTCGAGCATGATAGTCATCTCCCCACATGGTAGCTAGAAAGATGACGTGGTGGCACCCCACCACTCCATCAATGTTGTGAGTATCCTCTCATGATATCACATCTTTGGCATGGTGAACACATGCCAGAGACTGGCCTGCTCCAGATACGTGACCTCATCTTTTGTAAGACAGTCCCTCTACTCACAAATGATTTGGAATGCTCGCCCTCCTAGATGCTCATGAATCTCTAGATACTCCTGCAAAAGTGAAAAAGTTTAAGTCAGAACATCAAATTTTATTATGAAAACAAAAAATTTATTAAGACTTTTGCGCGTCGCGCATTCCTCCCTATCTAACATGGCCACCTTGAGGATGCCAACACATCCCCAAGAGGACAGCACATATCCAAGACCTTGGTGCAAACTCTGGATGACAGTGCATTTTTTGGACACTAGCGCCCAAAAAATATGCCTGCGCACCTCGCCGACTAGAAAAATGCAAAAAATAAGCCAAAATTCATGAAAAAAAGAGGTTTAGCGGCCTACCTGATCCACCTCGTGACCCTCGGCAATGTCATTGCATAGCTGCTCCAACCTCGACACCTCGTACTCTCTCCTACTAGGCATTTTGCTGACTTTTCTCTCACAAAAGTCAATAATTTTCTCGCAATGAATAGTGAAAATGACCCTTCTAAGGGCCCACCTAGGTATATATAGGCCCCCCGAGGCCCATCTTTCCTGGTGTGTGTGGCTTCCCAGTTTCTTCTAAATTTGCCCCACCAAGCTAGGGGAAAACTCGAGAGGGAGCATATAGTCACACCTTGATCATATTTTTCTTCCAAATCAATGACTTTTTCGTGATCATTCTTCTATCCATTGTACCTTCTTTTGATTTTTTGAGGCTAACCCAAAATTTGAGTTTTGCAGGTTAAAGTCTTAAAAAAAATTCACGACCATTTTTTCATTGTTTGTTGAGCTCAGTTGTTGGGGGCACCTTTGGTATAGGTTAACTCAACTTTGATGGCCTTTGAGGCCCCTTTTTCTTGGCATGCAAATCTGTAAAATTTAAAATTCAGGTGAATTTTTTCTTCTCTACTTTAGTGAGGCTGATTTTTTCCAAAATTGAGCCCACTAAGTGGGGGCAAAATGTAATGTCGTAGAATTGCACCTAGGGGAAATTCCACATTTTTGCATTTTTGCCTAGCATTTATGACACCTTAGAGCATTAATGGAAAAAATCCCATGAGTTATAATTTCATGATTTTGACTTCATGCAGACTTGTGGCAAAGCAACAGAAGCCTGACGACACATTTCCCAAAAATCTAAGCTTTGGATGCATGTGCGGCGTGCAGATGTCTACGTGGTGCGTTAGCATCTTGGTGGTTTTTTGAGTTTGAAATAGGGAATTTGGAATCTTGACTCTCTCAACACATGTCCTAGCAGTTGGATTTTGGACATAACTGATGCAGAGGGTCAGGGACTTTGCAAGGAACACCAGATAACAAGACTGACAATGCTTCACTTCTCAACCTTTCAACTAAGCACCAACCTGAAGATAAGGCCTCAACTTTGCATTTATGACCTATTTGCTTCCCTTGTGGTTCCAAAAAACTGAAATGATCTCAAAGGACTTAACCTAACTTGACTCAAATGGGTTTCAAGCCCTAACCCTTTGTTTTGAATAAAACTCACCTTTGCTCCACAACTAGCCTTCTAGCCCTATTAGGCCTTTGGCGATGGATTCTTGACTTTTTCCTCAAACTTTGCAAATAAACCCCCAATCTAAAGATTGTTTTAGGTGTGGTTTGTGATGAAAAACATCATATCAACTCCATGGTATCACTTGTTTCAGACAACCTCTCTTCAAACCCTGTTGTTTCCTCAAAACTAGGCCTAATTAGCCCTATTTTTCAAAGCAACCCCTCTTTAAATTTGTCCCCTGACCTTGAAACTCTCAACAGTCTTCCAAAACATTCCCAAACCAAATATTTTCATACTTTTAATCTTCTATGTTACTTTTAACATGCCCAATTACAAAACCCTCCCTAATTTGGCTTAAAACTAGGGCTTTCTGATTCTAGGACTTCCAAACACTTCCAGGTCTTAAATTTTTATTTTTCACCATTAATTCACCATAGCTCAACTACTGCAACTCAAAAATATACCTCTTGTTAAGGCAGATTCTCCACTGCTATACCCTAGGGTCCATCTTCATGCCTTTTTCTTTGCTAATTCACTATGCACATGTTAGTTTTCCTCTTCCCTGCACATTTCCTTGTTATTTTCTTATGGTACATGTCAAATGTGATCCATTTCATAGGTGTTCAGTCATTATACTCCATGAAACAGATCATTCCATCATTAAAAACTCTCAAAACAGAGCAAAAACTATATTTTCCTGTAGACAGTCAGCAAAAACGTGCAAGAATTGATCTATTTCCTTTATAAAAACATGTGAAAGGTGTTAAAACATGTAAATATAAATTAATAAAGTATCCAAATGTAGATAACTTTAATAAGATTCAATGGTTCATAAAAAAAAACACAGAAAATTGCTTGAAAACAGGAATTTTTGTTGAATTTTCTGAGGACAGTCCGTACAAAACTTTCACCAATCACCTAACCTCCATAAAAATGAACATTTTAGGGTTATAAACCCATTATCCAACTGATCCAACTGAATTGGATTGATTACAATGCTTTATTAACTCTAAAACACTCAAAACTCCCTTTCTCGCCTAAACTAAAATTCAAAAATTTGAAATTGCAAACTAGAAATTTATTAAAATCTATCACCTAAAAACCATTGGACCTTCAATATCCAAATTTATTTGACCAATCTAAAGAATTAGAACACTAATCAAACCCCTAGAACATGATTTTCCCTTTACATTGCATTTTTAACCTAGATTCCTTATCAGGAGCCTTAGAACTTTTAACATTATCATTACATTTATTCATACCAAATGCCATTATAGGCTCCAAAAGGTCAGAATTGATGTTTTTACTTGCTTGGAAGGTCCTCCTGACTCCTGCACTCCCCTGGTTCTTGAACAACTCCTTGAAGGCCCTGGGTGCTCCTGCACCATTCTCCCCAGGAAAGAAAGAACTCTTGCCTCAAGAAGTGTCCCATGTGTTGCCACCAAAAGACCTTTTGCTTTCATGTGTTTTCATCTTTCAATGAGCAGGTAGGTAGTCCCCCAAAGTCACTATCTTCCTCTTCTGCCAATCTGCATTCTTGACAGAACCAAAATATGGATTAGTGTGTCCTCTTTGCTGCTTGATAATAGTAGGTTCTTGTGCCCTGCTCCTGCCCTCATTCCAATGTCTCCTTTGTGAAAGAACTCCACCATTATTACCCTCAATCATAGGGCATTCAATGCCTCCAACCCTGATACTGTCCAAATCCCACAAGGTCTGATTTGAAGGACTGTCCACCTTATAACCCTACTGCAACTTGTCTTTTTTCAGCCTACCAATGTCTTCCCCTATTTCACCCTGCTTATTCACCTGCAAACTCTTCTCAAAACAAATCACAAAACTATCATTAGACTGCTCCAAAGGTAAAGGAACCAACTAATATCTAACATCTCCTTTGTGAACCAAATATGTGTTAAGAAATCCATCATGCAATGTCCTTCTAACATACTGCCATGGCCTTCCCAAGATGATATGACCACAAGTCATTGGAATGACATCACAAAGCACCCTATCATGATATGAACCAATTGAGAAATCGACAAAAGCTCTCTTACCAATCTCTACATATTGTCCTTGAGTTACCCAAGTGGCCTTGTAGGGAGTAGGATGATCAAATGTTTCAATCCCTAGCTTGGTTATCATATCAAGTGAAACTAAATTGCTATGTGACCCTGAATCTATGAGCAATCTGCAGATCTTACCATGACTAAGACAATTTGTTTTGAAAATAGTTACCTTTGGTTCTTGATGAAGTCTTTCTCCTTGCTTGATCATAAGAAACTCACCATCAGTCATAGGGTTTTCCATAAATGTTTTTGGTTCCTCCTTCTTGTCTTCTTCTTCTTGTACCAAGTTAGCTCTCCTTTCTCTGCCCCTATCAGCTTGTTCCCATTTAGGACACTTGAAGGAAGGATGCCCTGGTTCATTGCAATTGAAACACCTACCTATGAATGGTCCTCTACCTTGTCCAAATCTGCCTCCTCCTCTAGGAGTGTATCCACCTCTTTGATTAGAAAATATCTCTTTGCCTTTATCATTGTTGCTCTTATCATTACTACCTTGTCCTTTCTCTCTATTACCTCTGCCCCTATTTGAACTACCTCCTCTTCCACCATTACTTGATCTTTCTTGCTTCCTTTTCACCTTTTCTTCTGCTTTAATGGCCAACTGAAAACATTCTCCTAATGTCCTTGGCAATTGCAAACCAATCTCATCTTGTAGATTGTACCTCAAGCCATTGATGTACCTGGCTATTTTCTCATCCTCTTCTTCATAACCTCCTCTGATACTAAGTTTGTGAAATTGCTCAGTATAGGACATCACATCCAAGTCCTTTTGCTTTAAATTCTGCCTCATCCTTTTCACATGAATGGTATGATCAGATGGTAGGAACTGCTCCTTGACCAAACTCTTCATCCTTGCCCATGTAGAGACATTTTCCAATCCTCTAGCCATCCTATCATTCTGAAAACTAGTCCACCATGTCAATGTTGTGCCTCTCAACTTGGTTTTAGCAAACTTAACCTTCCTCTCTTCATCCATCTCCTCAAATTCAAAGTAGTTTTCTAAGGCATCAAGCCATCCTAACACCTCTTCACTATCCATCTTCCCTTGATAGATAGGCAAGTCTATGTGACTCTTCCCTTCATGACCCTGTACTGCCTTCAACAATCTCAGTAACCTCCTTTCCTCAGGGTCCTCTATCTCATCTGCTTGTTGTTCCTAATTTACCCTCACATGCTCTTCATCTTCATCATTGTTTTCTTGGTCTTCTTGTTCTTCTCTCCTCCTACTCCTCTCAAGGTTATTGATCCATGCCTGCATAGTATCTCTCTCTCTTCTCCATTGCCTTTCCTCTCTTGCTCTTGCTGCTTCTTGTTCCCTTCTTTCTCTTCTCTCCCTCTCCAAGATCTCCTTCAACTCTTCCAACTCTCTTGCCAATTGGTTTTTTGGTGCCTTTGCTATTTCTCCAAACCCTAAAGGACCTACTCACTACTCTGATACCACTCTGATGCAAAGGTTCAGGTACTTTGCAAGGAACACCAGATAACAAGACTGACAATGCTTCACTTCTCAACCTTTCAACTAAGCACCAACTTGAAGATAAGGCCTCAACTTTGCATTTATGACCTATTTGCTTCCCTTGTGGTTCCAAAAAACTGAAATGATCTCAAAGGACTTAACCTAACTTGACTCAAATGGGTTTCAAGCCCTAACCCTCTATTTTGAATAAAACTCACCTTTGCTCCACAACTAGCCTTCTAGCCCTATTAGGCCTTTGGCGATGGATTCTTGACTTTTTCCTCAAACTTTGCAAATAAAACCCCAATCTAAATATTTTTTCAGGTGTGGTTTGTAATGAAAAACATCATATCAACTCCATGGTATCACTTGTTTAAGACAAACTCTCTTCAAACCCTGCTGTTTCCTCAAAACTAGGCCTAATTAGCCCTATTTTTCAAAGCAACCCCTCTTTAAATGTGTCCCCTGACCTTGAAACTCTCAAAAGTATTCCAAAACATTTCCAAACCAAATATTTTCAGACTTATAATCTTCTATGTTACTCTTAACATGCCCAATTACAAAACCCTCCCTAATTTGGCTTAAAACTAGGGCTTTTTGATTCTAGGACTTCCAAACACATCCAGGTCTTAAATTTTTATTTTTCACCATTAATTCACCATAGCTCAACTATTGAAACTCAAAAATATACCTCTTGTTAAGGCAGATTCTCCACTGCTATACCCTAGGGTCCATCTTCATGCATTTTTCTTTGCTAATTCACTATGCACACATGTTAGTTTTCCTCTTCCCTACACATTTCCTTGTTATTTTCTTATGGTACATGTCAAATTTGATCCATTTCATAGGTGTTCAATCATTATACTCCATGAAATGGAACAGTCCATCATTAAAAACTCTCAAAACAGAGCAAAAACTGTATTTTCCTATAGACAGTCAGCAAAAACGTGCAAGAATTGATCTATTTCCTTTATCAGAACATGTGAAATGTGTTAAAACATGTAAATACAAATTACTAAAGCATCCAAATGCAGATAACTTCAATAAGATTCAATGGTTCATAAAAAAAAACACAAAAAATTGCTTGAAAACAGGAATTTTTGTTGAATTTTCTGAGGATAGTCCGTACAAAACTTTCACCAATCACCTAACCTCCGTACAAATGAACATTTTAGGGTTATAAACCCATTATCCAACTGATCCAACTGAATTGGATTGATTACAATGCTTTATTAACTCTAAAACACTCAAAACTCCCTTTCCCGCCTAAACTAAAATTCAAAATTTTGAAATTGCAAACTAGAAATTTATTAAAATCTATCACCTAAAAACCATTGGACCTTCAATATCCAAATTTATTTGACCAATCTAAAGCATTAAAACACTAATCAAACCCCTAGAACGTGATTTTCCCTTTACATTGCATTTTTAACCTAGATTCCTTATCAGGTGCCTTAGAACTTTTAACATTCTTATTACATTTATTCATACCAAATGCCATTATAGGCTCCAAAAGGTCATAATTGATGTTTTGACTTGCTTGGAAGGTCCTCCTGACCCCTGCACTCTCCTGGTTCTTGAACAACTCCTTGAAGGCCCTGGGTGCTCCTGCACCAGCAACGAATCTTTATCACCTTTTCATGCAATAAAAACCCCTTTTCTTGCTCTCATTTGGGGTGGAAAGTCCTTCTTTCAAGCTCTCTTACCACTTACTCCAATTTTAAGTTCTTTTCATCCTTGATAGCAACACTTTCACAAGCAAAGCCATGCCAGACTAAGGTCCTTTTAGCAGTAGTAGCTCTCAAGCAAGCACTCAACGATGCGTTTGTGTGCTCCAGAGGGGGTCTAGGACCATGGGTAACTCTCTCTCTCTCTCTCTCTCTCTCTCTCTCTCTCTCTCTCTCTCTCTCTCTCTCTCTTCCACTTCCCTTTCCTACTTGTTTACTTACTATCTCATGGTGCAGGTTCTACTCCTGAAGTGGGTTTTGCTTTCACCACATGCTTTGTTTACTTCATTTGCACTCCTTTTCAACTTGGTTGTTCGTGTAGGTGGGAACACCAAAAAAGGGGTCTAACTAAGGTAGGACCCTATACAACCTTAACCTTTTCCCCTTTTTCTTTTGTGTGTAGGTGTAAAGTGGAGCTTGGAGTGAAGAGTTGAATTTCCAGTAAAAGGTAAGCTCTCTCCAAGTCCCCTTATGTTTGTTATAGATTATGGCTTCTTGTTTGTTTATTTCATTCAGTACATCCTAGATCTGAGCTTAGAAGTGAAACCTGGTTCTGTCCACTTGAGCTCCTAAGCCTTTTGTTGCTTAGGATGCTAGTGCATCTTTTAGACAACAGCATGTTGCACTGATGTCCTGAAACCATGGTGTTGTCTTTTGGCCAAAAGCTCACTCATTTGAGGTAGAAATATTAGGGTTTCACTCTCTCAGGATCTAAAGTAACTTTCTCTAAAACACTACTCGAAGTATACTTTTATGCATTTTCATTGACTTGCTTATGTTGAGGTGTATAAGGGTAGTTTGTTCCCTGGCGATCTCTTGAGAACAAAGAGACCTATGTGCGGCGAATCCCTGTTATATCACACTATGCTATGAGTTTGAGTAACTAGAGCACAATTTTGTAGGAGGATTAGTGGTGTCTACATAAGGGGAAAGGATCCAATGGCATGCACAATGGTGAAAGAGAAGCTACACTAATAATGTTTAGCCATTATGAATTGCCACTAGTAGCATGACACTAACAAAGGTATATAGTACAAGTGAGGTGGGGAGTGATAAGTGGTAGTCATGAGGAAACCAAGGGCTATATAGCAAAGGGTTAAGTAGAGGAAATAGGTACCTAGTGGTAGAGAAGATCCAATCTATTTTCTCTAATAATATTGTATGTAGAAGGTCTTGAAACATTAGAATGTCTCACTCTCACATTTCTACTAGTCCAATTAGATAAGGCCCCAATTTTATAAAAAAATCTTATGATCTAACTATAGTATCTCTTTCCCTTATATTTCTCAACAACCTACTTCGCCCAATACATCCTTTCATGATATATATGGAGGCTTTGATCATGAGGCAACATTGAACACTATTTCTCATTCTCAAGTGTAGAACTTAAACTAGCACCCTCTTGAATATCACACATCTCCACTCAATGAGAACATATATAGTGGTACTACACCTCTTGTAAAATGCCTTAATACCATGCTTATAAGTCATCATAATGGTCTTAATTTCTTATGAGGGATTTTTCGCACTCATGTACATAACATTGCTTGTCATGTTCCCCGAATTGCAACGCTAAAATATAAAATAACCAAACATTGAAATACAAATAAACAAATAAAATAAATAAAACACATATAAAGAGATTAATATTATAATTATAATCATCAAAATATTATTATTACTATTATTCTATGTTATATATATATGTGTGTGTGTGTATAAGACTAATATTAATAAAATATATATCAAAGATAAATGAATAATATTAATTACAAATGAATAAATATTAATATTTATGTCCCATAGAAATATTTAACAATAAATATTAGAAATGCTAAAAGTCTCTAACAAAGAAGTGAAAATATATTGACAAGGGAGCGATTCATAAAAAGGATATAAAGACAACTATTAGAGTCTAAGGCAACAATTAATGAACTCATAAAAATTAGCAATCATTAAGAGAAGTATCTATTATGAAATGTTGTATCTCTTCTTAGAGATATGGATATATAAAACAAGAGACGCATTGCATCCGATTCCTGCCAGTAGGATTTGTGAGTTGTTGTTTGTTTGAGAATTGCTTAACATAGTGGTAATAATTGCATATACTAAGAAATATATATCAATGTAAATGCATAGCAAAGTGAAGAATTTAGATATAAAAGTAGAAATATATATCAATGTAATTGCATAACAATGTTCATAGAAAATTAGAAATAAGTATGAGTGTAAATGCATAGAAAAGTCAAGAATATGCATTTTTCTGTCTATAGACCACTATGATCAATACATTACAAATGGTAGTAGATAATTATATTATTGTTTGTTGCAGTCATTAATTGTGAAATGAAAATCCTATAACATATAGAACTATTGCATATTTATTGTCCTTGTTCAATATGTGGCAGTTATTCTCCTTGCTAAAGATGACAATCCACATGTTTTTGGACATTCCCTTCTGCAGAAAAATGTTTGAAGGTGGTTATGAGGACATTGTTTTTTATTTTATGTGATAATCTTTCAATAGATAATGTAGTATAGAAATTGAATTTTTAAATGAAGCTAAATGTTTGTGAAATACAAGCGTACCTGGATATAAGATGTATATATCATTCTTCAATAGATTGTGCATTGGTTATGAGGTTGTTTGGATTCAATTTGAAATGTCCTTTTTTGCAGAAGTCTCTTAGGATGAAGACAATTGATGATTTGTCATCAATGTATTCTTCATAGGAAATGTTTAGTAATTCGGGAAGCAAGAGTTGCATAATAGATCTATCCATTGTACATTCCATTGTTTTCTTTCTATCACTTGTCAAAATCACTTTCAAGTAGTGAGAGTAGATATATGCAACTTGTTGTTTGCATTTAACACAAAAGGCAGTTTGTTCTTGTAGTTCTCCATATGTATCAAATTTGTAGTTGCAATTTGGACAGAAAGCTTGAAATGGATTTGAAAATGTATTGGCTATTCTTATTGTTCCATAAATCTGCAAAATATAACGAAGATGTATATTATGTATTTTTTAATCATTTTCTAATAGTGTATAATTGCATAGGTGCAAATGTGATTGTGTTAAATGTTGAATACAACAAATTGCTGACATAATCAAATGCCTTAGTTACCTCAATTGTTGAATGCAACAAATTGTTGAGATACTCGAAGGCCCTCTTGTTATTCAATTTGTTGATGTATGTTGATTGAGTTGTTTGTAGAGTGTTGTATCTTGATTCTCGCCTCTTTACAATGTTTCTCAACAACATGATTGGATATTGTTCGAGGCGTATTTGTTCTTCCATTGAAGAGAAATGATGTTCCAAACTCTCATGTATTTGTACCTGTATTGTGGATGCATGTTTTTATTTGAACATTTATCTTTAGTTAAAAATATGGTAAGCAGTAATTGATGTAAATTGCAATGAAATAAAGAATTAGAGGAATATTTAAATACCTGTGCTTTGTCCATTTCTGAATGGCCATCTTTTATTTCAACAAAAAATTGGAAAGAAGTTCTTTTTGTTCCCACCACAAGTGATGCTACAGATCCAATTGCATAGTTTTCTTCACTTGTAAGAAGTTGTCTAATTGTGCTAGTTGGTATGAATTTGTATTCATCATGCATGCACGGTATGACTTCAACTGTTGTTGTGTTTGTGAAAATCAAGATGCAGTCACAATCACCTCTGTCATAGTCTATCTTTGGTGCAATTTGGAAATTTGTAATGCATATAGCTGTTCCAGGAACTATTTTTGATTCATGATGTTTTACAAGGACACCAATTACATTGATAGTAATTGTCATTTCACCTTTTTCATCAGTTAAATCAGCACGAAGAACTTCTTTTGTATTGTTTTGTTTGTCGAGACTTGTTTTGTAGACCACAATTACATCTCCTTCAAATATATTTCCTCCTTTGTGGGAGTGAAGTTCTTCAATTGATACTGTATTTTTCTTCTTGCTTTTGGATCTGCAATGTTTACATCAGTTGAATTTATTGTTTTCAAGAGTAATTTGGATAGTATAATTGAACATAGACAATGCTTTTCACCTTTTTGATATTTGTTGTATGGTTTTCTGGCTTGTTTCGGCTCTCTTGCTCGACTCCATTGTTAGCTACAAGAAATACTAATAATGTTAATATTTTTAAAAAGATACTAAGTGGATTTGAATTTGTCATTTGTTTCAATGTTTATATAAATTGGATCATGATCACTCCAATATGCTTCTGATTTGTAAATAGAACATGGTTTTGCATTTATGTTACACCAAATATGATCAATTAGTGGCTTGTTGACATGGTTTAATTTATATAACATAAAATTCATTTTAGAATTGTGCATGTGATTTGATAGCAAATTCTTTCATCCATTATCCACTGACATATCAATGTTGAAGTCGCCTAGAATATATAAAGTTGATGTTAAATTGACAAAGGAGAATACTTGATTTGTGATTGTTATAATTTATGTTACTGGTGTGGTGGGTCTTGCATATAGATTACATATGTTCATCTCATCACTTGGCAAATTTATTGTTATTGTTATAGCTTCTACATTTGTTGTTTTATGTTGCACTGTTTTTGAAATTGATAGATTATTTCTAGTAAATGTTGTTACACCATGTATGTGATTTGTTGAGAAATGATTAAAATTTTGAATTCATTATTATGTTTTGATAGTTGCATATGTGTTTCTTGTAGACAAATAATATCAGTTGACATCATTTCATGGTCACTAAGCATGTCTTTGATATGTACAAGCAGGTTACGAGTATTGAATGTGGTTAGTAGTAATTGTTTGTCGCTAATGCTTTGGAGATGGTGATTTTCAAACTCCCAAATTGATGTTGATTGTAGACGTGACATTTCATTAATTACTTTGTTTTTTTCACTTTGAAATGGTTTTGTGTTAGAGGTCTTATCAAGAACAATGTGTCAATTGTTCGTGTACGTGATAGTGTTATATATGCCAAACCATGTTTGTTTATGCCTGATGGATCAAATGCTAATGCTTGCATTGTAAGGCCTTGTGATCTGTGAATAGTACGAGCACATGCTAGTTGTATTGGAAATTGTTTTCCGATTGTCAATTTTTTTTGGTTGTATAGGTTTTTAGTAAGCTTTGCAATGCAAAGTATGGTTGTCCAACTTTTGTCTATGCACTCAGTATAACATTGCGCTAGTCTTTTCGCTTGTCTATGTCCAACTTTTGAGTCAGTGAACTTGATCCAAACTATATCAAAATTAGTGTATTATGTGTATGCTTGGAATGTTCCATCTAATCCATTGACAAGCCCATCTTCTGTGTCGTAATTGCCAGCATATATTTCAACTAGCATATTAGTTTTTAAGAGTATTTGAGATGGTAGATTCATTAAACAGTCATACAACATAATTGTATTAGAGTTGTCATCATGTTCATCAATTGTATTCAATATAATTACCTCTCCTTGTGTGATGGATAACATGTTTTCATTGTGTTTTTCCACATCTTTCCTTCTATAGAAGAGGAAGGGGAATGTTGGGTCCATTGGCCGTGAGCACAAACATTTTTTATTTAAATACTCCAAGTCTTGAATTTTTTGGGATCCAACTCGGATTCTATTGAGTATTGAAAAAAAATTCTCATCTTTTTGTCGCATTGTCAATTGCAATGCATAGCATTTTATATTTTGTTTCCAAAAGCTATAAGGCATTAGTTCGTTTAATGTTGGAGGATTCTCAAATACTAGTGCATCTTGTACAGGTTGTACTTGGTAAAGATCACCACAAAAAATTGTATCTAGATTTCCAAAATAGCTAGTGGGGGTTTGCATTATGTCCCGTAAACGTTTGTCAATGTAACATAGAAATCTTGAACCCACTAGAGAAATTTCATCTATCAATACCACACGGAGTTGTTGATAATGCTTTGACATAGCATCCAATATTTCAGAACTCAATGGGATGAATTTTGACTTGTTAAATGGCATGTGTAATGTTGAATGAATTGTTAATCCACCTATGTTATATGTTGCTTTTCTTGTATAAGCAAGTATCAGTCCTTTTGGTTTATTTGGATCGTTGTCAATAGATGAGTTGTATATGCGAATAAGTGTTTGATATATGGCTTTTGCGGTAAATGTTTTTCCCGTTCCAGCACCTCCTATTAAGAACAAGTGTAATGGTGCTTTGATTTTGTTTATTTTTTTCAATGTGATGTCTTTTACAATTGCTTGTTGTTCTTTGTTTAACATTCATCTTAATTTGTAGTACTCATAATTGTCTATTATTTGAGGATGTTTTGCAATTTCAAATTCGTTTTGAAATATTGTATTTGTTTTGTTGATTTTTTTTGTCTCAATATCTAATTGTATATTATATTGTTCTTTCATCTGCATACGATTTTCAGTAAGGCTTTCATTTTCATCAAGATCATTGTTTGTGTTGATTTCATCTATAGCTTTTTCAATGTCACCCCACATAGGGTTGACTTTGTAGTTGTATTTTATGTGATTTGATGTAATAATATTTTCATGATACAAATAAGCACTATGCCATGTTTGGAATCCATTTTTAAGTGATTTTTCACTTTGTGTAAATGGCACATATAGTAGTAATTGTTCTCTACAATGGTTTTCTAAGTCAATATGTTTGTTGAAGTTTACAAAACGTATTATATTTGCTTCAGCTTTACTTTGTAATTTTTTGCCATCTTTTCTATAATTAGAAACGAAATCTGCAAGACAAATGTGTGATAGTGTTGTTGGTCGTGCTAGATAGTAATCTATCAACGATTTTGATGTTACGTTTTTTGAATCATCTGGTTCTTTGCTCAATTGTTTAGCTGATTTTAAGACAAATGTTCTCTCGTCCTCATTTCTTGTATCAATGAATACACATTTTCTTGAACTATAGTTTAATGGAAGTGATAAAGCAATGTGTGCTGCTTGTTACGAAGACATTTGTGGTAAATTGAGTAATGCGTTTCCTAGTTTAATAATCATATTTATTGCATCGATACTATTTTGTTCATGATCTTTACGAATTCTTTTGAATGCATTTGTCATTGACTTGTCTACTTTTGTCATATACGAGCTACAATACATAGCCACTGCATATGCATTCAATACAAATTGTTCGTCTATATTTGCTTTCCATATTTCAGGCATTGTTCTAGCAAAACTATTATTCCATATGTCTGATGGTTTCCTTTTCAAAAATATTGTTGGCCTATGGATTGTAGACTTGATGGCAATTATGTATTCATCTTCACTAATATTCATTTCATCTATGAACATTTGAAATGAGATTGATTTGTCATAGTTTGCTTGTTGTAAAGTGGAAAGTATTTTTGATGCTGTTGAAATCACATTTTCGTCATTGGTTTTAGTTGGTTCCAAAATTGTAGTTTTCTTCATTGGCGGGAGCGGAAAATTATATCTACAAGTTTGTTTCTTCGACCTTCGACATTGTTTCGTGTGGTGATGTTTGTGTATTGTAGCTATATCTGGATGTAGATGTTCAGTGTTACAAGTAATGTAGTTGTCTACAAAATGTTCAATAGTTATGTTACTATCTCTTCCATAAATTGGTGCTTGTCTAATCCACAAGAGGAAATGATCATGCTCATTTCCACGATTTTGAAATTCGGTTATGGAGAAATAATCTGAAATGGTTCCAAAAAAGGAATTGTCTGTTAATATTAATTTCTTCATTGCATTAATTCTATGCTTATAATAGCGTGCACATGTAATCGGATCTCTTCTAATCAAATGAATTCTTCTATCTTCGATTGTACTATTTGATTCTTCATGGTTGGTTGCTTTTTCATATGTACGATGTAGTTCTTCAAGTGTTTTGGTTAATGGTTCCCAATATTGTTCAGCACTTGTAAATGTAACAAAAAAAGTTGGTGGTCCAAGTTGTCTTATCATCGCAAATAGATTTTTTTTTAGTTGATGCAAATAATCTGGAGATATTCTTATTTTTTTAAAATCGACATAACCAATGTCGGATTTAAGAATATTTTCTAAATTAGGTTTATGTTTCACATCTTTTGCTAGTAGCCTTCTTCCTTTTAATTGCCCCTTACGTAATCTCACCCATATTGTGGATAGCACTAGTTGTATTAGAATTTTAATGGTTTTGAAGAATAGGTTTGTAGTGTGGTAAGCAAATTTCCTATTTGAATGTTGTAATTCCCACTTTACAATTTTTTGATACGAATATCTTTTGACAATGTCCTCATCACGTGGATTGCCAAAGAACAGTGTAGGGAAATTCATCTCTTCAGAGTATTTATCTTTAAATATTCCAATTGGATTATTTCCTTCTGCTAGTGCAATTTCTATGATCTTGTCTTGCATTTCATGTATGCACTTAGATTCAGTGAAACCATGTATCAATGTTTCACTAGGTATTTCATTTTCAATATCGCTTTCAACATCGTTGTCGCTTGTATTGTTATCACTTGTGTCTTTTGCACTATCTAGTCGTAGAATTTCAATCCAGTCTTTGTTTATCTCAACATTCTCCATCTTGTATAATTTTTTGTTTGATAATTGATCCAACGCTTTCATTATCATATTTGCACGTACCATTCCTGTTTGGTATGCATTTTTATACTGCAAGCGTCTTTTAAGAGCAACAAGCTATTGTCGATGTTTCGTTCGTTGAACGTGGTAATGCTCGTTGTATGATATCAGAGTTAACTGGTACATTTATAATAGACCCAGTCAAACCTAATTGTGAATTTTTGTATCCTAATTGCCAAATTTGCGCAAATGCAATTCTAAGGGACACTAGTCATTCTTCTAGTTGTGTCAACATTGCCACATATCCTAATGGATTATTTGTTCGGATGTAATTTGGAGTTGCATATTTTGGTAATTTACATTCTTTCAAGGATGCTTTGCATTTGGAACAAATATAGTTTGTTGTTGTGATTTGTTTATTTGTGGACAAGCTGTAATACATTTTCATTTCTTTGTCTTTCAAAGTTGTAATGTCTTTTTTAAAATGCAACATTTGACAAATTGAACATACATATCTAGGTGTATCTTCAATTTGTTTTTTGAACAATTCAATGGCTGATTTTGAAATTCCTTTTTCCAACTTTGTACATGTTGCAATATTTTTTGAACGTATTTGTTTTTTGATTTTTCATAGTGAGTTGACCATATATTGTTGAATGTTTTCAATTTGATTGAATTCGATCTTGTTGTTTTTGTTGGTGTTTCTAATTAGTTTTTTAATTTGATGAAGTGATGCAGTTGAATTGATATTAGTCAAATGTAGTTGATATGATAGAAGTGGCTCAAAGTGTCCATGAAGAGGATTTGTATCATGGAAAAGGATAGAGTGTGATTTTGCATTAGATGATTCATTAAAATGCAAATATTTATGCGTCGTTCTTACTGACCAAACCTTTATTTGTATGCCTAGCCATTTGGATAGCCACTTAATACAAAATGTGTCTCCCCATAATCCAATTTCTTCATTATTTGTGGTTGGCATAGCTAATTTTCACATTCTCCGAAAATAAGTTTCAATGTTGTCTATTTTATGCAGTACATCTAATGTATTTGGATGTAATTCATTGTTATATGACCAAGTTGCTTCTTCATCACCTTCTGAATAGCATTTTATAAAGTAATCAATTGCTCTGTTGCGTAATTCAGATGAGGTGTAGCGATGATTAAGTAGAAATGCTAATGAATCAAAAAGACAATCTCCTACATTGTACTTAAATGTATTACTTCTAAATAGGCCCTCAATTCTAAGCGCATCATCAATATTATATACTTGACAACGATTCAATAATGTATAATTTTCTACATCTATGATTTCTTTTGCTTTTCCTTGTATATTTTCTATTTTTCTCTTCATTTTTGTGAGGAAAAAAAGATTTGTCGACAAGTAAAGAATAGAGGTTTGATGTACCTGATATGTTTATGAAGAGAACACTTAGTAGTTGTGCTTGTATTTAATGTGTAAAATAATAGTTTGAGGATCTTCTCTTCTTGCTTCAGGGTCTGCAATACGAAAATGTCATTGTTATTAATTTTATGGAGTTCAAGTTGTAACATATTAAGTTTATTGAAATTATATATATATTTTTTATTATGCAAAAACTAGTTTGTAAATCTACTCATGTCTATTTCAAACTTAACATATGATTATATAAAAAATATCTTTTGCTCACATTCATATCTATTATTCTTCATAGTACGTAGAAGTTGTCACATGACTAATTTACTTTTGCAAGATGACATAATGAGTAAATCAAATATCTTTGTTTTAACTATGGTATGTAAACAACAAAATTGAAATCTATAGATTGAATTGTTCACACATGTATTTTGTTAGAGTAATTCTCATTAAATTTATATATTTTGTAAACCTTGTATGAAGTTTGTAATCCATATTTAACATATATGATTATGAGAAATGATATGGTATTTAATCTCTTAGATATGATGGAGAATCCATATACAAAACTATTTAGGTGCATTCTTATTTAGATATCAAGTATTGACAATTTTCTACTTTAGCCTTCATAGATTGTATAAATGACATACTAAATATGATTATTGTAACTACATCTATTTATATAAATTGGATTTGTATTGTGGTGGAAATTTATATAGAATGAGACGTTTGTTATTTTATAAAGATGATAAATGATATATTGCAAAATGCATTCATACTACAAAACATTTCAGACTCTAAATTATTGTTCTCACAATGTCACCCTATCTAGACGATTAGATATGCACATTTAGAAGATTCCAAAAACATAAGAAAACTATAGGTAAAGTTTATCATAAGAATACTATGCTTCAAATTGTATTGTTCAATACGAAAAACAAAAAATATATGGAATTGTGCGAACTAGATAGAGCTTCCCTATGGAGAAGAAACATTAACAACTTCCTCAGAAGAAATTGTATCTAAAGTGAATGCCGATACTGGAGATGTGGCAGGGGCTGGAGGAGGAACATGTTTCTTCATGTAAATCGATGTACAAGCAGTACCAACTTCATACAAATTACTAATATCATAATTGATATTGTTTTGCTCGTTTCTCTGAAGACTGTCAACTACAAATCGAGAATCTATCAAGAATGGGAATGTATCTTGACTTTCAATTTCTTTGGGAAAATTCAATTTCTCAGTATTCATCATTTAAGTCATATCATTTTTGGAACAACTAACTAGAATAGGGCTATCAGTAGAGCTAATATTGGGCTCGAAGCATGGCAATGAAGATGAACTTACAAAATTGGGATTCTGACAAAAGATATCAAAATTGACAAATTCAAATGTACTTGGAAAATGCATGCCAAAGTTTGTAATAGAATTATCAAAGATATAGTCTTGCAATGGTATTCTAGTATCAATATTGGTACTACAGATGACACTAATATCTTTTGGATCAGAAATAGGAAGATCTAATTTGTTGTAATGAAGGTCAAGAAGGGATTGATTGTCATCCATCATATTTGGAAAACATTGTATATCATTAACAATGTTCTCTTGAGAAATATTGTTATCAGTCATGGGATTTGATCCTACTTCTTCTATTCTTAAACTGCTTGAGCTCTTCTAAAGCAAAGTTTGTTTCAAAAATTTACTGGATTGTGATAGGTCTCCTGGGTTTGAATTGGTATAGTTGAAATTTGTGATTGCCTTATTTCCTTTAATGGATATTTCAGCCATATCATAAGCATAGGCAGCTTGTTCAACAGTTACAAAACTTCCCAGCCATTGTCATTTTTTCAATTTATTATTCCAAATTTCTGCAACATAGCTACCCCAAGGACGGCGCCTAACACCTCTATATGACCTAATTTTTACAAATTGTTTAGACTCAACATAACTCAAACATAGCTCTTTGTTTTCCTCTACTTTCTCTTTGCATCGATCAGATGCACACTATTTTCCAAATATATTCTTTGAGTTCTTTTTTTTATTCTCGATTCAGGTTCACATAATTCAGGAGCAGGTTCCTTTCACAAGTCGCTAGATGGTTTAGAATCGATATAGAGGAAATTGGTGATTGCATTATTTCCTGCAATTGCAATTGCAGCTTTATCATAAGCATGGGTTGCTTCTTCTGCACTGCCAAAAGTTCCAAGCCATTGTTGCTTCTTTAAGTTGGGGTTATAGATTTTTGCACCATAACTACCCGATCTTTTTCTAACACCTTTGTATCTTTTCTCCATTGCTTCGTTTAATTTTCTAAAGCACAATTGACACTTTGTCAAAACATTTTCCTATCTAACATATATGCATTTCTAATGTTGTATCAAGTGCAAATTGAAATTTATTAATGCAAATTTGATAACAAAGAATTACGTATAGGAAACACAACATAGATCAGAATAGAATAAATTCACAACTTATTTATTTATCTAAAAGTCTTTAGCATATTCATAGAGTAACTGTATTTTATTTCTAAGAAATAGTCAAATGCCAAATATATAAAATATGAGTAATACACTTGCTACAGCTAATATTATAAAATGAGATTTTTTTTTACTAAGATGAGCAATGCAAAGAGGATCAACATTTCTGTTATCAAAATTGCAAATCCCATTAACATCATCTTGTCATAGCCATTGTCAACGTTTGTATTCCTTTTGCATAATTTGCTCATTCTGTTGTCTTGATGTCCTTCAGCTGCAAAAGATGATGGTTTTAAATATGCATTCTAATGACAAATTGCTTTCTCAAAAATGAGAAATTTTCACAATTCCAATGACATAAATCTAGATTTTTTTGTCAAAACAAAGAAATCTTAGGAAATTAAAAAATTTCAACTATGGCCCACATTGAAATCTCATGTGAAAATGCCTTTGATGATGATTAAATACACTGAAAAGGCTACACATGAACCTTTGCTTTATATGATTTTTGGGAGTATCATCAACTTACTTCTTTCCATCTATGAACTACTCAGTTTAAGCTAATCATGTCGATTACAACTACAAGGGAAACCAATTTTTTCAACTGTGGTCAAGATTGAAATTTAATGAGATGATACCCTTTATATCATAGGGGTCAGTGTGTGCTTTTCTAGCCATGCTAATGCCACTTGACAACAGAGATATTGCTTTACAGTTACTCACAAAAAATGTCATTCCTAGAATTTATACAAAATTTAATGGTAGACATTTTTTGCAACTTCAGTTTCAGTTATAACATTTTTCCATTGTTGGTATTTGTCATCTTGTATTTTTGACAAAGAGGATTTTGCGCAATACCTAGATGCTTGTTAAGGTGAAAAGTTCCTAAATTAGGACATTGATGCTAACATCTTTTCCAGGTTGAAAATTTTTGAGTCCTATTGGATGTGCTTTATTCATTTTCTATTGTCGAGTGTGCTAACAGCTCTCAAGTTTGACCACAATACTATCTTTTGTTTACCTCAAGCCTTTTGATGTTCTTCAACAAAAGACACTATAGATTCATATTCTGAGAAGCATATGTATTATATTTCATGACACAATACTCTTTACAACATACTGGTCAATGTAAGCTTCTCTACCTATGATCATGGCCATTACACTTGTAAGGCAAACCAATTATTTCAAGTCTCTTGTAGATTGAAACTTCATGAAACGATACCCTTTATACCATAGTCGTCAATATGAGCTTGTGTAGCCATCATAAAGGTGCTTGACACACATATATTGCATTCTTTGTTATATTTTTCCATTCGCACCAATTGTCATCTTCTATTTTTCTTGAGGACAATTTTGGCAAATACATGGATAGGTGTTGGTACTGAAATACCATTTCCTCAATATTTAATGAACTATGGTTTGCATTCTTCAAATATGTAACATCATCTTTACGATATAGATACTTGCATTGGACAACTTTTATTTCAGCCAAAGCATTTTTAGTGTTAAACCATGTTGCATATACTATCAACTTCAAGAGTATAATGAAACAAAATTTAACACAAAAATACTTTTGCCAAAACCAAACCTCTCCAATTCTACATAGTCAAAAAATCAATGATGTAAATAATGTATGCTTCATTTGGTTCCATGATAAGAATATAATTCCTAGGCTGTCAATGTTGTTCTACATTTCATGTAATGTCCATTGAACTGTCTAGTGTAGGTACCTTTGATATGCACTAGTATGATTCATTTGGTGATAGCAAATGACTCATCTATTCATTCAGCAAAAAGTGTGTGATGTGCAAGTTGATAAGATAATGACAAATCTAGAACAATCAATTTATAGTTTGAAATTTCAAGTGTACAGTATGGTGCAACATAATATATCCATGATGAATCCTAATTAAAATCATTAATTGAACTAATCTAAATATAAAAGTTGCTATCAAAAAGTAATCTTATAAACAAACAAGTCAATCTAAACACGAAGGATACATGGTTTACAAAACATGAAAATAATGAGAGCCAAATTAAAGCATTTAAAACATAGTCACATTCCAAAACCTCTATATTCTCTAAAATACTTACTCATATTGAAAAAATTACATTTGTGATTGTAGTTGTATTATATAAGAATATTGAATGAGTACAAAGATGCATATAGTAAAAAATGTTTGAAAAATATTACACTTATTTTTTTATAGGTTTTGTTCATTATTGCTGAGTAGGAAATGTTAAGACAGTTAAAATGTGAAACCCTACTAGAGGATTATTAAAAAGTGACACTTATTTTTTTATAGGTTTGTTAGTTACATGTTGATGATTCAGAGTCAAGAGTGTCAAATGTTTTTCTTTGGTTTTGTACTTAGAGGCCTATCATATTGATCACTACTAGAGGATAATTAAAAAGTGCAACTGATAAATAAGTATATGGTAGATGTGGTTTTTTACTCTAGCTTAGTTGGATTGGCAGAGAGTGATTGAGCATTCAAATTTGTTGATTAATTGTAGAAATATATGACATAGATAGTTATTTTATGGCATGTGTTTATGCACCCTTAAAGGGACTTGATAGAGTAAAAACAATTCACGCCTTCACTAGCTATGTCACTTGTATCTTTTCGGTCAAAAGATTGATCTAACTTTGATGATTTGGGAGAAAAAATACAATAGAAAAGTAGCAAAGAGAACATACATCAGGATCACGCAGATTTCTGAACTTTCTTAAGTTAAAATGAAAATCTACTACCAAGTTTTCAAATGACCATCAACTTAATATTGTATACCCAACTAGGAAGTCTCATACACCAAGTTGGATTGCTGGCTAGGCTGTGATCTTTCTAGCTACACACAATGACTACCCATATACCCCATATCTCTTCATTCTGTGACTTGTGTTGTAGATTTAGTGTGTTGGCCTTAGATATTTGCAAATAATTTCAATATTCAAAAACAAATAAATAATCTGCACATCCAAAACTTCATAAACCCAGTGCAGAACAATAAAATATGTGTGCATTAAAAATCCATCAAATAGGCAAAAGCAAACCTTAACAATGACGCTGAAATAGTCACTAATAGTATAGCAAGCAACTAAAATTGCAGCTTTAATCACTGAATTCTGAAATGGTCCAAAAAGATGGATTCAAAAAGGTCCTACAAGAACAAAAACCACAGAATCTGATTTGAATTCAAAAACCAAAGAAGGAACATGGAGTATTGTGAAGAAATTTTCATTAATTTGTTGGATGGCTGACAGACCAATCTTCTCATGTTGTGTCTGCTCCTCACTTCATTCAATGAAAATTTGATGGTTATAGTAGAGCGGTCCAAGGCTTTTTAGGCTAGTTTATTCAATTCCCAAGGGCTTCGAAATGATCATATTGTGTTGCAACCTTAAAATATCAGAGAAATCAGAGGCCGTTTGGTGACAGAGAGCACCAAATTGATCTTTATTTGGGTATTGGGAAAATAAGGAACAGAGGCAGACTTGGAAATGTATGGTGGTGAAGAGTCAGGTTTATGTTGTAGGAAGCACCCAACACAAGCCTCTGGTAAAAAATCTTTTGGATTGAAAGAAGAAAGAAGAAGCCTGCCTCAATCTCGTTGTCTGAGGTGATTTCTTGAAGTTATCAAGTATCATTGCAATGGCGGAGGAAGAATCACAGAACGGAGAAATCATTGAGAGGCCGATCGATGGCAGCAAAAAACATCCATTAGAGCGTCCATGGACATTTTGGTTCGACAATCCCTCCGCGAAATCCAAATCGGCAGCCTGGGGCAGCACTCTTCGTTCTATTTACACATTCAGTACTGTCGAGGACTTTTGGTGGTGGGTTTTCAAAAAGCAATCCCAACCAAAAGATTGTTTTAAAACAAATTCCGTCAAACAAAGATTAAGTGTTTGATCAGGCCAATATGGAATGCTTAACTCTTGTTTTTGTTCCTGCTGCCTCTGTTATGCAGTTTATACAACAATTTGTTTCTGCCGAGCAAGCTCCCACCTGGGACTGATTTTCATTGCTTTAAGGCGGGGGTGGAGCCCAAATGGGAGGACGCTCAATGTGCCCATGGAGGAAAATGGACTGTTAACAATACCCGAGGCGGCAAGGATGAACTCGATAAAATCTAGCTTCACATGGTAACTTCCCACTTCAATCTTATTCCCTTGAATTTCTAAGCCAAAGTAGATCAGATTTGTTTGTGATCATGGTTTTTAATATTTTATAAAATGAATAAATCTTAGTGTTATTGTTTCCCCGGTTAAATCTTGGATGATTTTATGCGCTGCCTTGAGCTTTGTGGGGTAAATCACATTCGTCAGATATACAAAAGTAGTTTATGCACTAATACACCTTGTAAGCCTTATGGACATGTGGCAAATGTTCTAATGCATCCCATAAACCTTACACCAAAATTTGGGATGAATAACGCTCTTAAGATTTGGACCTTATTCACCCTATAGTCCTTACACAATCATCTTGTCACATGCTTGCCAATTTATGGAATGGCCTACAAATGTAGTTAATGTAATATAACCCATACATGTTACACAACAACATTGCTGCTTGTGTGTTTGAATCATCACCTTATTATTGCGGTGATAAGGATTTTAACAGGATCATGATCTTGTGCATGTCCCTAATCGCTGTTACACTACAAATCCCTGGTTTAGAATAATAGATTCATCTAACCTGGAATTCTGCAAATTTGACTTTATCTGATCTGGGATCTGTTAAATTTGGTTATGGGTGCAGTTGTTAGCCGTGATTGGCGAGCAATTTGATGAGGCTGATGAGATTTGTGGGGTGGTGGCAAGTGTACGGGCCAGATCAGAGAAGATTGCCCTGTGGACCAGGACTGCTGCTAATGAGGCTGCCCAGGTAATTTTTTCTATACGATTATTCCATCCCTAAAGAAGGAAAGGATTTATCTTGGAGAACACAATAAGATGCATGTGCAATTCAAATTATAATTGACATATTTTTGTAAGAATGAAAGTTAATGCATGGTGGATTTCAACAGCAATCTAAGAATGCTGTATATATTCTATGCTCTTCCCATGTTGTGGACTACACTGCTCTCCACGAAAATGAGCAGAGTGAAGTTTCTGCATGGTTTCAGATTAAAAAGAAACTTGACATCAAAACTAATTATGAAACTTCAAATTTCTCTGATTCAGGTGGTCAATGTCAGCACATGACTTCCTTTTAAGGTTTTAGTGGTCCAACCCTTTTTAATTTTAATCTAGTGAGGCCCAGTGCTCAAACATTGACATCACTTATTCAGACAACTGAGTCTCCTGTAAGGGGCACATACCATTTCCAGGAGGAAGGCCAATTTCTCATGATTTGGGGATGCTCCAAATTGAAGGAGGAATCATCTCAGCCTTGCGAATGGGAAGAACCTAATAGTCTTACCTTTCCATCATCGGCAAGAGTGTTGTCCCATCCTGATTGGGTGCCAGGTTTTAGATACTGGTTACAAGGTTATTCTCTCAAGTTCCCTGGCGCAAGGCTATCAACATGACTTATTATACAACTTTCCAGTGCCGAGATCTGAAATTGGGTCACCTTGGTGGGAGCAAGGTATTTTGCTTCAATCAGATGTTTTTGCACAAATCCTTGTTAGAACCCTGCATTTTTTACAGTTGGCACTGTCTAGTTGATCCCTGCTGAAAACATTGAAATCTCAAGGTTTGTTTTGAATTTTAGACATTCTAAGGGTATGTGCATTTTTCCCAAGGAAATGTCTAATAGTTCATAATACTAAACATACAGCTGAGAACTTATGTTTTATAACACTGAACAACATTAAAATCTATTTACATGTTTGAAAATGAAAATCTTTCCAGATATTATGAGAAATCCAAAGAAATACGAAAGCCATTCAATAAAACATTCTTTATAAATCTGCAAACATTAAAACAATTTTCAATCTCAAAACAATAAAACAAATTTGAGGAAAAGAATGCACCTGTTTAAAATATTGATTCAGCTTATTTTCTTTGTCAAACACTGCAAAGCACTTTAGAAACTCCCAGTTTTTTCCCACACATTCGGAATTTGCGAACTCATAAGATGTATTTATAAAGCCTTAGATTTATTTTTTATTACTATCGCAATAAATGAAGATTTGAAGAAAATCTTATTATTGATTTTTTTATCAAAAAACAATCTTCATACAATCATATTGTCGACCATCAGCTGCAATAATGCAGTCAATAGCCTCCATAGTCAATTGGAACAGTACAAAGCACTACCAACTACACCACTCTTCCACATTGAATGCTCTTAAATCCATGTTGTACACTAATAGGTATAATTATTCATTGATTTCTCTGTCACTATCTAAAAGTCTCTTCACCAGCCGAATAATATCTAATGTTGGGCTACATAAAAATTATATTGTTCTCAAACAAGAGAAAAACACTATGCATGAATAGGAAGTTGTATTGTTCTCATTATTGTTATTCTAAAGTTGGGGTGCAAAAAAATTATTTTGATGCCAAACCAAAAAAATGCACTATGCAGGAATAGTGTTGAAATCCAAATAGATGACAAAACCATACAATATTAAAATTGATTATATCATCCAAAATATGACTGTAGTAATCTATTGTCCAATAGAATTTGACAAAATTTGTGTGAAAAATATTAAATAAATATGACATAAAAATAAACTTTAGAAAAAATTGTACCCATAGTTTAATTCTTGACTTCTATTGGTTGGTATTTGCAAACATAATAGACCTAGGTGAAAGCATAAGTATACCTGCTACCGGCAGGAACTAATAATATATGGGAATAAGGGAGATATTCAGACCAACAGATTTAGGAATGAAATAAGGTAATATGATTTGGGAGTGAGATTGAGGAATGTAATATATGGGAAAAGATAGCTAGAAATCGGGAAATGCAGCCAACAAGGAAGAATATGGAATAAAATAGGGAAGATAAAAGGAAAGTGTAATAATCAGTAGTTGAGGCATACATCAGTCTGACCACCATTTATAATTTATGTAAACCTGACATCATATTAAAGCAATAGTCGATAAGTAATGTGTTACGTTTTAGAGTGTATTAAATAATCTAATTACTCTATCATTTCAGATTATATTAGATAATATAATTTCGCTATACTTCTTAGTATATTAAATAATATAGTTACTTCATAGTTGCAGATTGTGATAAATAATATAATTACTCTATAGTTCCAGGTTATATTGAATAATATGATTGCCAATATATATAAATATAAATGATATGCATCTTCAGGTCAAGATGGGTATTTTAAAGATAATTAATAATGATTATAATATATATAATTAGGCAATTATATGCAATTATTGCACCTTATAAGTGGGCATGGTTCTTTAATATAACAATTAGGCACCACTTCCCTCACACCCTTCCTCCCAATAAGTTGCAAACACTCATGAAGGAAATCTTTAAGCAGTCAGATACATTTGCATTCACTATTGATTCTTATCAAATCATTTCATAGTCCAATTATACTCATGATAATATTAAAGAGATCATAATCATTTCATAGAACAATTATAATCATGATAATACCAAAGGAAAACAATGCACCAATAATTAGATTAGCAACATCTATTATGCATAGCAACATTTATACAAGTATAAGATAATCAAGGGCAAAAATACACATGAGTGTACCCAACAATTGGTTTGTTTCCTCTATGCCATGTGTTGACATCTCCTCTTGATCAATGATTTCTTCTTAATCACTTGGAAGATATCATTAGAGTAGATCAAGCAAATAAAAATCTATTATCCATATTTATATTAAAGAACCATGCCCACTTATAAGGTTCAATAATTGTTGCAAGCATCATTATTGTATAATCATAAATTGTGTATATATTTCTCATATATATATATATATATATATATAGGCAATCATATTATTCAATATAACCTGGAACTATAGAGTAATTATATTATTTATCACAATCTAAAACTATGAAGTAACTATATTATTTAATATACTCAGAACTATAGAGAAACTATATTATCTAATATAATCTAAAATGATAGAGTAACTAGATTATTTAATACACTCTAAAATAGCGTTGCCTTCTAGGGCAAGACAAGCCAAAAAAATATCTACCATCAGATCTAAGACCTAATGATGAACGATCCAAATTTACAATAATAAAATATACTTAAAATGTGGCTTTTAGGGGTGTTGCCCTTGAACCCTCGTTGGGGTGCATGACCCTCGAATCCCCCTTTGGGGGGATGATGCCCCCTACACCTTGCAGGGGGGGTACCCCCTACACCCCCTCGTGCTTACTTATCAACAGTAAACCTTTTAAAATTGCAAGGTTGAGACATATTTTCCCAAATCATGACAAATGTCGCAAAACCACACCATCACAACTTTGAACTTTTCAAAAAACAAGAACATGCAATGAATTGAGAGTGTGTGATGCAATAAGAACACAAAATTTGGTGCCAATGGGGATTGAAGTAGGGACTACCTGCATAATGAAGGCAACTTAAGTGACCTTAAAAGCACATGTGGAAATATTTATAAGTGGCCACTAGGAAAAGAGGGCCAATTGGGTGATGAACATGAAGGCTTCTAGAAGTAATTGAAGTGATTAGGAATGAGCCAAGAAAGTCATCATCAAAATAGAAAATAAAGTGACTAGAAAAAGCACAATCCATAGGGTTGAAGCCTTTAGGGATTAATACTTAGAAAATTATTGGAATAAACCCTAAGAATTCCAAATTCTCAATACCTCCTAGAATTTAATGACATGAACGAGCCACAATAGTAAAAGAAAAACTAATGATTGTGTAAATGCAATATACCAACTATTTCAATATGGATGCAAATGTGTTTATAAGGATCTTTACAAGTGAGTTATAGGTAGGCATAGATAAGACACTCCATTAAGAGATGTAAATGTACAACCAATATGGAATAAATGAGATGTATTTAAATGTGTGTTAAGTACATCTACACCAAACTAGGAAAGTATAAGTTATGTGATGAAAGTACAACCTACCCATCTAGATACCTACATAATCATACTTATCCTATCTTAGGTGCATACAATAAAATAAAGTAATAAATTAAATTCAAGGAAAATAACATACACCAACATTTACCCCTTCTGTATAGACAAGACTATTCATACCCTTTAGTGCCCTTTCCTACTTAACTCTATTGACCTAACTAATTATGCACAACACAAAATATTATTTTTCACATGATTTACCTTAATGGCCATGAAATGCTACGTCATGTATATTTTCACAAATATTTTTCCACATTAGATGGTTATTTTTCTAAAATAGGGTATGTGTCATTTTTTTTACAAATGGCTTATTTCTCAATGTCATATTGATGCATTACATTCTTAGGTGTATTTCATGATCAATTATATTTTTATGAGCATGATTTTTATAGATTTATTACCATTTCTACTGCTAGCTCAAGTTTTGAGATTATTTCATAGGTATAGATAATAATAGATTATTTATCTAATCATGATTATAAGATACAATTCTTGCAATATCATTGCTTATGGCTATTCATGGGGGGAAATATTTCAACTTCATATCTATATGGTTATAAATATCATATTCAAAGGTTATTATATTACATAGATTCGATGTTATTCAAAATTTCATTGAATGAATGTTATAGTTACAAGGGGAAAATTTAGATGGTTCACATATTATTTGGTCCTTCATCCCTATCCCATCCCCATGCTTTTATTTTAGATCCATGTTCATAGAGTCAATCTATTTCAATTCTACAAATTAGGAAAATAAACACTAAAATTTTAAAATTCAAATTAAATTTTAGGCTTGAGATTAGTCCCTCTAGTTAATTATTATGAGCTTACTAAATCACAAAAATATTTGAATTGCATGTTGGGATGTGATGTAGAGGGTACTCCCCTCTTGCAAACTTAAAAATAAACAACTTTCTTCAATTCTCAAAATATCAATTACGCTTTGATATGGGAAAAGCTCTGCCCCAACACCAGACGAACTTGCTCCAAACAAACAATTAAAGTACTCAATTTTATTGAATGTTCTTCATTAAACAAAATTACATAATAACAATTACATTTATTGTCTCTCAGTGACTGTTCTCGAGACATTATGCATTTTCCTTGCTTTTCAAATGTTCCTCACTCTCTACTATGTTACCCCACAAAATTCAAATTCCAACTCCCTCAATGCAGCCATTACTCGCCTAATGTTTCTTGTGCAGATCTTCTCAGGCAAAGAATTTCCCTTTCTCTAGTAGCACCGCCCTTGGAGATTGTTGTACATTTTATTTAAAGTTTTTTTTTATATATGCCTAGTCCTCTCCCTTCATATGCAGCCCACTCCTTACTCTTTTATTTGTAATTTTTTTGAATTAAATTTTTTAAACTCCAAAACTTTCAAATGCAGCCCCTCCTCTCTACCTTTCACTACCTATGCAGCTCTCTAACTGTCACTTCTTCCTACGTGTTGTTATTCTTGGGTGCTACCACAATAGTGGTTTACACTTTTTGGGAGATCATGATTTTTGCATAAATCACATATTTTTAGAAAATATAATGATTTAAGCCTTGAAAAGTTCCATTTAAAAGATTCCAACTGAAGAAGGTTTGATCAAACCACCTTAGACCAAGCCCCCTTGGATAAAACCCCGCAGTTTTAAACCATACCTATAACGAAGTCTCCTTTACACCTATCAAAATGTTGATAAAAAACCACTTTTGATTTACCTTTTGGGGGATCAAATGAATTCATTTAAAATTTTTGTAAGTATGTAGTCCTTATTATAAGCTTCCAAAAAGTATAATTTTAATTAAATTTAATTTGATTATTATATTTATTTTTTATTTCTAGTGAATGTAGGTTTTTCACCGAAAATGAAACTCTTTGTTCTGCACATGTGGAAAAATAGAAGATTATAAAAAAAAAATTAAAAAATATGAGTGCACCAGATATTGAAGTCTTTGATCCAACAAAAAAAAATAAAAAATTGATACATACAAAAAAAAGTTGTGCTATACGGTCTACCTATGTATGAATTGTAATTGATTTGACTTTGAAACTTGATTAAGGAAAAAATATTTAATAAAACACTATGAAACCAATTAGAAGCACTAGATATCGTAGTTCCAAATCTAAATTTTTTTAAAAATAGAATTTTATCCTTCATGGAAAAAAAGTTATGTGTTATACAGTGAGCTTCACTCCTTAAAAATGGTGTTTACTAAAAAAAACTAGTTTTTGAAGGAGATGGAAAAAGAAGTGCAATCTAATTCCAAATTTTTTGAAAAAAATATATTTAGAATCTACAAAAAAAATTTCACAAATCACTAGTTTGCATCATCTTCAAATTCCTCACAGTTTAGCGCTATAGGTGTCCGAAAGTGAAGATTTAGTTAGAAAAAATAAGTTCAGTGTCCAGTTTGGCCAAAAATTGTAAACTAGTATTGTGGGATCACCCTCTTGTCTTGATTGTGCCCTTCACACCTCTGCTCACAAGCACTCTTTCACTAGTCTATCGACCTGCAATTTATCTATTTTCTTTATTGGCGCCACTTTCCCTTACTTGATGTGCAGCCTGTCTTTTCCTTTCGGCCTTCCTCGCAAATCTATCTGCCTCCTCTCCAATACTATGTCTTTTTCTATAAGTCAATGATCTTCTATTTGCTTCTTGGTTATCTAAAACTCTTAGCCTTCCTTTTGTCAAATTTCTAAAACAAGAATGAATACCAAACTTAAAGTTGTGACCCCCTGTTTTGAAAGCGAAAAGACAAAATTAAAACATCATTTTCTCCTTCTTTAAATTCTATATTTTAATACCAATTTGATGACACTCATTGCAATTTATGAGATAATGTTTCCTTCAAACACTCTATTGATTTGCATGTGTGTCTACTAGTGCAATAGCAACTACACATCAATTATGTTTTAAATTTTGATGGGTGTCCACATTCATTGTTATGATACTCCATTTTGCCTCTTTATTTTGAAACTTCAAATTTGCCATTAATGAGTGAACTGTATGAAGATTAAGAATATAGTCTACCAAATAGTCGAACTACAATTGATGGATGGCCATGTTATTCAAATCGTGAAGATGAATATTTGGTTGGTGTTGATCATTCGGTCGGGTGCTCCTACACTGGACACGTCAGGTAGAAAGATTCTAAGCATGGGCTCACAATGATGGAGTTGAGTGATAGAATCACTCTTTCAGGTTGACATCAACTTGCAGCGAACTCTTTCACCGTCAAAGTGCTAAAAAACAAACTTTCTTTCACCTTTTCCAACATCTCTCTAGAACACATATCACCTTTCTCCAACAACACTGCATCTTCCTCCTTTTACCCTTCATGGACTCATGTCCACCAAAGCCTGACCTCCTCCGCCAAATGCCTTCCTCACTCCTCTTCTCCTGTATGGGTTCAAACCCACCTCTAACCGTACACCTCCAACAATACCCTACAACATCCTCAACCAACTCTACACACAACCATGCAACATCTACTACATGCACTTTTCCTATCTATCTCATCTTCTTCTATCATATTTGAAAACAAAATAACATCACAAATCTGATTTACCTCATCTACATCCACTGTTGCAACATCGAACTTCGCTGTGACATCTTCCACATTCTCATCGGCTACAATATTTCATTCATCTCCATTCATTGTACCATTCAACTTTGATGTCCACTATTCCTTAATCATCAACAACAAATGTTCTTTGCCATGCTTCACTGCTACAACCTCTTCACTACTCACTTCCTTTTTTTCTTCCTTTTTCTCTTTGCCTTCTTCTTGGCATGTCTTCACTACAAATTTTGTAGTAGGGGCTACATCTTCTTCTTTCCATCTCGGGCTGCTATCCTTATTCTTCTTCTTCTTGCTATCATTTTTCAAGAGAACCTTCTTCTTCTCACTACTCTTCACCATTTTCCTCTCACTCTTTCCAACACTCTTTTTTGCTTTTCCTCAAACCATCTTCTTCAACGCTTCACGCAATTCCTCGAGTCTCATCTCGTTCTTTCTTACTTTTTCACAAACTATTTGTCCCATCTTTTCAATCATCTCATCCTCCACTTTATCCTAATACTACTCCCAAAACAGTATCCGCACGTGCCTCCTCACGACCCAACCCATCTTTTCTTGCTGCAATCTTTCACAACTCACATTTTATGCTTTTGCATGGTTTATCCTCTACCCAACATGATTTTGGAAGATGCACCCTCACGATCTTTTCTACCCACTTCCTCTTAGTGGAAGAGATTTTCACATCTTCTACCCAGCCTCACCTTTGTTGGAGGACAGTCAACATGATTCGTGGAGCCAATTACCTCTCAAGGCTTCTTCACTCTTCACAAAATCTCACCCACGGTCATGGTGCAAACCGCCTCTCTCTCTCGACGCTCTATCCACATGCTCAGAATTGTTTGCTCTAATACCAATTGATGTAAAGGGTACTCCCCTCTTGCAAACTTACAAATAAACAACTTTCTTCAATTCTCAAAATATCAATTACACTTTGATATGGGAAAAGCTCTGCCCCAACACCAAATGAACTTGCAACAAACAAACAATTAAAGTACTTGGTTTTATTGAATGTTCTTCATCAAACAAAATTACATAATAACAATTACATCTATTGTCTTTCAGTGACTTTTCTTGAGACATGCATTTTCCTTGCTTTTCAAATGTTCCTCACTCTCTGCTATGTTGCCCCACAAAATTCAAATTCTAACTCCCTCAATGTAGCCATTACTCGCCTAATGTTTCCTGCACAGATCTTCTCAAGTAAAGACCACCCTCTCTATAGTAGCACCACCCTTGGAGATTGCTACATACATTTTATTTGAAGTTTTATTTTCTATATATGCCTAGTCCTCTCCCTTCATATGCAACCCATGCCTTACTCTTTTCTCTGCAATTTTTTTGAATTAAATTTTTTAAACTCCAAAACTTTCAAATGTAGCCCCTCCTCTCTACCTTTCATTGCCTACACAACTCTCTAACTGTCACTTCTTCATGCATGTTGTTATTCTTGTCTTGATTGCGCCCTTCACACTTATGCTCATAGGCACTCTTTCACTAGTTTATCAACCTGCAATTTATTTGTTTTCTTTCTTGGCACCACTTTCCCTTAATTGATGTGCAACTTGTCTTTTCCTTTTGGCCTTGCCTGTAAATCTATCTACCTCCTCTCCAAGACTATGTCTTTTTCTATAGCCAATGATCTTTTGTTACATGCTTAGTTATCTAAAACTCTTAGCCTTCCTTTTGTCAAATTTCTAAAACAAGAATGAATACCAAACTTAAAGTTGTGACCCTCTGTTTTGAAAGTGAAAATACATAATTAAAACATCATTTTCTCCTTTTTTAAAATTCTATATTTTAATACCAATTTGATGGCAGTCATTGCAATTTAGGAGATAATGTTTCCTTCAAATACTTTGTTGATTTGCATATGTGTCTACCAGTGCAATGGCAGCTACAACATCAATTATGTTTTAAACTTTGATGGGTGTCCACATTCATTGTTATGATACTCCCTTTTGCCTCTTTATTATGAAACTTCAAATTTTCCATTGACGGGTGAACTGTATGAAGATTAAGAATATAATCTACCAGAAACTCAAACTACAATTGATGGATGGCCATGTTATTCAAATCGTGAAGATGGATATTTTGGTTTGTGTTGATCACCAGTCCGCCCGGGTGCTCCTACACCAGGTTGTTGTATAAAAGGACGTACCCTATTTCACTTTGGACATCTAGAATCTAGAACATACCTAACATGCATCTATGGACATCAAATTGTTATCATATGACATTAACATCACATCAACACTTTAGGGCATATTGTGTGATTGCATGTTTTCTTCAATCAATCTACGAAATTATTAAATTGATATCAATGGTTTGACCAAAGGGGAATGATAATAGCTTAGAAAACTTCCAATGGTTTTTGTTGACACAAATATTTTTATATGTGAAAGGAAATATGCATTCACCTAAGATAATTTCCACATAACCCAAATAGAGAAATATATGCAAACTAGTATTCAAAATCCATATGCAAAAGAATAGGCAACATACCATCAAAGATGACAAGAGATATACCCTAAGAAAACCCTCAAGAGGGAAAAACCCAGCCTCCAAAATCAATCACCACTCATCTATTATTCAACAATAAATATTACAATGCATCTTCAAAGCCTCCATGAATACCCTTGAAACATAAAGCCCTCTATAAGCACTCCATGTGAAAAAGAATGTAACCACACATTCCATGCAATGCTTCAAACCTCACAAATGCTAATAAGAGATGTTCTCAACTAGCCAACTTGCCAACCTTAGACAACTACCCATGTTAATTGTTGAACAATTTCTAGATTCGATTGTGTGATAATTTTCACACAATCGAATCCAAAAATCGTTCAACAATTATCATTATGGATTGTGGAAACTTGTTATCTTTGAACTACCCATGTGTTTACTTTTATATAAACAAAATCACACAAAACCACCAAGTTGTATTACATGAAACCATGTGACTAATACCATGAGCTTACAAAACCATTAACCCCCACATTTACTGTGGTACTAAGTTTTCCCAATATTAATTATTTCTCCCAATGTGCAACCCCACATTAAATATTTATCACAATGTTACATACAACACATAAAGTGGCCCTAAGAATGTTAACCCATGTGATTCACACATCCCTAGATCCCCTAAGTGCACCATATAATAATAAAATATTACATTATAACATTATGCAAGGTAGACAACACACCTTTTCCTAAAACTCTCCCACTTTTTATATATATTGCATAAGGGGTAAACACGTAAACTCAAGCACAAACAATGGAATAATCCCCATAGCCACATATACCATCAAGAAATCAAAGTGATCCATATACTCCATCAAGATACCTGCAACAAGAATCAAGGTGACCACCATCTCAAGCATGAATGCTCTCATCCTCCATCATGCCAATGCACAAAGATAAGAAACAATACAAAGAGATGCCACACTATCTGCCATAAAGAAGCATAAGTCATGCCTCCAACTGATATCCCAATACACAAATACTCAATCCAAAGGTAACAAGTATGTATCAATAGTTGTCAAGATATAATTGCCATAGCTGAAATAGCACCCACAACAAATAACACATCCAACTATTCATGCCTCAAAGATATACAAATGATAACAAGTGAACCTCATGCCATCAATATATAGAACCCATAACATGCAATCACAAGCTCTAAGTGCCAAACTTGTCATATGATGAACACACACATCTAGGAACTTCCACTACATAAGTAATGACAAATATGAATGATCAAGGCATCCAAAGATCCACTAATAGAATCCCATAGAAGTGTAACCAATTATATCATATAGTACCAAGGAACATCTACAAAAATATGCAAATCCTGCAAACTAATATGTTGTAATGTAACTCTGTCTGCAAGTCTCCATAGCTCTCTCAAGTTCTCCACACTCAACAAAGGAAAGAGATAAAAGAACATCCATGTCATCACCAAGATTAATGAACAACACATAACCACAAACATAGTGATCACCATAGCTCCACAGAATATGTTAACTCCAATGTCATGTGAATACAAACATCCAAGAAGAAGAATGAGACCAAAATTAGAACATGCAAATCAAAACCTATAGCATGTCCTACACACACCTCAAAATGCTATGATGTGATAAGTATGATCTTCTTCATAGAAACCCAAAGAGAATATCATTATCCACATCTAACCATAACCAAGATGTATGCATCTCAAACCAACCAAGGGAATAAGCCCAATAACATCTCCTAAACTCAACATCAATGAATACTCTCACAATTTATAAGGAGATAAACATGCCAACATACCTCAAATGAACTCTCCATAACTAGAAAACCATAGCTCAAGATCCATATGCATGAAAAGATAAAAAATAAAAAATAATGCATTTGAAAATAATAATGGGCAATACCTCTCAAATGATAAACTATCAAGTAGACCAAGAGTGGGGAATAATAATGCTCCTTCAAGATATCCAAGTCATCACGACTCATCTAAGAATGATCTCCACATAGGTCCATGTTGAACTCACATCCAACCAAGGTGTAGGCTCCTCAAACTTCCAACTAAAACCTCGTCAATGAGTATATGTCTCAACAAATGTCTCTAAACCCAAGAGATCTCCTAGCCTCAACTATGTGTCCAAGTATCAATGAGCACCTATAACCAATGAATCCATGCAAAACTCCAAATGCAACATAGAACTATCATGAATCTCCCAAGACAATGATCAAAGTACTCAATACCAAGAGAACCAACCAAGATCAAAGTCAAAGTACCAATTGCAACTCAGGAACTCGATCATGACATCATGATCTCACATCTCCTCAAAAGATCATATGCTCAAATGAACATATCATGCACATGTATCATGCCAAAACTATAATGTGCACAAACAAGAGTATATCATGACATAATAACAAAACTATGGACTATAAAACAAGGATCACATGTCAAATAATAAATCATGACACCTCATCGAAAGACTAAAGAGTCCTCCACGGCTAACCAAGATGTTAGCATCTCCAAACCATATGAAGATAACCATCTCCTCATAGAAGATCATCCACCATCAAATGGTGAATCCACATCATCGCCATAAGCTCCCACTAAACTTTAATACTAAGCTCTCTATGGCATCAGGACAACCATCCTCTAAATGAAGATCATCCATGGTCCCAACGCAATCAAAGAACTCAAAACCAAACTCCTAAAGGAAAGAGTCAAACACCAATCTCCAAAACCAAGAAGATACAACACTTCCAAAACCATCATTGTCACAAGCTCCCACTGAATAATGTAATCAAGTTATCCATGACATCATGATAATAATCTCCTCAATGAAGATCAACCAAAGGCTCTCACATAATCAAATAAATCAATTGCAACACAAAGAGCTCCCAAAAGGAAACGTAAAACCATGATCCTCAAACTAAGAAGATACACCACCACAAACCAAATAGGAAACAATCTAACACCACCAACAATGTGCACCTGCATAAACAATCATGTCATACCAAAGTCCTTAAATCATAAGGAACATCCATGACACCATGATTGTTACACCCCAATTATGTATTTACTATTTACTATTACTATGTAGGGTAAATATGAATGTAATTTGAGTTTTGAAGATGAATTAATTGTCCTTGCACTTTGTTATCCATGAATTATGAATGAATGTTATCTCATTTAATGATATGTGAAGAAATGCATATATGTGAAATGGATGGTTATTGAATTGATATTCTAACTATGGATATGTATTATGTGTAATGCATATTTTGTGAACTGCTGACTACCATGGGCATGTGTTAGTTAGATGCAAGAATATGTTCAATCCTTCAAGCAAAAGGGAAGTATCACTTAGGAGAAGATCTTGGTCCCAGGTAACTAGTAATGTAACCTATCTAAGCTTACACACACTCACAGTAGAATGGTTGAGTCAAGTTATTATGTCAGGCTTGTTGATAAGTCATCCTTAGTTTGATGTGTCTGCATTAGTATGGGTCCTGATTACTATTGAGTGCATTATTAGGTGATGTTTATATGTTTGAGCTTGTGAGTTCTTCCCTTTATTACTAAACTTGTATTGATAAGCTAAACACACGTGGAATGTATGTATATGTACACATATGAATGTCAATGATAGACCATACACATGAAGGAACACATACATGAGGGTACATAGGTAGACATACCTATGCACGGTTATGAACGGGTTGCTTATGTGCATGGAACTATCAAATAAACCTTACGACATGTATATGTATATGTATAGATATATCACACGTAGGTACCTATCAGTATGATATTAATTGTGTATGTAATTAGTATGCAATTGAATGTGTATATGGGTGATCCCACAATAGTGGTTTACAAGTTTTGGCCAAACTAGACACTAAAATTATTATTTTTAACTAAATCTTCACTTTCAGGCACCTATAGCAGCTAAACCGTGAGGAATTTGAAGATGATACAAACTAGAGTTTCGTAAAATTTTGTTTGTAGATTCTAAATATATTTTTTTCAATTTTTTTGGAATTAGATTGCACTTCTTTTTCCATTTCCCTCAAAAACTAGTTTTTTTTCAGAAAACAACATTTTTAAAAAGTGACACTCACTGTATAACACAACCTTTTTTTCCATGAAGGATAAAATTCTAATTCTTTCAAATTTAGATTTGTAACTCCAATATCTAGTGCTTCCACTTGGTTAGATAGTTATTTATTGAATATTTTTTCTTTAATCAAGTTTCGAAGTCAAACCAATTACAATTTAGACATAGTGCGACTGTATAATGCGTAAATTTTTTTGTATGTATCAAAATTCAATTTTTTTTTCATTGGATCAAGGACTTCAATATCTAGTGCACTCATATTTTTCAATTTTGTTGTTGTTGATAATCTGCTATTTTTCCACATGTGCAAAACAAATAGCTTGATTTTCGGTGAAAAACTTATGTTTAATAAAACTAAAAAAACAAATACATAATAGAACCAACACATATTAAAATTATAGTCGTTGGATAGCTTGTTCTAGGGACTACCTGATTCAAGTTGGGTTTGTGAAGTCTCCTCCATTTTCATCTTCAACCCAAGCTTCGAAGCATAAAAATCTAGACTTTCAAAGTGCTTGAGGGGGAGAATGAGGACAAAGGGGGGTTTGAGCGAACCCCCTTCCCAAAAGGGGTTTTCATTTGATTTTTGTTTGTGCATGCATTAAATGGGTTCGCTCGAACCCTGGTTCAAGCGAACCCTTTTTTGGTTCGTTCAAACCCCCAAAATCAAAAATTTTGGCATGAGGTCATTTTTTACAAGTTTTCCTTCCTCATTCGAATTGTAAACCACCTTTTTTGGGTTTACCCATATATATGTATATACGACATATACATATATCCATATGTATACATGTACATAGAGGAATATATATATATATACACAATCAATGTAATTATTATTACTATGTGAAGGTTAACTTGGTTGTCTTCAATTGTATATCGAATGCATACATACTTTATTGGCATAAGATATATATGTGTGTGTGTGTGTGTGTCTATATACATATATATACATACAAATATATGTATGTATATGTGTGTATATATATGTGTGTGTGTAAATATATGGATATATATTTATCTATGACTATATTCTTAGAGATTGATTTATTTAAGCAATGCTTAGAGGTTAATTTATTACATGGAAATGGGCCAATTTGTATGCAACATATATAAGTATTGTAAAGGCCGAATATAATGTATATTGGCAATGAATTAAGATGGAACTATATACAATATATAGTGCAGCAAATAAGTCGATATGGAGAGTTTGACTTAGTTGATGCTTTGAGATAAAACATCCTTGACTTAGTAAACAACTATTACTCTTGGGATGCCTTATCATATGGTGATGGATTAATACCAACAACAAAATAAATGTAAATGCATGATAATAGGATAAGTGACAGCAAGATAAAGAAATGGTCAAAGTGTCATTTATGTATAAGGTGACTCATCATTCCTTTATGTTCTGCTGAGCATAGACTTAGTTGACTATATGTAGATGTTACATTTTAAATGTTGATTGATTCAATAAGTAAAATCCACACCAAATTGTAGGGAGATGGCTGCTTGCTTGGTGCCATATTATGAAGTTCTTAATGTTGTAGAAGTCCATTATGGGAACAATTCGAATGTCACCATTTGATCATGTGCAAATTGAAATAGTCTTTTGTTGCTATCAAAACTTAGAGGTCAATTTGTAGCTTAATGTGATGAGTAAACTCTTTATTTGCTACCACCTTTTTGCCAAGTGAAGTGAGTCAACTTGCATGGATACTACTATCAATTTACATGCCCTTTCTATAGGATGTGAAGTCTCCATCTTGCTGTATAAATAGAGAGGTTTATGCTCTCATTTGGGATGCATTCCATTGCATTATATTCCATTCTACTATGCATTTTATAATCTGCAATATTTTGTTGCATTCTAAGTAAGCTTTGAGTGTTTTGTGAGAGCATTTCATCATTTTGAGAGAAGCATATTATTCATTTTTGAGAGAGGTTTTATTGAGGCATTGCTTATGAGGTCAAGTAAAACTAGTTATTGTTATAGGAAAGCTATGCAAAAAACAGTCAATTGGAAAAGCTTATTACATCCATGAGGATAATCTTCCTTTATTTGTCTTTGTTTATGAAAGATCAATTCTTGAGTGTTTAATTGATCTATTGAGATTACTTGCATTAGGGGAAGATAACATTTGCTTTGAAATGTAAATAGAAGTTGATTATGTTGTTTGTAAAGTGTTTGTAATTACTCCATATTAGGAGGGTTTGTTGTCATAGGTATTGTTATACTATATATGATTAAACAAGGGTAGCTTAAGGGTTACTCATAGCTAAGTTATTTGATTATACTGGTTAGCTAGTGGGTTACTATTGGGATTGTTTGTCCATTGCAGGGAGGGAACTTTTACATATGCTTTATGAGTAGAAATACCTAAAGTATGTAAGATAAATGATAGGCTAATTCTAGGGTTAAATATTGCCCATGGGAGGGATTACCTATGCATAGATTATAGTGGCCTTAAGTCAAAATGAGCTTAAGTAGTGTAAGTGAATAAATGACTATCACTCAAAGTACTGAGTGAATTTGGCCAAAGTAGTGTGATTTCCTTTGGATCCACTATCATTTCATCGTGTCCATGTAGTGCACGCTAGTTTTAGATTATAAGGTTACAAGTTCTAATCATGTAGGGCACAACACTAAGCTTGGTGTGGTTGTTGTACGAGGATACTCCAATCCATTTGTTGAAGGGTAGGGTCATCTATCATATGATAGATGTGCAGGGGACCACATATGAGTTCATGGTTGGTGGAAAAACACTTGAGTGATGCTTCTCATCCTTAGCAAGCAACAAAAGACCAAGGTTTTGAAAGGCAAATCTTGGACCACCTATATCTATTGCTTTGAAGCTCGGTTGAGCTATGTATGTACTTGTACACATTCTTGGAATATTATAATTGGTGAAATTATTATATTGAAATAGAATCCTTGTTTTATATTGTTATGGCATCTATGTTCATTTGTTCTCAATAAATAATTTTGTTTTTTTTTTTGTATTGCAATGGCTTGTTACATAGTTTATTTACCCACAAAGTGAAAACTTAGGAAAAATTACTTCAGTGAATGGTTGGCATGTTACAATGATCAACACCAAATGTACCAACAACAGACTCCAACTGTGTCACACACATATACATCACATAGCTAACAAGAATAGGTCCCACATCATGATTGTACCTATTAATACCATCTCTCCACCTCAACATGACGACCAAACCAACAAAACAAGTGACTAAACCAAGCCACAAATTTAAATTTGTATCAAAATTGAAGCATCTATGGGCATAGACAACCCACATTTAAGTCATATATGAAACCTATAAGTATAGACTGCCTACAACACTGCACAACTTGTAGATCCAACAATATAATATACAAATCCAAAAAAATATTGAAAACAATGTCAAATGAGAGTAATCAAAGATGTACATGTGAGTATATAATGACTCAAACATCAAATCACTAAAATCTAAATAGCTATAAGCTCACAAAATCACCATAGTCAACAAGAATCCATAAACAACTCAGATAGAAATAACAACAAATAAATCATGCCAAAACATTTTCAAACATGATCCATTGTGTAATGCTCTGAACAAGATTTTTGTCAATTATAAGAAGTCCAAAATCTAACTTTGTATGCACAAGTTATGACCTTTCCAAGCCTGAAAGCATTTCTTTGTCAAAATAGAAAAAAATGGAAAAACCACTAATACCACAATGAAGTATACATAATCACCTTTCCAACGAGTATAAGAAGTTGAAAAATGGACACCTTGGGAGAAAGTTATGCCCACTGGAAAAAAATTACTATTACATGGTAGCTTGGTGGTCCTTTGGGTGGCTTGTTGGTGGTGGTGGCCCACCCACAAGGCCTGACTCGAAATAATTATAAAATCCAATTTAATGTTTCACATAACAAAATTTTAGAAGTCAGCCTGTGGGGGCTTCGCCATGGTTTGCCATGGGATTAGGGGGTTGGGGGCCAAAGCCTATTGACCTGGCACTGTCAGTCATGAGGACGATGCCACAACCGATGCCAGTTGGCAAGCCGCAACCAAGGGGAAACGTGGGGTCTACGAACCACCCGACCCCAATTATTTTTTGACTTTTTTTTTAATTTTAATTTATATTAATCGAGTTTTTAATTTTTATTGCAGGGATTTTAATTTTAATTTTTTTACCTTGCAAACGAATTGATGACTGTATGACAGGGCAATGGGGGATTTTTTTTCATTTTTTCATAGTGACCTTAATAGGCCAAATCTAATGTCAATCTTTATCTCTTGGGTTCCTGGATCCAATGGTGAGGTCTATTTTGTTTGAAGAGGCCATTTGAAATATTTCCCCTTATGGTGAACATTCATAAAAAAACCCTTTTTCTAACAAAGATTCATAAACCTAGATCTACAAAAAATAACCATAAATTTGCAACTTCAAAACCTCAAATATGCAAAAAAATAAACTGCACAAAACCCTCATTTCTTACAATGTCTTTATTCTTTCCATGCAAACCCTAGATTTAGCTATGCACTAGATTTACTCCAACAAGGGTTCTACAAACCACAACCATGGATCTGATACCAAATGAAAGGAAATATACATCCACCCAAGAATATTTCCACATGACCCAAATAGAGAAATCTATGCAAACAAATATTCATAATCCATATGCAAAAGAATAGACAACATGCCATCAAAGATGACACAAGATATATCATGGGAAAACCCTTAAGAGGGAAAAACCCATCCTCCAAAAGTATCCACCACTCATGTATTATTCAACAATAAAGATTACAATACATCTTCAAAGTTCTCCATGAACACATTTGAAACATCAAGCCCTCTACAAGCACTTCATGTGAACAAGCATGCAACCACACATCCCATGCCATGCTTCAAACCTCACAAATGCTAACAAGAGATGCTCTTAACCCTTTAGCCAAAATAGCCAATTAGCTTGTTGGAAACAAGCAACACTGAGAGGGGGGGTGAATCTGTGTTGTGCAAAAATTAGATTTATTATTTTGATATTTAACCCACTTAAAACATTCAACCAAAAGAAATATGCAAAAACAGAAATCAAACAACCACAACACCATAACACAAGGATTTTTACGTGGAAACCCTGTTAGGGGAATAACTACAGTGGATGGCCAATCCACAATATGATCTGAGTATACTCAAAAAGAAGTTTACAATAAGAGAATGCACTTGTATTCAGGCTCACTACCTAGAGCTCACTGCTCAAAATAGAAAGGCACACTACCTTACAAAGATTTGGATTAGATCCAAGAGAATGAACTGAGAGAATAACATCTACAAATGCTTGATTACAGTTCTGGTTAGGCTCAGTAGTTGATCTTATGTCCTTCTGACTGATTTTACACTTCTACTCTGCTCTAACTCACACCACAAAATCTTTAATGCATAAGTGAAACTGTGCATAAATCACTCAATCACCCTTCTGATATTCACAACATGCATTGACACACCTTCTACATACACAAAATGATATAATTGAACATTTGTATATATCTGCGACTAAGAATTTAATTGCAACCTTTCTGCTTCAATAAAACTTAAGAATATTTACAATTGTTGGCTCAAATCATGAATAATATTTAATGCGCACCCACAACGGTCTGTCATAACTCAACCTGGACCCAAATCAAGATGATCAAACATAAAAACATTTGGGTAGACACTCCTCAAATATTCGTGACACCTAAAATCATCCAAGTCAGCCACAAAATACTGATGAATAGAAAGATATCCAACCGAACCTCCAAACTTGCATACAACTTGATACGAGGCATTGAGAATTCCAGACAACACAAGAAATAGATTGATTAACCTCCCATAAGATCCACAACTCAAAATAACAACAAAAAATCTGCATGAGAATCGAAGAACACAAAACTATCGGATGCTTTGTTCTTCCTAATTGTCCTCAATCTGTTTGTCAGTGGAAGTAATTGATGACGTGTAGATCCAATCACCGAATAGTGTTCCCATCAATGACAACACCAAAGTATATTTGCAGTGTCTCTTGCCAACAATCTCCCCATTTGGCATTGATGGCAACACTTAGTGAAAAATGACTAAGTGTCAGATCAATACCAACATGAATTACACTGCCACTTCAAAATTTCAAAAAGAATCTTCAATCTCAGCTTAGAAATGCAACTCCCCCTAAGACAAATATGCATTTTTCACTATACAACTCTCCCCCTTTGACATCAATCGAGAAATTGGGGAACCAAAAAGATAACAAAATTTCAAACTGTATAGGCATGATTTGGTAACTTACACAAATTGGAAAATATCTACAAAATCTCTCTTCAACATGCTCAAATTTGTGTCCCAAACCCTTTTGAAACTCTCTAGAATTGTTATGTGAACACAAACTAAATAGGATTGAGTTTCTGCAGTCTCGAGATTCGTTGGGTCACTAACTACCATAACGTATTTGGCTTCCTTTAAAGCATTCACCATTATTTCAATCTTTGGACCAATTAGTCCTCTAAGTTCACATGCTCTTCCTACAATCTTATCATTTTCATACTTCAAACTCCTTATTTTGTCAAGTAGAGATATTACTTGACCTTCTTGCTCACCAACATTGCCGACTAACAGATTAAAAGCATAAAAATGGTAGCCAATTGTTTTTCAAGATCCTTCACCTTCTTCTCATTGTCTTCAGTGAATTTGGACAAAATAAAACATGACTTATAGGACTTTCCACCTTCATATATAGAATCTTGAATATTCTTCATATAGGTGGCTAACAAATTTTTATCCTTAGCAATCACTTCTTTCAACCAACTAAATCTTTTTCCATCAAACTCCTTCTGCACTTAACCATGGCTGATTTTTCAAGAGACTCGAAATGAGTACTTACAAAATTTATGAGCTTCTTCAATTCATTAGAAGAGGAACTGGACAAATCCTTAACATGAGTTGGCATAATTTTCTCCAGAACTCCAGATGCAAGACTTAATAATTCACTGTCCTCCATGTGAGACTTCATAATCTTCTCACTGGCTTTAGCTTGTGCAATTGATGCAACCTTCATTATTTGAATTGGGGACAAGGTGGATAGATTGATTGGGCCTTCAACCAACTTAGGATCAAATTCTTCCTGTTGATCCACCAGATATTCCTTTATCACCTTGGCAGTGTCTCTTGCTTCCACTGGGATTTCCTTAACCTAAACCTTTTCTTCTTCTTCAATCTTTGGTTCCACAGTAACTATTTCCTGATTGACTTTAGGAGCTTCAACTTCTTTATTTGGTGTCTCCTTTTCTTCAACTAATACAATCTTAGGAACTTCAGTTTCCATAGGTGCTTTTGTGTTATCCACATTAGGAGGAATCTGATTATCCTTAGTATCCAAATTCACCTCCTCTTTTACCAGATCAGATACAAAATCTTTAGCATTCACTTCTTCAACATTGATCTTGTTTCTTGATAGAAATGCTTCCAGGATTTTCGTGGTTTCATTAGCAACAATACAAGTTTCACCGATCATAAGTTTGTTCACCCTTATTTTGCTTTTGAATTCCCTCTTGGCTTTGTCTAGGAGTGAATTCATCTCCTCAATAGACATTTTCGGACATAAGTCTGCAAGAATTATTTTTCTCATATGCTCTTCTTCTATTCTAACATTTACCCTTCTTGCCTCCAAAACATCATACAAACTCTTAGGTAAACCAGACATAATTTCAATAAGAACTTTGTTGAAAATATTCAGATGTTTTATTATTGCCTCTTCAAGAATTCTTTGACCTAATTCATCAAAAATTTCATACCATTTGCAGAGGGGCTTGAGATTTCCATCCTTGACAACAACATTCTCAACTTCTTCAACTGTCATAGTTGGTATATCAGTGTTTGCTGCCTTCTTTTCCTTTTCTTCCTCACCGAAAGATTTCCTCTTCATTTTTTTCACAACTTCATCTGACTCAGTCTCCTCACTTTCTGAGATAGCTTCATAGGTTCTTGAGCTCTTATTCTTCTTTCCCTTTACTGCAACCCTTGTCTTGGGTTTGCACAAGAACTAGCTTGGTTGCAGGAGCATATGGGGAACTCCTTGTTGATCTAGTATGGGCAGAGGATCCCGTCAAACTAGCAGATTCAGTTCTTGCTGACTCTTTTCCTGCTTCAGCTTCATCTCTCTTTCTTTTGTCTTCTTTCAAATTTTCTACAGGTATGCCCATGTTTTCTGCAAACACTTCTACTTCTTTCCTTACTCTTCTAACTATCTTTGGCTTCTATGATTGATCATGGACTTGCATGCTCTTTTCTGCATAAGATCCAAACCTTTCTTCTGCTAGATCCAGAGGCATGCTCAACAAATGTTTTGCATACACCTTCAAGATGTTCTCCTCTACTTCATATCCCATAGGCATAATCCATATCGTCCTGGGGTTAGCGACTTCCATATGGCATTGATCAATATCTACCATGAAATAGATTGTATCTTTGTACTTCTCTACAATTGATGTAGGTATTCTTTCTCTGGCATGCATCATATTCTGAATTTTTTTGAAGTACCCCCAAAGGGTAGTATTTCGGGTTTGATGATCATCGCTTCCAAACAATATATCTCTTATTTGCACAGCTACATATTGATTACTTTGCCAATGAACTTTCCCAACACTTGAAACCTCACTCATGAAATAAAAGAACAAACATAACAACAAATTACCATACTTAAAAGAAACAAACTCACATAAACAAGCTCATATAAAACCACCAAGTGGTATTACATAAAACCATGTGACTAATATCATGACCTTACAAAACCATTAACCCCCACATTTACCTTTTGATACTAAATTTTTCCAATATTAAATATTTTTCCCAATGTGTAACTCCGCATTAAATATTTATCACATTGTTTACATACAACACACAAAGTGGCCCCAAGAATGCTAACCCATGTGATGCACACATCCCTAGATCCCCTAGGTGCACCACATAATAATAAAATATTACATTATAACATTATGCAAGGTGGACAACACAACTTTTCCTAACCATACGAAGGTTGTAAACATCAAGGTAAATAGGTTTTCGGTATACAAATTTATTAAAGTCTAGATTAAGGATCTATATTTAGATTCACATGCCAAGTTTGGATCCATAATTGCAACTTAATCACTTTTCTAGTCACAAAGTGAAATAGAGTAGCAAACATAAAATTTCTTTATCTTGAGGCAATCATCTGACAAATCCCAAATTTCTAGTAAAAAGGTGAATTCATCAACGTCTATCACAATTGAATCAACATTAAACAAAAAGCTATGTACCTTTCTTATCTTTTTTTATTTTTTAATCACAATTGAGGGTTTAGGTGTCCTCCCTCCTTTATAAATTTTTAAAATATTACAAAAAAAGAAGCAAAGACTTGATCTTGTTGTTAGGAAGACCAAACAAAAAATCCCATGAGAAGTTATAAGAGGTACACAAATTACATCTAGGTCAATCCTTTTTGACACAAGAACTAAGAATCACTCTGTTATTGACTTAGATATACTTAGATGAAGCTCTTCTTTTCTTTGATTGTTCTACAATAACCCAAGCGTTAGAGGATCCAACTAAATGTCTTTATTTTATTATTTAAAATTCCAAACATTTATTTCAAATAATTTCAATTCCAAAATATTTACTTATTATTATTTTAATTGTTATTTACTCTAAATTCTACAAACCAAAAGGGTTGTAGTTCAATTGTTGAGCACAATTGGTGAGGGTGATGGTATGTTCCTTGATTACATCATCCACCTCAATCCTTGACCCCCACTCGAAGATGTACCAACATAGACTTTTGCTCCTATATCAAATAACAAAATGATCTTATGAATGATATAGATCTTTGTAAAAAATCTTAAACAATTTATTTATTTTTCTCTCCACACCTACAATAAATTAATAATATTAATAAAAATAATAATTAAAAAATTAGTCAAACAAAAATGACATCATGCCCTCTTTACATCTGCGAGTGCAATTGCTAGTTTGTTAAACCTTTGGCTGAACACTAAACCCTCGTTTTCCATATATAATCCAATCTAAGAACAGTGAGGTTAAATCTACTTAAGGTAGGTGAGGAACATTTTAAGGACTAATAAAGAAGCGCTATGGGGTTCTTGTTTTTATCTCGCTAGGAAGGGCGTTGACTCAGATTGATGTTCATCTAATTTCACATGACCAGGTATTACCTACCTGGCCCTAATTTTCTTATAAAATTGTTTTTTCCTCCGAATCCTTCAAACGCGAAAATTTCAGGTGTCTCTGTAAGAATGTTCAGAATTTGCCCTAAATAATTCTACAGATTTCGGGCCTCATAATTAATCGAAAGGTAAGCTTAGGGGTCGTTTCGGTGAAAAATGGCAACACGAATTCATATCTAATTTTTAAAATAAAATAAATACTAAGGCTTAAATTTTGTCTCCTAGGATTTGTATGTTAGGGTTTCGATGAACATTCTTTCAATTGACGTAAAAAATTCCGGTGCCATCAATTGGCTTTCAACAAATAACGTTGGGTTTGGTCTACATTTTTTATCCAATTGAATTGAGGAGACTGTTTATGTGTTGTATTGAAATTGCAGAGGCTTATTACAGTTCGAATGTGGGTTTGTTTCCGTATGGGGGGCTATCGTTATTGTAAAACCAAGTAAGATGTCATGATTGAAAAATATTTTTTATAGTAATCTGCCCATGATAGTGTTTTTCACTGTATGTTTTCTTTTATTCCTTTTTGCAGATTTTCGTAGGTACACATGTTTAATAGTTTGATTTTCTGAAATTCCTCAGGTCATGTCATTTCTTTGTGTTGCCAGAAATTACACACATTCATTTCAATCTATTGTTATATAAAGAAACAACACAATCAAATCCAGAAAATAAATTAATAAAAAGGTTTTTCATATTCTTTCTTGTAATTGATACTATTTGAGAATAATTGCTGAAATGAATAAATTTGCAGAGCAGAAGGTTCCTAACATCAAATTTATCTTAATTTGAGAGATGTTGGGAAGCGTGGAAGGGAAGGTGTGGGCCGTGGCTATTGTTGATTCGTAACTAGTAAGATTTCACAGTGAAAAGTATTTGTAGAGAAATATGTCCAGTTCATTGACTGTTTCATTTATATGATTTTTCAGATTCTCACAGGAAAACCCGCTTAGCAGATTGTATTTCTTAATGACATTGTGTCATTTCTTTGTGTTATGAGAAATACACCCTGTCAATTTTATCTATGGCAATATCACGAAGTGACACAGTGAAATGCAGAAAATTAAACTAATTAAATGGTTTCTTTTATTGTTCTGGTAATTGATGAATTTTTTGATAGGTTGATTGAGGATTCTATGGGGGCCTTTGCCCTTTGAAAATGAAGTCCTAGTACTATAAGAGCTGGAGAAACCTGAGAGCAAAAGTGATGAAGGCAAAAACGAGTTATGATAAACATAGCCTCCAAGCCAGCGAGCATGGCCTAAGGCAAAACCAGCCAACAAAACACAAAACTGACTAAATTCCCAACAACAACAGTAACAAAAAGAAGATAACGGTAACATCAACTAGAAGGGCCACTCTTTGAAATAGCTGGCAGGGTAAGCAGACTTGATATCTCCAGAAATTGATCATGCAGAGTGACATGCAGATTGTCCGTAGACTCCGTACAGAGGGCCAAATCCTAGCAATATACAGTCAATTATGCATGCTTTATAGAAAGAGACTGAGTCTCAGAATCTGGAGTCCTGGCACCTAGCTTGTTGATGAAATCCTCCAAGATGGAGCCCCGGGTATGAAGAACTCCAGTATTGCTCAACCCATCCTCCCCCAAATTCTCTTTGACAAATTTTGAAGTATCCACATCTGGGATGCAGTGTTCTGTGCAGACGATGATTGGAAACAACACCATTGTAGGGTGAGCACCTAGAGGAATAGTCATGATACATCTTGCAGAGCACAGAAGATCAACACAGAAACCTGCCTGCTAGAAAGACAGATCCAACGAGGCAAGGAGTAGTGACGCCCCTTAAATGGAAGCTCCCATGCTTCAGAGGGTGCCAACCCTGCATGCAACAAGATAGCATGTAGAAATATTTAGAGCATCATGCAAATCAAACGAGGCAATATAAAATAACAATTTCCATCATTTAAAGGAGTGGGGGAGAACAAGCATTAGGAATGATCACTTTGCCAGAAGAAAGAGAGTCTGCCCAATGTAGAGACAAACGAATCTTCCCCAATCTTCAGGGAGATTGCTCATTTTAACAGAGAAAGGATATTGATCAATACCCACATTTGGCAAGCAGTCAGTCACCCAAGCTCTGAACAACTAGTCACGCTTCCTCAACAATATTTTCAAGTTTCCAATCTCTCAAAGAATTATTAGCCATCCCCTTAATGATAGTTAAGGAATCTCCTTCAACTTCCAGCTTCTTATAGCCAATAGCTACAGCCATCTTGAGACCTTCATCACCACTAAAACTTCTGTGTGATTGTTCAATTTGGAACCCAGGAACAAGGTTCCACTTTGAAGAAAGAGGCCTGAAGAGGAGTGCACCACCACTTCAGCTCCAGCTGAGCATGGGTTGCTTCCTGGGTTACCTCTTGCAGCGTCATTGAAGTTCAATTGAAGAAGCCTTAATGAGATGGCTACCAAGAGGCAGCTTGATGCATAAAAATTTAATTGATTGTGCCATTAGTGGGAGGGAAAAAAAATTCTGGTAATTGATGTTATCCGAGTATAATTACTGAAATTAATAATGTGTAGAGCAGAGGTCTCCTAATATAAAATGTATCTTAATTTGAGAATTTATGGGAAGAGACAATAGTTACCTAGAGATGTGGGGTTATGGGTACTGGTATTGGGATGGGAATGCCATTGAAATTAAGGATACGTGAGTAAACGAATAAGAGTACAGCTATCTCATGCATAATTGTAGTCACCAGAATTGTGGGTGCAGGAATGGGGATGTGGTCCTTGTTCATATACTGGAGTTTCCTGGTAACTATAGAAGAGACCATTAGTAAATTGAAGATAAATTTTTATAAGAAGTACTAGCAGTTTCTGTATAAACGTTTAATTCTAAGAAAGCTATTTTTTATTCGTAATAGATATATTGAAACACAACAACCTCCAGTACAATATACCTGAACATGCCATCAAACTTAGAGAATCTTTAGTCTCATTGTGATGTGGACTGCATTAATGTGGTCTCTTCAGCATGGGCAATGAATCTAGTGGGACTTGAATGCAAATCATTATCGTGCTATTCGCCTCACCTTTTGCACTAGACCATGGCCTGTGGCAAATTTTCAAGCAAAGGTTTAATTTATTACCTGTTTACCAAATATTTGCTTTTTTAAATCAGGTGCCATACAATGTAGAACACGGCAGCACTTGCATATTTCCTGTATATCAGAATATCAGAAGGACCACACTGTGGCAGGTACAACACATAAATCTTTACAGATCTTAAGGTACCTTACAGAAAAAGGTAAAAAATACCAATTCCAGGCTTCTCTGCCAAAGTAAATATTGAACAAGCATGAGTTATAAGAGACGATATGGATAGTTTTGTATGGAGATCTCTGTTATCTTCATTGTTCTTCTGCAAAGATCTTGTTCGAAGTGCTAGCCAAGCTGGATTTAGACCAATGTTACTAAGTTTCTATGACTTGGGAATGCAGGGATGCACCTCTGGGATGTCTAGAAAGTTTTAGGAGGTTCTGGTGACAGAAGCGTTTAGTTAGTTTGAACTTTGAATGGTAAAATACTAACGATGCTTTATAGGCTAACTGAACCCAGTTTTGTATCCTCTAAAAAGTAATGTGTACTTGGGAAGTAGCTTACAATCTAATTTATTAAGCAAAAATCTCGATTAATATTCATATATTAGAAGCAATAGATTTTCACAGTCTATAATTAAGAAATAAATAAATAAAGCTTTTGGTGTATATTGCGCAGCAGATTTTACCATCAACTTTTAGGATCACACTGCATGATCCATGATACGTCATTAAGAGTCATAGGCAGCATTAGAATTTCCATATATGTTTGATACTATATTTAAATTCACTAATGAATGATTAGACAGAGAAAGAAGCCACCTTAACTGGAAAATGTGTTTTCTTTAGCTAATACACTTTTTTACTGTCCAAAACCTATGTTACTGGTTCGTTCAGTAGAGGCCCCAGATCTGGGTCTGGTTTGAACCCAGTTTGGGTTCTGGTTTGGTGTGGCAGGGGATTCCATCATGGGGCAGAAAACAACCTATGGGTTCCTAGAACTTGAACAACCCTAGGAGAACATCAATGAACTCACACAAATGCACAGAGATAAAACAGCATTTTAAAATTCTTTTTAGGCTGCAAATAATATTTATTTTGGCCTGTGTTTTTTCTCATTGGGAAGAAAATATTATCCAGTGGAATTGATGCCTCATTGTCTGGCATAAAAAGAGGGCTTGGCACATGGATGGAGGTGGAGAGCAGAAGCATTTGGTGGTGTGTGAATGTCATCCCTTTCCTTCTCCACTTTACGTGATGTTATTTTTTTACCAAATGGAAATGTTGGTCATCATATTGTGTTTATAGTATTTATGAATATTAACCAAATACATAATCTAATAAAAATTACCTTAATAATTGTGATGAAGAATATTTAAAAATTGATAATATTTATAAATACCTTAATAATATCATTTCATATGATGAATATTTTGTATTTTTTATTTATGAATAATTTATGAAGGTATCTTTGTATATGGTATTTATGGTATTTGTATTTGGAGACAATATTGGAGAGGGGTCTATTAGGTCAACTTACGTGCAAAACCACTCCATGGAAAAGAAAGTAATGAATTTCCATCAAAATTCATTGTTTTGTTTCTCCTTCATTTTTCTATTTGGATCTACGCTAAGGGAAGATGCTTATATTTTGTCTACTACAGTGCTGATTTAGGCCATTTGATTTACTTGTGTTAAGAAAGAATTCTAAGTACTTAAACTTGTTGCATTAAAAATATTTGTCTCCATTTGTGAGGGAGACGCATTCCTTGATACCTGAGCCCCTTGTGAATTGGGGAGATGGCGAGTCTTTTCAGAGTCCCCTTTTAGGAGACAACTTTTGGAGGATTGGACACAAGATTCTCAAAAGCAGGTCATTTGGGTACATCAGGGTTAGAAAACTTCATGAGGACTTTTCTGGAGTCTTGGGGATGGAAGTCTCTTAGTAAACATGCTCTTAGGGCTATGATTTGAGTTCCCTTGTTATAGTGCTCTAGATGAAGCTGTTATAATGCATTTGGTGTTTGCAGGACACAGCCAAATCCAATTGCCTCTCAAAGTGCTTATGGAGCATGGCTATTTTCATAAGAAATTAATTTATTTTGAAGTCCAACAAAGGGCCATGCAACAAGAAACACACAATTGGCTATGAAACCATGAACTGTAGTGGTAATTGCTTTAGAGAAACTCTTTTCTGATTGCCGGTGAACTCATGATAACAGGTAATTTAAACCGTACCTATTGTTTTTTTGTCTATCAACTAGAACAGAGACAATATGTTGGCAAAATTTGAATGTGGACGATGGAGGAATTAGCCACTCCTTTATGCTTATCATTCTATAAGGCCAATTCATGTCCATTGTGCATTCCAAGGCATGAAAATACTAAATACTGTATGTTAAGAGGGAGGTATGAGCCACTCTTTTGTAGTCATTATTTATTGAGGCGATTTGTTGCCCATAGTGCAATTCAAAGCATTAAAATATTAGATAAGGTAAATCAATCTGTTCATGCTGCATGCTGGATCTATCTGGTTTGTACAATCACCAGGAAACTTAGGTTAATTGAGGGGATCCTGTCCTACATACCTGTATCAGCATCTCTAAGTGACTTTATTTAAAGGTAACATAGTCATACCATTTTTCATTGGGTCCCTCATTCTTTTTCAAAGTGATGTCCCCATTCTTGTCCTTGTACCCATATCTCATGTCTCTATTTGCTCTGTACATAGTCACTGGGAAACCTAGGTTAATCAAGGGAATCCTATCAATGTACTTGTATTAGCATCTCCAAGTGACTATATTTAAATGGAAAGTAGACATGCACTTTTCATTGGCCCCCTCTGATGAGCACACAGTTATACTGAGAAGGGGGCGGGCGGGGGGGGGGGTGTGAATCAGTATAACACAATTTTTACCAATCACAATAACACCATTCACTCAACATCAATAATTATGCACATGAGAAGAACACAATAACACATGATATTTATGTGGAAACCCTTACAGGAGAAAACCATGGCAAAATATTGCTTATATAAACTCTTCTTTTACAAACTTTGTAGGCACCAACCTACAAGACACCAATCCCCTTAATTTGTAGGCACCATCCTACTGGAGGCACCAACCCCCACTGCCAAGCACCAACTTAGCAAAAGGTAATAACTTCAAAAACAATGTTCCACCTTCAATGTTGCTTCTTCAACGGATGATGGACAATTCTGCTCTGATATGTAACTTAAACTTGCACCAAGTCTGCTATAAATATCTGTCTTCTATATATTCTTCTTGAAAATGTTTGTAAGCTGATCATAAATTTGCCACACCCCAAGTCTGATCACAATCTTCTCATAAATCTTCTATTAATCTTCAATAATGATATCAGAGGGATCTTCATAAACCTGCTCCAATTCTCCCTAAAATATCTGCTATTAAATCTGCAGTAATCTGCTTAAAAATGTCTCTCAAATTTACTCTGCTATACCTCAAAGAGCTGCCTCAACAATCTGCTGTAATACTACCTTTGATTTCCTCACAAATATGGTGAAAACACCCTTATAAAATTTGCCCAAGATAGCTGTAGATCTCCTCCTTAAATCTGTGCTTGATCTGAAAGATATTCAATTGTCTCTTACATAATCACTCAAATGATGTATATTTCTAGTCAACCATTCACCTAATCATATTCTCACACCCACTTTATTTATATTTTTATCAAGAGTGGCGACCCTTTTGAAACATATCCTCTTTACAAAGAGAGGCAACCCTTCATTAATAAATGATATGTAGCACTGCCTTAACTAAAATAATCTTAGTGCTCCCTTTTAATTCTTAATCACTGTCCTTCTGAAATTTAATTGCTGCCTTTTAATTGTTTCCTTTGAATCACTTTAATCAGTGCTTTTTAGAAACTTTAATTGTTTTTATCTTTTCACTTGCTAATCGTATGCGTTTTAGAAATTTCAATTGTTTCCATCTTTTCACTTGCTAATCGTATTTATAATCATCTATATAAGACAAAGTTTGTCTTTATGTGGGATCTTTTTGCCCTTTTCTTAGTGTTGTTTTATCTGACTTTGCCTTTTCCTTGCATTAGATAAGACAATTTTTTGTCTTATTAAATCAATCGCAACTCTTGACTTGAATATTCATGTTTGCCTTTATTAAGATAATCACACCACTTCATGAATGCGATTAGTTAGCATCATTTCATGAATGAACGTATCTTTTCATCCAACTAATTTATCTAGTGCTAGTTTAGTCAAATACAATTTGTTAATGTGCTTTAATAAGATCATATTTAGTAGAAATCGCATGTCTTGGGTTAATTGATTTTACTTAATTATTTCTGCTGCTTCTTAGAATTTGATCATTGCTGTGCGTACCTTTGTTCTGAGACAGATTCAACTCAAAACAGAGTTCTATGTGATAGATGTGTATTGAAGATGTCTGTGCATAACTTTCATATATAATCTGATTTTGTAGTCATAGAATTACTTCTGTTTACATGCTTTACTTTTATTTCATTCTTCAGTTCCCAAAATTTAGAATGGCTTATGGTCATGTCTTTTAGATTCGCTGTTCAAATCTTCTAAATCTGTTGTAAAAGCAAGTTGATATCTTTTATTGAGTGTTCTCTATATACCTTCCATTTACTCACAAATGAGTCTTCTTGAGTGATCTATTGTATTTTCTTCATATACACTCTTCACTTGACATCAATGACAATATTGAGGAAGGTAATCCATATCCTTACCTTTCGAATATGTTATCTTCAGTTATGCTAATCTTCTCACTTTACCTTGACTCATCGATGACAATATCCAACAATCTCCTCATTCTTCTTTTGACATTAATGATAGCAAACTTTATCTTTGTACCTTTGACATCAATGACAATATTTCCAACACCCTCATCCTTTTTCAAAGTGATGTCCCCATTCCTGTCCTTGTACCCATAATGATTGAGTTGGAACAAATCCAAATTTAGTGGGTAAACATCTTTCTAAACTTGAAATTTTATGAGATAAATGAGGACTAGAAGCCTTTTTGGATGAGAGATATAAAATAATCATCACATTTTATAAAAGCATACATATGAATCTTTTTTTGCATGCCATACAATCAGTGAAATATATTGTAATATGTGGCTAGTTACATGTCTATTTTGGGATTTATTCCTGAAATGATAATTCATTATTTACAAAGGAGATGAAAGCTCCTTAAATAATACAATATAGGACAATGTTTCTAAAAAGAAATAGTTGTTAACAAAAGTAAATAACAAAAAGTTACTAAAAGCTACAAAAGTAGTCTAGTTTAATTGAAAGTAAACTACTAACTAACTAAAGGTTAAGATGACCATTAAATAATACAATAATATTTTAATACCTCCCCCTTAATGGTCATCCTACTAACTACACCAAACTTATCTCGACATTTTACAAATTTATTTGGATTGAGAGACTTGGTGAGAATGTCCGCAGTCTGGTCCTCAATTGGAACATACTACAACATCATAGAGCCATCTTCAACAAGCTGTCTCATGAAGTGGTAGTGAAGCTCAACGTGTTTGGTTCGCTCGTGGAAGATTGGATTCTTAGCAAGTTTGAGAACCCCTAGATTATCACAAAATAGGGGTGAAGGCCCTTGCTTGAGACATTTGTATGTCAGCAAGCATCCTTCGAAGCCATACTGCCTCACATGCTGCTTTAATTGCTCCCCAATACTCTGCTTCGGTTGAGGAGAGAGCAATTGCCTACTGCTTCTTGCTTGTCCATGTGACTGCACCTGTACCTAGATTGAAGACATACCCAAAATTGGACTTCCTGTCATCAATTGAACCTGCCCAATCGGAGTTTGTAAAGCCAACTAGTCTAGGAGCTTTGCATTTGCTATATAGAATGCCAAAGTCAAGTGTCCCTTTGACATATTGCAATACACGCTTCGCGGCAACCTAGTGTTCCGCCTTAGGAGCAATCATGAAACGAGAAATGTAACTCACAACAAAACTGAGATTAGGTCTAGTGGCAGTAAGATAGATAAGGCTGCGCACAAGTTGCTTGAATGCAGATTCATTCACCATGGGTGAGTTTGATTTGGTTGAAAGTTTTAGCCCCTTCTCCATAGCAATGGATGAGATTTTGCAATCTTCCATCTTGAATTTTTCAAGCAAACTCTTGGCGTACTTCAACTAAGAGATGAAGATACTGCCATTTGTCCGCCAAACTTCTACACCAAGACAATAGTGTAGGAGACCCAAGTCCGTTATCTCAAATGCCTGACACAAATGTGACTTGATCTGTTCAATCAAATGTAACTTATTGCCAGTCATGATGATATCATCCACATAGATGACAAGAAGGATGATATCACTGCCAGTGTTCTTGACATACAAATTTGCATCTGAGGAACTCTTGTGAAACCCCTGTGCAACCAGGTACTTGTCAAACTTCAGGTACCATGCCTTGGGTGCCTGCTTTAGGCCATAAAGAGCCTTCCGTAATTTGCATACCTTGTGCTCTTTTCCTGCGACCTTAAAACTAGGAGGTTGCATCATGTATACCTCTTCCTCCAAATCTCCATTGAGGAAGGCACCCTTCATGTCCATCTCATGGACCTTCTAGCCTAACTGTGCTGCCATGGCCAGGACAAGTCGGATGGTGCTCATCTTTGCCGTAGGAGCAAAGGTTTCCTCATAATCAATACCTTCTCTTTGCGAGAACCCTTTAGCCACCAATCGAGCCTTGTATTTATCCAGTGTTCAATCAGCTTTGTATTTGACCTTGTAGATCCATTTGCAGCCAATGGGTTTCTTCCCTATCGGAAGATCTGATAGAACCCATGTGTTGTTCTTCAAAAGACTATGATGCTCAGAATCCATAGCCTTTTCCCATTCAAGGTTGCCTTGGGCCTCTGAATATTGCTGGGGCTCATAGACACTTTAGACGATCGTCCCTCAACAAGCTCATTATCATGAACATCACCAATGAGCTTCGCCCACCATTTAGGACGAGGAGGAGAAGTATTAGCTTCCAAATCAGAATGAGCATCATCATACTTGGGCTGCTTGGAATAATACCATCTGGATGCTGATCCAAGTTATCCTGAGAAAAACTTGCTAATACCGAATCTTGCCTAGGAGATTCCACAATATTAGAATGATCAGAGTTCCTCCCTGTTGGTAGAGGATCTTGTCTAGGAGATTCTACAATGTTTGAAGCATTAGAATCCCTCCCTTTAGATGGTGCTACTGAAAGCTTAGCTCCCAAATCCTTGGTCTTCAGAGGCTGATTGTGAGGACTCTTAATGGGAGAAGGGAGCAAAAAGGGCACACCTTCCTCATCAAAGACAACATCCCTGCTGAATGTCAAACGGTTAGTAGCCACATCAATCAGCCGATAGGCTTTGTGATTGTCACTCTATCCAGTTAGCATCAATTTTTGGCTTTTGGAATCCAACTTGGTTCTCTTGGCATCTGGAATCCAAACATACATAGTCGAACCAAAAACCCTGAGGTGGGTGATTTTTGGTTTCCTCCCAAACCATGCTTCTTCTAGGGTCATCTTCGTAACAGCCTGTGTGGGAGACTGGTTAAGGAGGTATACTGCAGTATACATTGCCTCAACCCAAAATTTCTTGGGAACATTCTTGTTCTCCAACATATAGTGGGCCATTTCTGTGATGGTACAATTCCTTCGCTTAACAACACCATTCTGTTGAGGGGTATAGGGTGTGGTAACCTGGTGTCTAATGCCGTGTTGTGCACAAAAGTTGGTGAATTGGTTGGAACAAAACTCACCCCCATTATCTGTCCTAAGAGTGATGATTTGACATCCAGACTTCTTTTCAACTAATGCTTTAAACTTCTGAAATTCATTAAATACTTGTGACTTCGCCTTGAGAAAATGCACCCACATTTTTTTTGCTAAAATCATCAACAAACAGGAGAAAATACTTGGCACCAGTGATCAATGTAGTATTCATTCCACAAATGTCTGCATGAACCAGCTGTAGAACCTTGGATGCTCTCCAAGACTTTCCATTTGAAATGGAGTACGATGCTGCTTCCTTGCTTGGCAAGCTCCATAAACACCATGTGTCTACTGCTGAATCTCAGGTAAGCCTTCTACCAAATTTTCTTGAGCTAGCTGAGAGAGGTAGGCAATATTGAGATGCCCATATCGTTGATGCCAAAGAGTTCTGATGGATGAACTCCTTGCAACTAGCGCATGCTTCAAAGAATCTCCAGTATCAAGCAGTCGATACAAACCATGATATAGGAGGATTCTATATTTTATAGACCTTGTTAAATTCATAATGAATTATTGATAGGTGAAGTTTCCCATTAGTTTTTGTGTTGAGGATGGTGCAGGTTAAAGGTCTAAGTTCAAAACTCCTGATGTTGATTTTAGTGGACTTTTTGATGGTCTCATAATTTTATTGTCCATCTTTATAACTTTAATTGAGAAAACAAACCAAAGTTACAAAGGAATTTACAAACAATATTCCCAAAATTTCCAATTTGCCAATGACTTCCTTTTTCAATTTATTTTATCATCTTTATCTTATAAGAAACTTTCTATCCGTTTCTTCAATTGTTAAAATAGTTTTTTGCGAAAGAACCATCAAGTTTAAATAAAAAGTAAATAATTATTTTTGGAACTCTTGAAACATGTGTGCAAATGATGATTCTATATTATACCATTTTTAGTTTGTATAAATGAACTTGTAATGTTTTGTTAATATGGGTGTACTGAACTATGTATTAAACACTTGTTGGCTTGTGGGTAGTTGCTAGAAATTGGTTGTCAATGGTTGTCGATGGTTGTGTAATTTTCATGTACTTTAAATATGCTTCTTGTAGTTTGAGAAGGCAATCTAATTGTATACATGATCCTTTCAGGTCTACATTTGGATTGTACGAGCACTACCTGGAATAAAGCAATCAATGATCTTCATCTACAATTTCTTGGTATTTTCTATCAAGCTCTATTTATATTGCAATTGGTAGTGTTATTGTTTGACAGTGAACATTTGGTGCTGTTGCTTATAGAAAATTAGGCTATATTCATAAAGAAACATTCTATTGACGACTATACTAGAGATAGACAAAATTAATGCCATTGAGCCTAAACAACAATACAATTAGGCTGCAAGAAGTATTAGACTCTAGAAACCCATTAGTGCAATTACATTGTCAGAATTTAAGCAGAAGTTGGAGTCAAAGCATGAGTTGGAGCTGTATTAGAGAAGAAAGATACGAGGGTATCCAATCGATTATGAACATCCTAGAGTGTATAGAGGAGGAGTTGGTCAAGGTTGCTAGGCAAATCCTTTACCTGAAGAAGGGTGTGTTTATCTTGCTGATCAAGATTGGTTGTAGGAATAAACAATTGAATCAGCAGTCTACCAACCCCCTTTGTATGAGGGTAGTTTTCATGTAAAACGAAATCTAAGGGCTTTCTTGGCAGATGAAGAACAGGCTTTCTAAGGCATCAAAATTTGCTAATTGAAGAACTTGAGCCTAAGATATGAGGGCAAAAGGTTGGAGTAGAAAGAAGAGAACTTAAGGGTGGTACTATTAGTGTTTGAATCATTGAACTCTTTAGAAGGGTTGAGGATTTGGATGTGTTTCAAAGTGTCTAAGGAACAAAGGGATGTCTTAATTAGAATTTTTCGAGGAGAAATTACTAGACATTGTGGTCACATCAAATGATGATGACTCCTCTAGCTAGTCCAAATGATGAAAGGTAGAAGTTGTTGAAGTTTAGTGGAGATGGATTTGAAGACCTTGCAAGGCACTGTAGGATGTGTATTACCATATGGAACACAAATGGGCAAACAAACTATTGACATTGGTTGAGATGTTTCCCAACCATACTACGAGGAGTGGCGATTGATTGGTATACGTATATTTTAGATACTGAAAAAGACGTGTGGGATAGATTATGAAAGGCATTTGAACAATAATTTAAACTATTGAGGGACAACAATGGGATTGTCACCAAAATACATAGTGCTTGATAAGGTAAGCATGAAAATCTACTAGCCTATAATAAGAGGTTCAAAGAATTATTGAGTAGATTGGACACGGAACTGATGGATGGGTTAAAGAAATGATGCTGTATTGAAGATTTGACTCCCTCTTTATGGAAGAAGATGACTATAGTATCTCCCTCATCATACGAGGATGCCTACAATTGGGAGATGGATATAGAAAGCAGGGAAAATATGTCCATGTTCAAAAAGAAAAATTCATAAAGACGACAACTTAGATGTTAGCAGTGATAGCAAAGTTGGGATTAGTGTAAGCATAACGAAGAGATATGCTTCATATGATGAATGAATTAAAAGCAAATAGAGAATCCAACAAAGATCCTAAAGATTTATGGTGCACAAATTGTAGAGCAGAGTGCCACACCAAAATAAATTGAACTAAAAGATGTTCTGTAATATTTGTTAGATAATGAATGATTCAACTAAGGAGTGCCCTTATAATTTGAAAAGCGAGAGCACACAAGTACTCTACACAAGGAGAGCAGTCTAATAATAGACCACAAAAGCTGCAAAACAACAAGCAATCATTTCTTGGTGGCTATTGGAATCAAAAGGGTAATAATCTATGTTCCACGGAGTTCCTGGGAAAAGGATGATAGGGAACAGTGGGACAACATTAAAAAATTAGGGAAAAATTAAAAAAGGTTGGAATTTTCAATTATTCGTGTATAAATCATTCATCATATACACTATAGAACCATATTACATAACATTAGAGCTGAATTGAAAATTGACATGAAAGGTGACACAAATTAACAAAATTTCATTGCTTTCATTGTTTTTTTATCAAGAAAATGTGGGGTAGTGTTCACTCTGATTGTATAATAAAAACATAGCAGAAATCAGAGATTCAAAAAGTAGAGGTCTGTATGAGACCCATGTACATAATAGACTAAAATAAACAAGACCTACTGGTCGTCAAAGCCTCAAACTAGGCAAACTAAAATGGATTTCAGCTGTGTTTGTGACTGACTTGTTGCATAGCAACTGAAACTTGTTATGCAACAACTGAAGACTGTTGTAGTAAACTTGTTATGTAACAATTGTAGCCTATTGCACAACAACAGAAAGCTTGTTCCTCAACAATTGAGAATTGTTGCCTGGCATTTGAAGACTTGTTATGCAACAACAAAAATCTGTTGGGCAGCAATTGTAAATTTGAAACGTAATTAAAAAAACCTTCTTGCACAATTACATGAAGGTCAAACTAATACTGCATTCATTTGGGCATTGTTACCAATATTGTATTCAAAATATAATGCATATCCTTCATTGAAACTCATTCAAAATGCTAGAGGAGAAAATATTAGACCATTATCACTAAAACAAATGACAGTAAATAATAGCACATGTAATGCAACTACTCATATTTATGTGGAATATTATGGATCTGGGAATTACACAATAGTTATGTAATACGGTTTCTCAATTCAATTTGAATTACATAACAGTTATACCCCCTTGTCTCATTTTAGTGTTATTTCTAAATTGTACTTTTTGCAGGTTGGGCCTTAGAGGACAGCCTATTGTCTCCTGTTGCCCCCTGCTAGCCCTTGCCATTTTGGAGGCATAGTGGAAACATTTCCTCTTTTTTTTTTGTAGGGGACAAATTTAAGGATGTTTCCTACCTATCCTCGTGTCCTCAAAACATTCTGGATGTAGGGATAAGCTGAAATACCTAAGGGATGCATCCTTGTGGAACATAAGTAATTATAGATTCAATAACAATAGTGGGGAAGCTAGTAGTTGAATACAATATGACTCCGAAGGTCAGCCTACCATACAATATCAAGAGTGTAGTGAATGGGGTCATTTTGCAAGGGATTGCCTGAGAATTTAGGGCAGTATGGAACTACTTTGTAGATGGTGTTGACTTGGAGACTATGATGATACTGGATGTTTGAAGTAGAAGCTGAGCATTGATGTGGTTTGTAATGTCCCCTTTTTGGGATACTCCTAGATTTTGCCCTAAAAGCACAATTTGAATCCAAAATAAGAAATGTAATACGTTTAAGATTGTAAGTTTACCAATTGAAATGCCCTTTATAAGATATGAATGTTGGTTTAGGTCCTGCACCAATATGTAATGCCCCTTGTTGAGGGAGTACCTGATTTTTGCCCAAAATTAACAAATCCAATAGTACAATTTATTTACAAGAGTATTCTTTCACCAAATTACACAATAGCAATTGAATTTAGGAAAATAATCATCAAACAAAATGATAATGTAACATGCACACTATAGCCAACCATATTAGGAACTTGAGGGAAAAATCACTATGGGGCTCCAGGAGACTGTCATCCACAACCAAGCCCAAGAGTGCCAAACAACCAACCAAGTCAATCCGACCCCTTGGCCCACAAGCAATCCAACTCAATGGGTGGTCTACTTAATCGAGGGAACCCTTACTCCTGCATCTCCCTATTATGTTTCCTTGCCAATTCCTAATATGATTGCTTTATGAAAATCAAATGAATAATTACTAATTCTAAGATTCTTAATGAATTAGCAAGTAAATAAATAAATATGTTCTTTACTAAATTCACAAAATAATAAATATTGAATTCAAATATGTGGCATACCAACTACTGCAGAAATATAAAGTTTGCTGTATCTTACTGCCTTATAATTCAAATTGTCGCTGCTTTATAATTCTAATTTCTTACTGCCTTCTTATCCAGATCAGATTTCCATTTATCCCAATTGATGCCCTTTTTTCCAATGATTTGACCTCCCTTATAAATCCTTGTATCTTCCATTTCTTAGGAGTCACACCTCTTCATTATTACTGCCTCTTTAGAAGAGTCACAACTATTCCCTTAATCGCTGGTCTGAAATCTTAATTTAATTTAATTTAAATATCTTTAATTCCAAGGGATTGCTGCCCTTAGATTCACTCCTTTTAAACTTAAGCGCTGCCTTAATCCTTTTTATTTGTTAATTATCTGCTCTCTTAAATCACCGCCCATGTCATTCTTCTTGTCTAATATTGACTTTTCAAAGAGTTGTACCCCTTGATAATGAAGCGCTCCTTTTCTTTTATAGATTCTTATTTTATATTATCATTTTGTCTTTTGTGGGATTAATGCTAATAATCTTCCCTTCTTAATCTTGATCGACCATGTTAGAAATTTTGTGAGTATTAATAAGATTATAATTTATTTTGACATAGTGCTGCGATTCCCTTCTTTGGCGGGGGCATGACATGGTTTATGTAGAGAGAAATAATGAAATATTGGTTGTTACACGTGTGCAAACAAAGAAGGCTTTGTATGTTGATCCATGTATAGAAAAAAGAGATTGCGAAGCAAGAGTTGAGGTGAAGCATGCTATGGATAATGAATGTTGACACTTGAATGCACATGCAAGTATTGTAACAAATTGTTTGGAATTAGATAAATTTATTCCTAGGCAAGTATTTCAATTGGTTGTACTAGTTAAAGTAATGGATTTATTGCATAGTATTTTTTAACTCAAGAATGCTATATCTAATACTGTACTTAGGAGGGATGAGACAATGCATTCTACCACCAATTTAGAATCTAGAAGTGGGAATATTGAGGACCCAATAATCGAAATTTCATTGTTGGGAGATCAACTGATTGATCCAATGTTCGTCATGGCAAATTTGGTACGGAAACCAAAGTTGGTACATATGGAGATTTTGGAAAAGAAACTAACCAATACAATTATTGACAGTGGATTTGGTGTCAATGTACTTCCAGAAGATACTTGGTGGAACTTGGCTTGGTTGATAATTTGGCCGTCAACTTTCCAATCAATAGGAGTGCTTGGAGTCCTCATGGGACAAAAGGTAAGCATTGGAACTCAAGCATTTCGATTAAACTTCATTGTCATCTCATTATGCAAGAAGGTGTTCAATGCATTTTTGTCTTGGGGTTGGTTGGTCTTGGCCAAAGTTGACCATTATTGGTAAAAGATCTTCTTTCCATAAAAAATAAAGGTTGGAAATATAAAATTTACTTGAGGAATTAGATAGTGAGTGATGAAGTAGCTTCTTTGGGTTCATCTGATATTGACTTTAGCAAAGAGTGGATGGAGAAGATTGATCAAGGCCCCATGGAGTCAAATGTTGATGGAATCTTGGATATGTATCCATGCTCTAAGGATGAGATAAGTTCCCTTGATAGTTTGTTGGAGAGTGTTTTTGAAAGGTTGGATCTTCATTTATGAAGGTAGTTATTAGTATGATATTACATAGACCAATTAAAATTGTTAGAAATAAAATCGACCGGCGATGACAGTAGCAAAAATGTTGAAGTAGTTAAATTTTTTGATCTTGAGCCAATTAATACTTTTGCTAACAAATGTTCTAAGGGACCTTGCCATATTGTGTACATCAACAAGATTGACAAATCAAAGAAGTCAAAGTTATAGGTCACCTTGAAAAATTCTCTATTGTATGACAAGCTAGCAATATTCATTCTAGCATATGGTCAGAAAAGGATATCGAATGCTCTAAGGTTGCCATATGAGCCTTGCTCCTTGTTGCTTCACTTTTGTATGACCTACATTACCAATAGTTGGAGCTACCACAAAATCTTTTGTTGTACGCCCTTTGGTGCTATCTACATCATCTGTGCTATCTACTAAAAGAGTTTCCATTGCATGACTTGTTGAGGAAGTTCCTATCATACACCCAAGCGAAATATTCCGTTATATAGTTTAAAATTGAAATGGCTTGTGGGTGCTTTGTTTTAACTCCTGTTGTACACCCTTCCTCCCATATTGCTCAACAAATCTTCACTGTTGTACACAACTCCTCAAGACTATTTCCACCAACTAAATTGATTGGCATTCATATATTGTTGCTTCTTACACCATAAGCCTCCTTGTTAATCCCTATTCTGCTGTACAACCTTTACCACAAAGCCTCACATTATGATAGCTTACTTTGTTTGACTCCATTGTATGATCTGATTATTATGCTACCCTTGTATACTCTTTAGCCAAACGGTTTGGACATCTTGCTGTTGCTCTAGTACAGTTATAGTTTGTCATATACTTGTGCATAGTTGTATGACCTCCTCTAGATGAAGCATGCTTCCAAATTGCTATTGTACAACTTTTGGCCGATGACCAGCTTGCTG